>JBBDHI010000006.1:7648262-7671930 GCA_037177115.1 Craterocephalus stercusmuscarum | reverse complement strand
TATTTATATACACATACACGTGTGTGTGTGTATGTATATATAAAGATATATACATACACACACACACCTCTGGGATCCCTTTAGAGAGGTGATCAGGGGGTGTCCCCTCCTTGAACATCCTTCGTGCCCCCTATCCTCTGCTTATTTTGCTCTTCCATCGTGTTTTTTCCGAGTCAGCAACAAACTGGACGGTCAAGAAAAAAGAAAAGAAAAAAAGGGGGAAAAAAGACTATCGATTAGCCTTCAGAGCTCCACGTGGGCCACTTTAATCGATTAGGAATGAGAGAACAGCAAAGCACCAGCCATGTTCACTCTCTTCCCCCTCTCCTTCTGTCTCTCCAGGGTCCTTTGTCCATGAAGAGAGTGATATAATGGCCCTTTGAGAGGGAGAGAAGGAGGGAGGCAGGAGATGGAAGAGAGAGGCAAGGGAGAAGATGGAGAAGGAGGGGGGAGGAGGAAGATGAGGAGGAGTTGGTGGGGTGACGGCTGTGGCATCTAGGGAAGGATAGAAGAGTTCAGGCCTTGCGGCATGGGGGGAAGTGTACAGAGGTATGGTGGAAGAGAGAGGGAGGA
Source organism: Craterocephalus stercusmuscarum (assembly GCA_037177115.1). Lineage (NCBI taxonomy): Eukaryota > Metazoa > Chordata > Actinopteri > Atheriniformes > Atherinidae > Craterocephalus > Craterocephalus stercusmuscarum. The sequence goes on along the minus strand of JBBDHI010000006.1, from coordinate 7,671,357 downwards.
GGGGGAGACGTAAAGAAAGACACCAAGGCAGAAAGAGAAAGTCTCAATGACAAAAGGTCGGGGCAGCTGGGCTTAGGGCGACAGGGACCAAAGGGAGCAGCAGGATAATCTGCTAAAGCCCAGAAAGGAGAGATTCAGCATGCGCGCCACCCTCGTAGGGCCTAAGAGCAAATTTGCACATAAATAAGGAGCCAACTTTGCTTTGAATGGGAGGTGGAGGGAGAAAGCATCAGAAATGGTGAGAGAGTCAGAAATATAGAGCGAACTGTTGGAGCCACAGCTGCCTGCCTGCTGGTGGCAACCAGACCTAGACAAAGTTCAGCATTTTAAGATCCACAAGGGAGGCTTTTCCCTCCATGTTTGAAATAAGTAAGCAAAGATATTTATCACTTATTCCCACCTCCACCTTAGTTTTTCTTCCGCTTCTTAGCTACTGGCACTGAGCTTTCTTAGTTTGCTCCTCAAAGGCTCCCTTTTCTCCTGTGCATCAACATCACTGGACTCAGAAGACAGGAGTGTGTTTTTTGTGGACCACGGGATTTGTTGTGATGGGGAAGAAACTATAAGACGCAACACTACAAACAAAAATAAACAAGTGTAGGGTCAGTAGCATGGGGTTCAATTAGCACATGAAGTCATAGTCAGTGTTCAAATTAGCAAAGTAGTAGGTCATCAGGTTTACATCGACTATTTGAAAATCAATACCCCAGTTGTTTATTTAATACTTCAAGATGTTAACCATCTTCCCTTCATCTACACCTTCCCCACCACGATTCATCATTGATTTACAGGATCAAACACTTCAACAAACTTCACCCGATAAGTTGACGCCACAAAAATTTTAGTTACTTTCATTTCTTTTAACAATTATGGAAAAACTATATGAACAAGCATAAACCACTGTAAAGCCATATCTGTGAAATCAGCCTCACAGCTCTCAAAATCTATGATCAAAATGAAAAGTATGGCATGCAGACACTTCACACCAGAATTGTAAGGCTTTAAGTATCTCCCAAAATAGCTGGACAATAAGCACCTCTGGCATTAAAAAAGTTCAACTACAACTTCTGTACCGAAGCACTCTCTATGTCAGAAACCAGTAATTACACACCTTCACACTGTTTTAATATGAAATATTTTCCAAGTAAATTTTAGTCCTCTTATCAATCAGTCAAGTTGTGCCTGAAAAGGTGGTTCTAAAGAAATAGTTCTTGCAGAGATGAGTGTTTCAGGAATGAGTTGAGCTAGTGCAGGAACTTATCGATCAGCCTTGGAAGTTATGAACTAGCTGTCATTTCCCTTTCATGAACAGTTCAATAGGTATTGACTGCAGATGAAAAGCATGCGCAAGTATGGCCAACCTTAAGGACATGACTAAGGGAGGGGGGGGACAAGAGCTCAGTGAGGACAGCATATGGTCCTTGACGTGAACAGTCATCAGTGTGTACAGATGGACACACAAAGACATTGCTCACACAATGAATTCACACCCATGTGTTCTGCATTATTTTATGTAAGGCCAAGACCAAATCCCTGTAAACACACAAATGTCCAGTAGTGCACATGTCTGACAAAGTGGCCTGGTGTGTTTTGAGAACATGATGAGATCACAGTAAGCACACACTGTCATGTGAGGAGGGACCAGAGGGAGATGAAAAAAAAAAACAGGGGGGGGATAGAAATGGATAGTGGGGAGGGGAAGCTTGGACAGAGGTGTTTAGATGAGTGGCATTGTGGGAGTACAGGGATTTGTGGAGGTGGCGTGTGGCCATGTCACTGCAGAGACCTTGACTTGTTGTGTTGGACATTGACAGGCATGTGTTGCCCACTGAGCAGATCACAGACACCCTATGAGGCTCAGATGAAGGGAGGGCTCTGGGCCTCTTTAATCCCAGCTCATCCGTGTTCCATGTTCTGCTGCTCTCGACCATGCTTAGGAGAATTTCACGCCAGAGTCTTTCTGCAAACCTAAAACCAGTGTGCTACACTAAAAGGATAAGGCTGAGTGTCAATAGGATGAGCAACCTTTTGTCATTAACAGACACCTCTTGGTCCTATTCAGTTGTGGTGAATACATCTTTCCTTACTATCTTTTTTTATCTCTTTTTATCTCTACTCTTTGATCTCAGTCTAATATATACTGGTCTGTATAAACCTCCATTTCCTTTTTATATTCTTTATCAATTCTCTTGTCTTTGTATGAGCTGTTCTTTACACCGATGCAGTAAATGTAGGGAGACAAACTATATTTGTAAAGGCATGAGGCACAGACACAGGGTGGGGGAAAGGAAAGGAATTAAAGGAAATCAAATAACGGAAAAGAAATAAAGGATGGAAGGTAGATAGCAACCTCCCCCAGCATTTCACTTTGCTTAACAGGAGCACCCACTGAAAAGGAACCAAACTTTGAACTGCTGCCATCTGATGCCATCCTTCTTCCAGGGACACAGGAATTTTGCTTCGGGCGCAAAGGGAGCAAATCCACACCAGAACTAAGTCTCTCTGAAGAATGGCAAAGCAGGAAGACAACAACTAAGCATGTTAGTTTCACCTCAACGAATATGTATGTGTGTTGGCAGGGGAATGAAAGATGAGTGGCCTTTTGCAAAACCCAGACAATTACAAGAGAGCAGCAGTGTTGTGTGCTTCACAAGTAAAGCCTTCCCAAGAATCACAAGTGATGGGAAGCAAATGTGAAAGCTGCTATTGGTTGTTTTGTGATGAGCAGAAGAATGTGGGTATTTACTGCATGTTATCTCAAAACCCAAACACATTAGGGGCTATTCAACACATTGAGGGTTGAATCTTTCAGCCCATTCATTGTGGGCATTTTCGTCATTCTGGTTGTCTTTAAGGCAAATTATCCTCTTCAGATTGGTTTTGATTCTATACTGTCTGAGAATCTGCATGATGAAATACTCCACTACAGGTGAAATCCTGTAAAGAATGCACCATTAGTTCAAAATCACCCTCTATGTCATGCTTTGTGTACACAGGAAGGGTATTCTTTCTTTGTTTTTTGTGGGTCTAGTTACCTCCCTGTGGCCTCCTCACACATCCTAATTACAAGACAGATAGGCCACTACGAGCAGTATACTGTGATCACTAGTCTGTCCCCGCCTCTGTGCTTAAGCATACAGCCGTCTGCTGAGCAGTTTACTTCAGCTTTGATAGCAACTGCATCAACGGCAGGACCTAATGGGGTGCATGACCGAGAGATCTGAGCACAGGCCTTCCATATGCATCTCCCCACTGCATCACAAATCTCATGCAGTATTACCATGAGCCCAGGAGAGAGGGGTAAGCTACGCAACGCTAGCGATGTTCAGTCACGTAAGATCACAGTAAATGGGATTTTTCAAATTTGTGTTTGTGTGTGCGCACAATTGCGAGAGCATTGTTGAGTGGGTTGGTGTGTGCAGAATGTAAGTAAAGCTTCTTTAGGCTTGTAATTTACGGGGACGGTGAGGAAGCATCACTAGTGTGTGTTTGAATCTCTTGTGAGTGAATGTGTGTGTGTAACAAAATTATGCGTTTGCGTGTTTGTTAACGTCTCCATGCAAGTACATGGTGAGATGTTGTTTACTGCTTTTTCATCAGCAAGAATGCATGACGACATCCAAAGCCATGGGGGCAAAGTAGTGAATGGGTGAGGGGAGACAGCGCCAGCGTCATATAGTGGCTAACTGGGGAGCTGTTTAGTTTTATGTTAATTGAAGGGGCTTACACAGAACTCTATTGACAGTTAACATGCCCTTCAAGGTGTTCTTTGTGGTTCAGCACTTCTGTCAAGACAGAGGCAGTCATTTTGCTTCACCTTTATTTATATGCTTGACTACTCAGAACATTATAGAACACTGTGGGGCCCAGTAATAGATGTAGGAGGGGGCAGGTGTGTGTATGGGAGGTCAGATACCTCGCAGACAACCCAACCAGGTGTCTGGATCCTCTGTTACTGTTATAGATGTTCATGAAAAGGTAACTAAGGGTAAGGGAAGAAATGAAAATAAAGAGGTTTTTTTTGTTGGTTTTTTCCCAGTTTGTACAGGATATTATGCAAACCTGACAAAGCAAGAAGACAAGTAAATAAGATAGGGAGGTTTTGTGTAAGGTCATATGTCTTAAGACAGAACTATCTTTTACTGACCTCTGCAACAATGATTATGAATGTTGACCTGGACACAAATATACTGGCTGAATTTCACACGTCTCTGTCTGCACTCCTGATGCAAAAGAAGCATGTTTCATTTGAATTCATGAACACACTTGAAGACTGTTTTGATAAGTGGGGTGTGAGTGTCAGTTCTGTTTCATGTCTAATTGGTTGGGTGTACATCTCCAGACAAGACTGGACAGGGTTTCCCACTCCAAGATCAGAAGGCTCAAAAAGCAGCCCAGTCTTCCATCACACCACCAAGGTCACCTGTCACTTAGCGCTCCTCGACCACTGTGCATGTTTGATTTGGTTGACACATTAACAGACATCTGTGACATTTAGTTGTGGATGCAAAGAGGACTATGCCCTTTAAACTCCATCTTCACACTCTTCAACCCCCTGATTCTGCCAAGGTGGCAACAGGCTATGTTTTACAAGTGTAATCACCAATTAGTTAGTGATTAAAAATGCATTGGAATCAATTACTATTTAACATAAGGTGAAGTTTAAACATACAGCAGTAGCATTTGTTGCTGTGACACCACAATACACCCTATTAATCAAATGCATGTAAAGCTCATTATGCAACCACCAAATTAGCATCAGCACTTCTGTTCTCTATGAAGATATTGAGGCTTTTGTATAGCAAACGTTGTCATTTTCTGTCAAGAAGACAAAAAAAGACCTCCCAGTAAAAGGACAATGATTTACAACAGGACTGAATGAAGTCAAAATGCTAATATTAGCTTGGCTGAGAAATGTCAGGCTAGTGAGGGGCTCTACTTGGCTACAGTTAATCATTTAGGTTAATTGAGGTTTCCGAAGAGCCGGGGTCTTGTAGATTCCCCATCTATGTCTTATGTGACTGTTCCACCACAAAATCCCTGTGTGCAATTGTAAAAAGGTAGGTTCCCACCCCAATTATGTAACCCATCATTATCACAGTGTGACCTACAGGTAATTGGAGGGGATGCCACTTGGTGGTACAAGCTAAGGTGGGCAAGGTTAAAGATTGTTTTCACACATCTCTCATGCACAAACTGATAAGACAGATTCATTACCCTAACCTAAGTTTTGGGCATGACTAGAAAATACATCAATGAGACTGCAAAGTCCCTCTAATCACTGGACCTCTTCAAAGTCTATTTTGCCACCAACTTGTTCACCTTTGTGTACAGGCCAGGTTGGCAAATCAATGACCCAAAGGTCCAGTAGCCTATCTGTTTGACCCAGAGGTGACTGACCAGAGGCCAAGCATACACTTCACAATGGCACTGGATCCTGAGCACATGCACAAACCTGCTCGTCGAGCAATAAAGATGATTTAGCACTGTAACTCTACCTGCCCGCCACCAGTCTCAGGTTTGCGTGCCTTTTGATTAATCATAGGCCATGGGGATTTATTGTATGGGGGATATTTGCCTCAGCGATTTAATAATGGTAGAGGGGGAACATAATTAATCAGAGAGAGTCCAAGCATGCTTCCCTTCTAAAAAACATGTAGAATTAATGGCTATGAATATGTATATTCGTTTGCTAGCCATACTCAACAGCAGTCCTGTGAATAACACTGCTCTTTGTTTGCCATTTGTACACTGTATATGCATCTCATGGGTGGCCAAATATCACTTCACTGGCATGGATAGGACAAGTTGCTTATCTTATATCTTTTTATAAAGCATCTAAAGGCCCTAAGAAATCAGACAGAAGTCATACACACACATGCACAATTACCACATGTCTGTCTTTTCTGCCCGTTGCGCCAAAAATATGCTCTAAGGCTCACGCAGGTAAGGAAACCTCCTGCTCACTCTCATCATGTACGAACAGTCTGGCACTATAGAAAAATAATGATGTGCCGTCCTGTTGGCTCATTTATCAGCATGTTTTACAACAGGCGCCGGGTGGAAGTAATTAAACTCTGCCATCATTACAATGAGCCAGGCCCCCCTCTTAATAGACACCCAATGAGACACCAGAGGCTTGCCTGGTAATTGTAGCTCCAACTATTTCTATCTTTCTTTCACTGTGTGTGTGCATGCCTGTGTGTGTGTTTGTCTACAATCCTCCTGTTTCATGTAAAGTTTTAATTAGAGAAGAAACAGAGCTGATAAGCAATTGAGAAAAAGAAAACGTTCAAGTAAATTACAGAGAGAAGGTTAAGTCCTTTGATACTGAGTGACTGTTTGATGCCTTTTTAAATGGATAAGTAAAATTAATCCAGAACATAAGGATTACAAGCTGACAGGAAAAGCCTCGACAAGGAACCACCGATCCACATCTGAATGTTGTTTCACAAATGCACAAATAAGTACTTATTCATATCTTTGGTAAATATGCATTTATTCACTTCTGGGATATTGACTGTAGATTTGTTTAAAACGTTTTGCTGCTGAAAAATTACTCAGTTTAAATCAGATTGTCTGAAACCTGTGTAATGCCACATTTAAGTTCAACTTACTGTCGTCAATTTAGCAACTTTACTGGTAAATTTATTGACTTCTCAACCCACTTGTTTCACAAACTCAGGCTTTTCCCTTGACTGAATATATCTTTTAAATCTCTTTAGAGAGAAATAAGCAGGAAACAGAAAGAAATGTTTGGACAGTGTTGGGATGCATTGTTGATTCTGAATTGTATTTGCATGTTTGACATGAGCATTAACACGAGATTCTGATAAGAATGAAAATATCTATTATGATAGACCGACACCTATCCAATAAGTAGCCAACACATAGTGTCACATGATTCTTTGAGCTACCAAGAAATTTTACAAAAAAAACATATACGTAAGCATAGCTACAGATGGTCTCAAGGTAATGCAGGTGAAGATGTAGCCATTATGAAAGAACTGACTGGCAAGCTGACTGGTTTGCACACCACAAAAGAGATTATTTTATTTTATTTTATTTTTATATTTTATTTTTTATTATTATTTTGTGTTAGATATCCCGCCAAGAGGAGATTCTTAAGATTTTGCAGTTGCTATGCTCAGGTTTTGGGAAGAGGGCACCGATGCTTCCTCTGTAAAATGTAAGTCTGAGCCCTGGTCCTCCTCAGAAGAACACGAGAGACAATGAAGATGACAAAAGAGAGCGCATAAGCCCTCTCATTCAATAAACAGATAAATACCCTCCACAGATAGTCCAGCACTTATAAGATTTCTGCAATAATTTAATAAAAGCACAAATTGATCTTCTCTGGGGACCTCGCAACTGCAGAGCAATATAGAATGCATATACTCAGTACAATGTGAACTCCTCTCTGCACATTCTTTTACAGGGGTGTCCTTGGATGTCATTAAGAGATTGGCCTCTCAAACCTTGAGCAGTTATTTAAATTATACTTTTCTTAAATCATAAGGCTTTAAATAAAATGAATGAATTCAGATCCTATTGTAGGACCAAACTGAATGAGTAAGATTGACTTTGTTGGTTTGAGATGTGTTTAAACTAGTCTCACTTACTAAAATAATGATGGGCACTTTTCTCAAGGATACACCAGCAATTAAAATGTCTGATCAGAGATTTATATTGAATCACTTGCCAGTTAACTGTACACAGTGGTTCCTTTACCATACCTGCACCATTTAGTATCACTTACAGCACTAATGGCACAATTACCCTTCACCACCAGCACTAATAGTGCTCTGAAGGAAGCTTTTGGTATAAAGCTGTTACGACCCTTGTATATATCCCATTCAAGCCCCCATCTACCTCCCTCTCCAATGTCTACACTCAGCCCCCTCAAAAGCCTCTGATCGCCGTATATCGATTAGGCCCATAACCCAAATGCTATACCCCCACTCTCTAACAAGGCTCTTCCCTCCTCTTTATCTGGCTACTACCTTTACCATACTCTCACCCTAATCCTATGATAATCAAATGGGCCTAAACTGGGTCTTCAGAGCTATACCAATTAGCTGGTGAGCAGGTCTGGGGCTGGTGATAGTGGTACCAGTGGAGGCAGCAGCAAACATGGTAGTATCCAGGGAGGCTGTAAACATCCATTAGCGGTTAACCGTTCCTACTCATTTTTCCTTCCCGAAGATCTCTCATTAGTGCAGCGAGGCCTGACAGGTAAACAGCACTAATAGGAATGGCCTATCAATAAACGCCTTGTGTGTTAACAGAAAGTGCTAGCAAGAGGACCAAACATACAGACCAACAGCAATAAAGAGGAGGAGTAAATTCTATAATAAATACAGCTATAAGCATGGTTAGGCAGGTTATTAGAGATAGAAGTGTGTGATACTGTAGTGTTCCAGGGCACTTTGCTTGGGGGCAAGGTGAATATACTGTTAAAGAAACAGGTAGGTGGGTAAATTAAAACAGCATTGACCAAGAAAAGATCTAAGACTTCATCTAATAATGTATGATCTGAAGTCTTCTGAAAGTCACTTTGAAGTGGCCGCGCTAATTTTGGCATATGAAGGGTACTTCAAGGCATGACATCAGGTGTTTCTAAGGCTGTTTAAATGTTGGTAGTGTGAGATGCAGAATGTGTAATACCCCTTTGTGTTGATACTCATACTTTGTGGGAGCTGGCTCATAGGAAAGACTGGGGAAAACTGGAAAGGAGAGACTGGGATAGACTAGGAAGAAATAAAGAAAGTGAAAAAGAGAGTGAGGATAGGAAGAAGGGCTGTGGGGGCTAAGGAAAGATGAGAGAGAGATGTTATTTATGTTTGGGATAGGTTCACTCTAAGTTCACCTTACCATGAGACGTCCCCGAGCGGTGACAACTGCTTTACTGCTGATCTGTGAATGTGTGTGTGTGTGTGCACGCACTAGCTAGTACAATCACTTGAGAGTTTCTTTTTGTTAACATAAACATGTGTGCATATGTGCATCTGAAGTGAGGGTCAACCAGTGGGTAGTAACATCTCAGAGACTTCAAAGTCTGTTAGGAGGGTGCACTACATGAGTGTGTGTGTGTCAGGGGCCCATTAATAGGGCTGTGGGGTACTAAATCAGCAGTGCTACTGCAGTGGATAAAGTCAATGATACACGGATTACATCCACACATTCAGTCTCTGCTGCCCACATTTATCCCCAGCCAGACAGATAAAGAGACAGCGCATGGATGTGCATGGAGCTGTGGGTGTGTGTGGGTCTGCATGTGGTCCTCATGCCCTGATCTGTTTGTCTATCTGTTCATATTTGGTGCTTAAGTGTGCATCTGTGTATTTATCTTCATCCACGTGTGTTATTGTGTGCACAACACACACTCTTTTAAGATTCAAGTTTGTAGTAATCCTTCCAAGGAAGATCTAGATGGACAGAGAGAGAGAGAGAGAGCAAAACTTAGAGCAAGAGTTAACTGCCATCATCAAGCAGAACCTTGTTGAAGCAGTGTCTGTAGCCTGGGGTTGTATGGACTCTAATCCTCCGTCAACCCGCTCCAATAAACACCACCTTATCCGTGTTTTTTTGAGTCCACATTTACCACTTCAGCTCCTGCCACTAAAACCCACTGGCACAGTACTAATTTCTTTATATAAAAAACATTGTTTACGCTTACCGGGATCAAGACTGCAATAGTTCTTGATAAAACGACAGGAGACGACACCAAGATCTTGTGGAATTTTAAGACAACAAAACAACAACAACAACAGCATCAATTTTCAGGAAAATATAAATAGCAGGTGTGGCCAAGTTAAGCATTTAAAATCATTTTGTATACGTTGTATGTGTAAACTTCTCTGCAATATATTTCCTGGCTTCAGCTTTTCCTCCAACATCAACCACACCCCCAGTCCTGCATTAGACCTCCTCTGGTCTAATTACATGGGCTGACCTCCCACAGGTCGCCTGAGCAAAGGCCCTCTAAAGATCAATATTCATTCTTTTAGATCTGTCATCTGCTTTTGACACTATCGACCATGTTCTGGGTCTGCTTTCCCCCCTCTGTTTTTTATTCATCTATTTACCCGCTCCTAACCCTCAGTATCTGTGCTTGGATTTGGCCTGCACTCATTCATATGGAAAGATCCAATACCTTTGAATTTTGTCTAACTCGGTTTCTATATTCCTTCTTATGCTGCAGTTTTCTACCTAAAGCACCAAGAGTGGAGGGGAAAGGTTTTCAAGAAGCAGTGTGACACACAGCTGCCAGACAGTTAGTGGAGAAAATCATAGAGTCTAGCTCTTTTCTGCACTGTCCTGTGGAGATAACTAAGTGCAAACCATAACACTACGATGGAGATACTGAGCAAACCATCTTAATGGGAGTATAGTGTGGTCCATTTGTGTCTGGAAATGAAAAGCAAGGCAAATATTGGTATTTTTGAGCTGTATTTATTTATTTTTTTTTTCATTTTAAGCCATAGTTTGTCTGACTATAGACATGCAGAAGAGAAATACAGTGGTGGATTTATGAAAGTCAGGAATGACTTGTAGTTTTTGAAAAAACTAAAGATTTAGTTAATTAGTTGCTTGGTACCTGAAGTATGTTTGGAGGAGTAAATGTACGTCATTCAGTCCCAAGACCAAGTGCAAAACATGTAAGTGGTGGCATCATGTGATAGGGCAGTTCGAAGATGATCTGAAAAAAATCTTCATAAGCCAAATAAACCAACTTGACAAGAAGCTTTGAAACTACAAGATGTTCTCGATAATGCAAACAAAACTGTGTGTGGAATGCAAGAAGCAGGCTGATTCCGAAATCGCCTACCCCAAGCGATATGTGGACAATATGCTTTACAGTAAAGTATGAACTGGAGAAAGCATTAATTCAGCCAAATCCTAAAATTATTCTTAATAATCAAGGTCAGATGTCAAAGCAGAGGTCCCCAGATGATGTGTAGCCAAAAGCATCTAGTCAAAGGGTGACTTGCCAAAGGACATTTGACCAAATTCAAATGGTCAAATTTGAATTTGAATGTACAATTATACACACACACACACACACATACACAAAAATACAAAACTAAACAGCTCAAAGGAATTATGAGAAGCCAAAAATATGAGAATTAAATTCATGTCTAAGATGAGTGTTTAAATTTCTAACCAGAAGGGTATGTATGGATATATTATGGATTCTGATGCAAGTTTACTATCAAAGCTTTTGTATATTTAAGTGTCCTTATTGTCACACCTTTTTTTTTTTACTTTTTATTATTCCCCTCATCAAGTCATAAGTTCTACTGCCGATCATGGAGGCTGAGACAGAATGGGGTGAGAGGGTAAAGTCCAGTACCCTGAGCTAATTTCAGACACTCATCTTTCAACCTGTAGTGCATCACTGACTTTGGTAGGGCCCAGTGGCCTCATATTCTCCACACCAGTATTATTGTAGATAAGCACCACGTGGCTAATGAACAGAGAGAGGGCTTGTTGAAGGTCAGCCTCTTCATTTAGGGGCCCTCCAATGAGCTGGCCCACTCTGCATGGCTAAACGCATCATCATAATAATGCCAAGGACCCACCGTTTTAAAAGTCTTGCATCTTTTTTCCACTCCCACCCCCCCAGCTTCCCCACCCACTGTTGCCTGGCATACTTTGCTTTATGTCTCCGATATTTCCCTTCATCTGAATTATGTTGATTTCCCCGTTTCTTTCTGAAAGGCTTTTAAAGGTCTTGGCAATTATCCCTCTCTAGATGTGCTTAGAGAAGGATGCTGTCCATCCATAGTCTGCTGATGATAGGGAAACAAGATTTAACACAATCAGAGATGCAAAGCAACACTGGATAAGGGTGCTGATGTGACCGGGTGCCAAGGCCAGCCAAGGTCATGTTCATCTGCATGATTAAGGGAGATGAATTCTGCCCTGACCTCTGGATTATGCCAGAAGGAAGTTCCTAGAATGTGTGAGTATGGCTCCATGTGTCTATGTGCTCTAAAATTGACAATATTTTTAAATAATGACACAGAAAATTTCCTCTAACTGGTTTGCCACGATTTCTAAATTAAAATACCAATAATTTTCTTCTTCTAATGCTCTCCTCTACACTGAATTCATTCCTCAATTGTCAGATATAATGAGGTTAAAAAGTCTTTTTCCCCTTATCGTCCTGAATAAAGGGAAGACAGCCGTGGGCTGCCTGCTCTCTACTGTCCCCTCCTGGTTGGACTTGGCAGCTGGTTTCACACAGTGACACCTGCCCATCAGTCTACATGCAAGAACAACTCATTAGGAACCTGCACTGATGTGTGATTTATAGCTGCTTGTTTTTTACATATTATGTTAAAATTAAAAATGCCTTGTAGACTATGATGAAAAATCTTAGGAAGCTAAAATCTTTCTTCATTAGCAGGTAGGAAAGTTGGAAAAAGTATTTTTTTTAATTGTTAACATGCTTAAAAGGAAGCAATTTATCTTTCATAAATCCATTCAACCAGGTGCCTGTACCACCTTGTAACAGGTTTGTATGTTGAGGCATATCATACAAGGTTCATTCTAATAACTATTCTGTGTCATTTCTTCCAGATCCTTGGCACAGTCAGTTTTTCTTTCGTTTTTCCCCTGGTGTAGGAGAAGATGGAAGCAAGGACAAGAAGAGAAACAAACAGAACACTGTGTGAAGAAATGCGTGTCTTATGCAGGTTTTTCTTGTGTTGGCTGGGGGGAATTGCATAGTTTTCATGCCTATACAATCACCTAGCACCCTGATTTGAGTTGCCTTATCAGGTGTGAAAGGCAAGTAAAAATCCTGCTATTCTGTAAAATCTCACCATATGTTTGTAGGTAAATATTTAGTCTATATTTAGTTGCTGCTTCACATTCTTTTTCTCTCACAGTCTTATATAGTTTAGCCGATGTCCCAAGGGACACAAAAACGATGGCTGCAGAAAAGGAGAGAATAGGGAGCGAAAGGGGTGATGGAGTGAGAACCCTCTACAGCAGAGGGCCAGGTGTCAATCACCTCCTTGGTATGGCTTCAGAGGCATTGACACACAGACACATACACACACATGTATGTACTATACACTGCCAATATCTAGGGGAATTAAAAATATACTGGCAAGGAGCAGAAACAGGAGACAGAGAAGGAAAGGAAGAGAAGCAGAAAAAAAAGTTGGAGAGCAAATAGGACAAAGGGGATGTGCAGGGAGTTGGGTCTGGATGATGCAAAGGTCAGAAAAAGAATTGAAAGAGTCCAAAGTAGATTCACTGAAAGTCATTACCTACCACAAATTACCTGGGCAACAAGCTTAAAATAAATAAATAAATCAGTTCAAATCAACAACAGAGGAGAGCGGGTGAGACTGGGGAGATGCAGATGAAAAGCTGGGAGGCCGGGATGGTGGTTGGGGTATGAGGAAGAGAGGGAGGAGAAGCATGGGAAGGAGGCGGAGGGAGGCAGTGGCAGGAGAAGGATGAAAAATCGATGGACAAACAAGTGAGAGGGCACTTGCAAAAAGGAAGCCAAAGGGGGGAAAATTAAGCATTTAAAGAAATTCTGTTTTGGTGGTGTGGAGGAGGATGGGAAAAGGGGGGGGGTGGGGGAAGAGGTGGGAAGCTGGGAGCACAAAAGCGCCTGAGGGTGGAGGGGGGTGAGTGTGGCAGAGACGGGAGGACCACAATGCCCTGCAGCTCGATAGGGTTGAGTGACCACATCAGGTCTAGAGGCAAGCGGCGAGACATGGGCAAAACCCAGTGGCTTTAAGTCAAGAGGATTAGATTCAGGGTCTCTCTTTCTTTAACCCCCTTCCTCCCTCCACACTCTCACAGCTCCCCTTCTTCTCTCTTCATGTGTGTTAGGTGGACTGCCCCAGTGCAGGCCATCCAATCAGTAAGTAGAGAGACCAAAGTATTACTAATAGTCTGGTTTTAATGTTTCAAGTGGTAAACCGGAGAGCTGGCCCGAGCTGCTCGGCACCAAGGTAAACAGGTCAATAGTATTGATCCTGATTCTGACTCTCCCCTCTCCCTCTCTTATACACACACACACACACACATGCAGCTTCTCAACTCTGTAACATGGAATGCATTAGATGCTTTCTATATTGCACTGAAGTTGTGGATTAGGAGTTGACACATGTTCACATATACACTGAAAAGAAAAATGCATCCACTTTTTCTTTTCAATATTCACACATGTAAAACACCAAAGCACACTCTAATATGGAAATCCCACAGGTCTCAATATACAAAGACTCAAAACCAGAAAGGCATGCAAACACACATAGACTCCTTCATATTGTCATGTCTAATTTCACTCTGTGGAACACACACTGAAATACGTGGTAGGTAGCAGTCTATGCAGCAGCAGCTGCACCCAAACATGAGGAGCTTAGAGCAAATCATTTGAATACAGATTCCTATTGTCCTTCTTATGTCAATAAAACTCAGCAGTGCTAAGGAACTCGCGTGGTCAGCAACATTATGGAACTAATTAGCATTTTCTTCTTTTCTTCTGCTGGTTGATGCATTTAAAAAAGCCTGGGGGGTCTGCTGTACTTACTGTAATTAAAGCAAAAGGAGCAACTCTTGCTTGGGAGTAGGAGCACACAAAGGCTGCCTCAATAGGGGAACTTCAAAACTAAGTGTCCCAGAGTGGTTTTTGTACAAAGAAATACAAGAGGTTGTACAAAAGGTAAATGTTGCAGGTGAATGCATGTGGTGAAAGAGTTTTCCACTAAATGGGTCTCAAATTTGCGCTTCAACATGGCCAAAGCAATAGAAGAATCTCTGAGTGAAACTTGCTTAACCCCCAGCCACTCCACGAGCTCAGCAAAGCTGCTGAAGCTGCAATGCATAAAGAATATCAGAAATGATAATGAAAGAAGTTGCAATAAATACATAATTCCTTCTTCTTCATAAGGAACAGAAAAAAAGTGAAATGGAAAATAGAAAAAAGGAATCTAAGAGAATAGTTTTTGAGAGAAACCAGTGATAGGGTTGTCCAAGCTAATATGAAATCAAAGAGAAAATTTCTCCCCACTGATACCGCTCCTCTTTTCTGGCTGTGGGCCACGTTCGAAGTATCGGCGATCCCTGAGGCATTTACTGCTCAGCAATGACACCGATGTAATGCAGCCATTCTATTCAAGATTATGACACCTGGTATGGATTAGATAACCCTTATTAAGGCGTTCATTTAAGCTAACATAAGGCAAATTACAGGCTGTCATGACACAGATACCCTGGCTGTTAAGACTAGGGCTGACACTGAGGAACTACTGTTGCGTGATTTGGCCTGATGTG
The DNA here is from genome assembly GCA_037177115.1 of Craterocephalus stercusmuscarum. Taxonomy (NCBI): domain Eukaryota; kingdom Metazoa; phylum Chordata; class Actinopteri; order Atheriniformes; family Atherinidae; genus Craterocephalus; species Craterocephalus stercusmuscarum. Next base: position 7,656,048 of record JBBDHI010000006.1, on the reverse strand, counting down.
ACTGATGCAACAATTTCTCTAATGTGAATTATCTCTGATTCGAAGGATGCAATTACTTTATAAGTGTGTAATTATTTTTGAAAAGTGTTATTTTGGAATAAAACTTTCCTGATTTCTCTGAATCATTAAATCATTTTGAGGATAAGGACGGCCTGTCATTTTGCGTCCAAAACACACACAAAGATCGCCTTCTAGGAGCAAATGAGGCTCTTTTTCTAACGGCTCAATGCTCTCAGCCTTTGCTTCTTCCTTGTTACAGCTCTGTTCCTGCTCAAAAAGGCTGGCAATAAGTGGCAGCACCCAGTCCTTCAACCATATGCGGCTGCCAATGCCGTTTCTACATACAATTGCACACAGACAGATAATTCGTTTGGCTCGCTCTTGACTACAAAGCCGCCTTCTTTGCTCAACAAGGCATCCAAGCCTGTAGCAAATCTTGGACACTGCTGTCTCACCAACACAAGACATCCCAAAACAAAGTGCAAATAAAATGCTGCATGTTTGCAATCTGTATTTTAAAGTTGTTGAATGACTGTCTTTAAAGGACACATGGGCTTAATAATGAAAAGAAATTGTTATAAAATCAAATATAAGGAACAGAATGTCAAACCCATCTTCATGTGATTCAGTATTAGTCATTTTACATTGTGTCTGTAATGACAGTATCTGCATCAGCGCTATATTACAAATGAAGCTTATGTGGATGTGAAGTATGAATTCAGCTTAATCATAAAGCTGTACTGGTATGTATATTCTGTAGTTTAAGCAATTGTGAAGACATGTTTGTAAAGATACATGTATACACTGTTTTCTGTTTCCACATGCTTACATGATGCATGATGTGTGTAACAGCATGCTAGTTGTGTAGTGTGCATTTGCAAGCCCTGGGGAGCTCGACTTAAGTTGTGTGTGACAGCCAGCCATCCTGCCAGATCAAGACCTGTCAGCCATGAAACCCAGCCCCAGCTACTTCCCCACAGTTCCTCCTGCTCATCTTCCTTTTCCATCCTTCCATTTCTCTCTCTTCATCCATGTTGCAGCCTTAAACAAGCACCAGCACTTATCAGACAGAAAAATAATTGGGAGGTCTCCCTCGACATGGGTCCCTGCAGCAGTGTCAACACCCTTATCTTTATCAAGGATTGTCTTCTTTCATTTTTTTCCTCCTCAAAGTGTAAAACATTAATATCATCCATCTGTATGTGAATACAGGAAGTCATCAATTCTGAGAGAGGGTAAAAGTGATCTGGAAATCAAAACTAAAATCATATCAACAATAATATGAAGTTGCACAGTAATTGTGTTTTATCCCATCTCCCTTCGCAGGAGACAAAGGAAACGAAAGCAAAAAAGAGGCGTGAGAGTGGGGACATGTGGTGTTGGGTGAGGTGGGCAGCATTGGAGGCGCTCACTGCAGCATCAGTGCATTGTCACTGTCAAGTCACAAGGCCGTCTGAGCGTCTCGTGCGGTCGAGCTGGCTGGCGAGCAGGGAGACAGAGATAGATCCAAGGGGCCAGCGGGAGTTGATGTTGTACCGCTGTTGTAGTGGATATGTACTGGCATGTGTGCGTTGTGCGTTTTGGTGCATGTGTGTGTCTCTACACTGAGGAGCCATGACAGGGACAGTAGTTCAGCTGTCATTTCGGGTGCTACTATACAATTGGCCGGGACTGACAGGTCAGGGGGGTACATGTTCAACAGAGCAGCACATAGGTGCTTCTGTGTGCTGTCTGTCTATGCACTGTGGTAGAGAAGAGGGCACAGGGGTACAACCTCCCAAACGTCACAATCACTGAGCTGCATCACTCAATCTCTTTGCATGTGAGATGTTAACTTGCCCAGCAACAGAGTGACTTTGTCTATTACCAATAAAACCAAGCCTGCATAGTACCATCTGTAGCTCTACACAGAGCCTTAAGGCAGTGTGAACTATATGGACCTCTATTTATACTTTAACAATGCTAAAATTCTGTGATGGCACATAAGGTCCATGAATGGTTATTCAGAGCATCATACATGTGCACAGTTGATTATTGCATAAGTGAGGGCAGTTACTAAACCTCTAACCCAATCCGGAATACATTTCACACCTAACTACTGCTCCCACACACAAGTCCCCTATGCCAAGACACCATTTTGCCCTTGAGCCACTCTCAGCCTAAGGTTTTCCAATGCGAGTCCAAGTGGCCACAACTGCCTGCCGCAATGCATGAGGTGACATTGAGAGGGCCCCCAAGTCTCAGTGGATTTGGGGTATCCATACAGCTGCCCACGCACAAATAAATAATGCAATGGCCGGCTAATGCAATGGCCCTGACGCAGTGGCTGACGTTGCCTGCAGCTACCTTTGGGCTGGAAAATAATTACCATGCAAAAGAAGGAGGGGGGTAGGGGGAGGCCCCCATACATAGTGCAATGGGCTAAAATGGGGTGATACAATGCAACTGCCCTCCGCACTTCGATGCTTCTCTCTCTTTCCAGCACTTTCTTTTTTCTCTATCTCTGACACTCAATAACTCTCACATTCCTTTCCTCTGCTATAAACAGCAGTTAGTGCCGAGCCAAGCAGTACTGTCCATTCCTCTAAGGAGCACAGAGAGATGATATTCTGTTTGTGACACTATCCTGAAGATTGTAGATTTGGGGTTTCCAATGACACAATGCAACACTTGTTAAATAGACATTTTCTACAGCTACTGTACTCCTTGCATTCTCTATGAAGCTTTTGTGGCATGTGAGAAACATTTGTCTTATTATACAAATTATGAAATTGAAAGGAAATTGTTTTTACTTTGAGAATATATTGTCATTTTAGAAATAAAGTTATGCTCTCCTATAAGCTTCTACTTTCTGTGAAAGCAAATTCCTGCAGGATGTTGTTTTCCAATTAGGCTTTGGCGTTGACATTGGCCTCAGTTTAGAGTGGAGCAAACAGTCTGGTCGGTATGTTGACTAATCCAGTCCAGGCACAGACATGCTGATCATAAATAGACGGCTGATCAATGTACTGCTGTTTACACAGGCCTAACAGTGTTTACTGAGACATCTTTAAACACAACCCTCCCTGCTCTCATGCATCAGTAGGGGGCAGGACTTGAAACAATGGTTCCTCTTCCTGACAGTGGTTATGATGCACTCATAGAAATACTTTAAAACAGGAAGGATGTTTCTTGTATTAAGTTGTCGAGACTTTCTAGCCCTGAAAAGCTATTTAAATTGTACTGTTTGCTTAAATTTGCCTGTAAATCTTGGGTATAGAATTGGGCATGTGGGGACATGTCCAGCAAGTCCTAAGTGTCCCAATCATTTTTCATCACACAATCAGCTTAGAGATCCGTCCCAAACTGCCCTCTATATGCAACAAGCAGTCGCCCATCAATAATAAACACTCTGCCTATGACATATTTCATATGTTATACAATATGATTGGCTCAGCTATTTTGTTGGTTTCCCCTGCTGTCACTATGTTCTGAAGTACTGGATTTTGTGTCTTAAGTCACAACTATGGGGGCAAAGAAAAGAAAGGTGGACAACAAGAGCTATTTTAGAGTGAATCAATATGAAAGTTTAAGTCACACAAAAAAATCTTTTTCAGCTGATATGGAGTCATAAATAATGGTGATAATAAAAGTCACTAAGAGAAAAAGTCTAATTCCTACCAAAGAATGCATGCATTATTTTGGCAGGTGACAGAAGTTGTAACTTAATTAAATGTAATTAAATCATATTACATCAGGCTTGGAGTTCAGCTGAACAACAAACTTAAATGGAAAGTGACTCAGTACATCTACAAGAAAGGTCAGAGCAGACTCTACTTCTTAAGGACACTGAGATATTTTAACATCTGGTACAGAAGATCCCTCCTTCCAGCAGCCATCAGACTGAAGAACAAAGCCCTAAAATCAAGCATATGTCCTTGTAATAAATATAAAAAAGGATGAGCCTGAATAATTATTTATGTTTTCCAAAAAGCACACATCCAGTGTGCAGTCCAGTGTCCAGTAGGTGAAGTGAAAAAAAAATGCAAAGGGTGGAATAGATGGTCTTTTTTTTTCTTTTTTTTACACCTGCATTGGGAAAAGCTGAATTTGATCAGGTCACCAGAAGAAATTCCAGCTTCAATTTGCACCTAAATATGTCTTTATAGTTTTTGCAACATAAATAGAAGAGATGCACTGTACAAAAAGGACTAATTGTAAAATGATGTGGTTTTGCACATAAATGTTCATTTGGAATTTCAAAGGAGGCATAATGTCCTTCACATTCTCGTTTCAGAGGCACGTACCATGAAACACTGAGCCAATCAGCGATCTACGGCAGTGCTTCCACTGACCCCCAATCACTTCAGCCCCACTTTCTGATGAATACAGTGGGATGGGGGAGAGTGCCATGGAGACAGCCGGGCATCCTGGGACTGGGGCATGCCGCCTGCCACCAGGTCCCCTTCACTCTAGGGGCCTGTCAGTCATAGCAGAAAACTTCCCTTTGAAGCTCCGTCAACTCTCTGGAGTGTCTCACTGCCCCAACCTCAGCCCCCTCCACCTACTCTCCAACCCTTCCAGGCTCCTCACCTCTACTCCCCCCATTCTCCAATGTGCCCTCCTCCTCTCCCTCTATTCCTTCCTCCTTTTCCCTCATGAACCCACTTGAAATCCAATGTCCACTGTCCCCAAAAGTTATCCCCTTATCCCCCCCTTATCTTTGTCTCAAGCTTTTGAATCCAAAAATTGAACTTAGGAGGGGGGAAAGAGCTTAGTTTCACTTTTGCAAACCAAATATGGTTTAAAATGGTAAGGCGTCACAAGAGAGTAACTCTTAAGCCTTGAGACAGACACGCAGGGCGATTCCCTTCGGCTGACTTGGTTCAGCCATTAGTGACACTGACGCATTTTCCTGTGCCAACAAAAATGTTAAAAAGTGATGATATATGAAGCTGGATTCAAAATTCAAAACATGCTTTTTGTGTAGATCGGGTGTCGGCAACAACAAATAAGGCAGCTATTTGAATTATCAATTGGGATATTGTTAGTTTTATAAATCCGAATGCCAAATATTATACATCTAACTTATCATCAGCACTTTTCCAATAAAGGCATGATCCCAGGGTGTGAGAGGATAGGCTACGTACTGATGTTTAAGAAAATACTTTTAAGGCACATGCATCATAGAGTGCAGCTCTCATCCTAGAGCATTAGACTTGCTGATGACTTGTTTAAGATTTGATGAAATGCGTATTAGATTTGTTGAGTCAAACAGCTGTGTTAACACCTCACACTGGCTTGTTACTGTCGCCAGTGGATTACAGACTTCACTTCTTAGTTACCCTCATTAAACAGCATATGTGAGAAGAATGAGTGCTCGTGAGTTTGTCAGTGTATCTGCAAGATGTGTGTGATGAGTGTGTCACACCTAGGAAAGAATTAATTGAAAAAGGGGAAGACCGATAGCCAGGCCCAGGGCTGCTGAATATGAAGTCTGGAGCTTAGAGAAAAGTCAGGAGGGACAAAGATAAAAGAGGAAGACTCAACAGTTTTCTGTGTGAGAACCCTCCAGCTCTGCTCATTGAGACAAAACACAACTGAAAGGATATTCTCTATTACCCCAATAAGCAAATACTGATCAATTTACCAGCACTGGCTGCTAATAAGCTGGATTATAATTGGCATTGCTCACATAACCACTGGCACCACTTTCCGAATCCTACTGCAAATTAAATCTCCCAGGAGTGTTTGATTCATTATCACAGCAACCTGTATAGCAACTTTAAAATCGAATGTCTGCCTCCAGTGATGTCATCCACAATCAATTTAAGGGTCTAAGATTGGCCATTAGAAAGACGACGAGCATCCATCAACCAAGCCACTCTATGGGTATAGAGTCATATGAAACGTGCAGTAAAGGCATTGTATATTTGACCCTAGGAGTCCATTTCACTGGATCACTTTTCTCCGACGTTCCTTCGAGGTGTCGCCTCCTCATTGCCAGCAGGTGGCTGACAGACCAACTCATGGCCACAGGGTCTGCTCCTTTAAATAACAGCAGGTTAAGACATAATCATCGACATCGAGGAGAAGATTCACTTTGACCTCATCACATCCCTCTCCTCATTCACAAACCCTGAGAAAGATGAGGAAAAAGACTAAGACAAAGAGAAAGAAAAAGAAAGAAAATGCAAAGGAACGATGGAGCAAATTACAGTGTGAACCCAGAGGCCAAAAAGAGACAGAGGGAGCGATTGAGGGTGAGGATAGTTAGTCCTTGCCTTTGATGCTTAACTCTCGTCGACAGTGCAAAGTCTGAGAATCAGAGAGATGTGTAGCAAAAGAAAACCTCTCTGTGGGTTGCCACGCTACAACCCCAAGGCTGCACAATCATTCTCACATGTTAATGGGCTGCCATTTGGTTCCTAAATCAACTGAGGGCAGGAGACTGAAGTAAGCATATGAAAAATAACCAATTCATTATAGAACGCCATTGGAGTTAACATATGATAACACCGAAAAAATGCATGAGGGAAGATGGTGCATGCATCTAGCATAGCCCCATGACCTATAGCAGTATTAAGGAAAATTAATAAATACTTATGTGCATGTGGCATAAAGAGGTCCACAGTGGGAAGTGCCACTGCAATTGATGAGGAACATTCTTCTCATGTACCTCGCCCTAGTTTCAGACTTCAAATTCTCTCTCATGGCCTGTCTCCCTCTCTCATTCTTTCACTTCCTCCCTGGTCCACTAACCCAGTTTAAAGGCAATCAGCCAGACACCTCCTCCTGCAGTTTGTCTGGGACAGTAGACAGCCCTTAGTACAGTAAGCTTCTAATGAACATACTCTGGCTATATGCATGACTTAAACTCTTAAAAAAGCTCACAGATTAAGACCTGAAGTTTAAAGCACTTGTCTATAAACACAGCTGTCCCGTTGCAATGCTTGCTAAATCGAATCACTTCCACCTGAGAAATTTCAAATATCTTTTGTTAAAAGGAATCATTACAACTAAAATCAATTAGTGCTGACCATGCAGCAGTGGATGCAAAACCTTATGGGTAGCCTGGCCACATCATACAGTAGTTGTAAATGATGCCACCATAATTGTTTGAATGGCAAATCGTGAAGCAGTTTTCAGATTCTCCTCAAATGAATTGAGCCGTTCAAAGCCTTCTCCATCCACTTGGAGTAGGAAATACTTCAAGTAACTCATAAAAATATCAGTGCAACACATTTAGGATTTTGTATTTTATATTGATATTGTCTACGAGCATGAGGTTGGTCAATGCAAAGTACGGCAGCCTTATGGTGTGCAGTACGTAGATGCTGACACAGACGCAGATATATGGAGCAATATGCAACCCAGTCACAAGCATGCACGTGTGGTTAGCCACTGATGAGGGACGATTTTTACGTTAATTGATTTTTATCCACTTATTAATTTCCTCGGCTTTCCTTCTCCCTCTCTCTGGCCTCATCAGTAGTCTGTCAATAGGATTTGCAGCAACACTCAATCTTTTATCGCCTCAGGAACGCCTCAATCAAATCCCAATCAGTCACTCATACTGTCCATCAGCACACAGCTCTGGTCAGGTTTCCCCACAAACACATAGATACAGATGATGAATGAATAATGTAAATGCAATCTAATTTTACTTACATTTACCTCTCTGTTATTACTGAGGTCCCACTGGCTGATCAATAAGACTTGTGATATACTCATTAGTATTAATTAATGTTCCTCTTTTGACAAAGGAGAGAAAAATGTTTAGAGAGACTCCTGATGTTTATTCATC
>JBBDHI010000006.1:7632057-7646015 GCA_037177115.1 Craterocephalus stercusmuscarum | reverse complement strand
CTGCTAATAGATCATGTGTACTAAAAACAGTAACTGTCTGTTTCTTAGATTTTGTTTTCATTTCTCATAGTATTTCCAAAAGCTTTAGATCACGCAGTGTATAGGAAACATACAGGCACATATAATGTACGGGGAAAAAATGCAGAGGTATTTTCAGCAACAGAAGGTCAGATCAATAAATGAAAAAAAAGGTGCTTGCAGGGTATGCTATTGCATCCTTACCCTTTCTTATGCCTATTTAAATGTTAAAGCAACACTATGAATGAACTTAAACATGGTCTACCTTGGCCTTTAATTGAATGCAGGTGCATGTCCTTACACTTTAACCTGAGGACAGCCAAATTAATGGTTTTTATGGACCTCTCACATATATCTGAATGAACAGTATATATTTCTGCTACCTCTGAGGCTGTTGGTGAGCTAACAGCTTGTAGAGCACAAAGATTAAGGCTGCATAAACACCAGACCTCAGAAGTACTTCCTATTTCCTAAAGGGACAAAAACTGTTGCTTATTCATAACCAAAGAGAAAAAATTGCTGCATATGGTATTTAAACAGTCGCCACAGATCCTTACACAAAACTTATTAAAGGCACAAAGATTTCTATTGTTTTTCATTCAGACTAAAAAACATATTTTTCTCAACCCTGTACAGACTCTCCACGACACTTGTGTTAAACCTTTAAATAGCAGTTGTGGCCTCACAATGATAGAGAGTTTTATGTCAATATTAGAAGGTAAAGAGGAAATGGACAGCTTGTAAGAAAGAAAAGATGGCCAAGGTGCTGCCTTGTGGAAATTTCATTTCTTCTTCCATCAAGACAGCATTTTACCCTGGACTGGAAGGCAACTATTACACCTACACATGCACAACAAAACAGATATGTAATACCCTTTTATTTCCCTAACAGAAAAAGAAAACTAGTAACTGCAGCAGAGGCCAACATTTTACTGTCCTCACTGAAAAAGTTTTTTTTTTTTTCATTATTATATGATGATGTTGGCTATGGTGTCGGCCTGCCAGATGGAAGACGAATGGAGATTTATTGCATTAATATTCTATACATTATGACAATGCCAATGGGTAATATTCTGGCAATTACACTAATGAACTCTAAGCACACAGTGCCTCGTGTTAACATCACAGCTTGAGGGTGGACATTCTTTTAAGCTCTAATCTATCTACCCCTATCTACACCCCTTATATCCATTCATATCAGTCATTGCTTAGCAAAATATTCTCAAAAGAACTGCTATCCAGATGCAAGGACATAAAACTGGAATACAAATCACCTCTACCAATAATGGGCATGCAAAAATGACAGATTCTTCTGGAATTCAATGGAAAACACAGCAAGGAATATCACTGATTTGCCCCTCAGAGGTTACCTATGTATCATAACTGTATGTAGATCATCCATACCACCCCTTCTCCCCTCAGTCACTATAGTATTAGAATAGGAGCATGAAGGCGAGGCATATACAGTAGATGAGGATCTCCAGTCACATGGTAAAGCCCACGGAGGATCTCATCAGCCTCTATGTAGATGTGTATGCTGAGTGAGTGATTGCCCATGGCTGGAAATTGGTGTAGAGGGTTTCACGGGGGAATTGGAGGGACGGGTTTTCTGTCTCAGTTTCTCTGCGCCCCCACCCCCCTTTTTTTTTTTATCATAGACACATAGTTACAAAGCAGCGAGAACCCACTTGCACAGAAAAACCATATACACACTTCCTGAAAAACATCCTCTGGAAGACATGCATACAGATGCACATGCAGCCTGCTCATGCACAAATCTCCCTATATGCACACGCACACTGAGCCAAGATGATTAAGGTCCGATACAGAAGAGACTGAGTTGTACTGTGGCCTGGCTGCTTGTTTTCCCTGCTGAATACAAGGCACTAGCTCAGTATTCTCCAATGGGAAGCAAACTAGTCATCACAAATGCAAGATCAGGGATAATTACGTGGTAATATGCCATATGAAATACATCTTCGTAGGAGGAATGGGATTCCCCTCACCTCAAATTTAGAAAAGATATATTCCACCCTGCTTGGCTGCTATTTTTGCACCCATGCATTTTGAATTTGCCGGTTGTATTTTTAGCACGAGAGATATAAGAGTCTTTCCTGCTCATTTGCAAATGTTTTACATCTCTGCCACATTCCTGTCATCCAGTCCAGCTGGCATGGGAGATCAATCCTCCTTCAGTATTGATCAATGAATCTGATTGGGTAAGATTATAGGTATTGCAGAGATATCAATGCAATGATGGATGATTGATAATGCAACCGCTGAGATCGATCAGTGGGATATTGCTGATAAGACTCTAGCTGCACAGCAATTTGCATTTACTGCACAGTCTGCAAGTCTACCATAATCATATCTTCTTTATATTGCAAACCAAGACATTTACCTACTAGTTTTTCTTTGAGCGTATACTCCACTTTACAGGGCAACACTATATAATTGACATCTACTGTAAATGTGTAACTATCTTTTCTTCTTAGTTAATATTTGTTCATGTTTTAAATCCCATATGAACCTGCATATTTGATTAGTCAATGCTGTGTATCACTGCCACTGCATATTGTATCCACTGGTCCATCACATCCCCCCTGGTGGATTAGGCCATGGAGGGTGATTTGTTACCCTTTTGGGTAGCTGTCTTGGACGCTCATTTCCCCCTACTGCATATTCTGCCCCTCTGCTGCCTTGCCCCACATCACCACACCCCACCCCTCCATTTTGATGAATAGCTAGCCACATGAAGGCGAGCAGGCGATCTCACCACCAAGGTTACCGTAACCTGGGCCCCACATCTGGGGGCTACCTGCCTCCAATTAGCAGAGCAGGGAGAGGGAGTGAGAGAGGCAGGAAGGCAGTGGAGGTATATGCTGTGATGCAGTAGTTGTGAAGAGAAGAAACAGTCCAAGGATCCTACGTTATGGGCTTTAAATCTCCATGGCAATTTCTGGAGAAGGGGGCCTGGATGGGACTCTTGATTACTCCTCCATTGCCAAAGAACCCGTCCTTCCAGACACCTCGTTCCAACTCTTTTCCTGCAGGTTGATGTTTCCTTGCCTAGCTTTTGTCACTGATCACACAGCCCCTATATGCCGTGATTACTGGCTGAGCAGCGATGTGGGTTGCTTTGAAGGACGGGGGTACTCATCCCAGTGAATCTCTCTCCTGGTTTAGAGTGCACAAGGGGCCGGATTTCAGACGTGAGAATGTGAATAGATATATTTGCCTGTTGATTGAATGGATTGGAGATTGGTTTATCAGCACATTTGAGCAATACCTGCAGTATCTGCTCACAGGTATCTTGAGGAGGGAATTGGGCAATTACTATAAATGAGCTGGATAAATGCATGGAGACAGCATTCATAATGTATCTACTCTGATCCATAATGCATGGTGAAAAGTTAGAGTACCTCCTCAGAACCATTTCAGATGTACTGTACAAACGTAGAAGCTTGAGACCACATTTAGACACTAATTCGGCTATTATGGAGTACAATTCTAACATTTCTCATGGCCTCCAGTGACAAACATGTACAGCCAATGAATTCTCTTGCCTTTCTTTGCCTTCCCATACTCTTTTCTCTTTCCAGACTCCTTTCTCACAGAAATCATGCTGCCCCGCTACACCCTTCCCACAAGTGGCCAACAAACAACCCTCATATTAAAAGAAATATATAATCCATATCCCAAACTAGAGAGTGAAAACTAACTATGACACTATCTCAGGCTCCCGCTTTTGTGTGCTTTTATATTTGCACAAGAAGCCTGAAAGCAGCAGTTTTCATTCTCTTTGTGATGATGTGGGGTTTTCACCGCAGTCCAGCACCACTAGAGAACACTGTCTCAGCCAGCGATTAGAGCCTGCCGTACGAGAGGGCCACTTCACCACCCAGATTAGAATGAAACAAAGACTGGGGCCTTTATATTGTGCCAAGATTGGAAGTAGGAGAGGAAAGGTAGAAGCCAAAAACACACTTGCTGGAGAGGTGACAAGAATGACTTGTCCAGAAAAAAAGTCACATTTTTTTCCAATGAGGTGATTCACAAGGAAAGTATTTGACTACTAAGTCAAATTCAGAGCTGAGATTGCTTTGCATAAAAGGCTCCTTTTAAAAATGTATTCACAAAACTCGATCAACTCCCGCCAGTAGTTTTTGTTTCCCTCTGTATATATAGTAGTTTTACATATCTCAGGGCAACATGACAACCCTCTGCCTGATCTACAGCCTCATACCTGCCTCCTGCAGCCCATCTCCATTTTACTCCTTCTAGGATATTTGTAACTGTATGTGTGTCTGCATGGTTGTGTTCCAGTTTCTTTCTCACATCCTTAGCCTGCTCAGTCCACAGACCCTCGGTTTGCCCACCACTGGTTGCTAATTGCTGCTGACATTGTTTGGTCTCTCACTGCTTGGTTTAGGACAAACCCCTCATTCATGCGCTGCGGACAGCTCGTTAGGACTGACCCCCACCTTCCACGTCTCTCTCTCTGTCTCTCCATCGCTCTCGCTCTCCCTCTTTTACTGACCTCCTTAATTAACTGGTAAGGCACTGCTGGGAAATTTGCACACAAAGGCCTGGTGTCTAGCCTGTTAGCCTCCCACTACCCACACTCCCCACTGCCGCCTCCTCCGTCTCACCCCCATCCACAACCTGCTACTGTCTTCATCTCCACCCCAAACAGAGGTCATTGTATAGTTGCAGAAAACAAAGATAAAATGAATCAGTACACAAACTGCACTCACACGCATTCACCCATTTGTTCAGTCTATTCCTTGTCTGCTCCCAGGGCCTCCTGCTTTTTGCCTTCCCCTCCATTTCTTTTCTTTATTAATGGCGTACCTCATTAGAAAAGCTTGTTGGAAGTGGTTCACTAGTGATACACTCTTAAGCTGTCTCAGTCCGTTTGCTTTCTTTCTCTATTTAGTTTTATTGCTATTATTCTTTCTCTAACTTGCCTATTCGTCACACCCTCTCCTCCCCACCCTGCCCCCTCTCCCTTTCAAGAAGCCCTTGGAGGCTTCAGCTGTTTTTCTGGTCCCCATGGAGGGCTCCCAAAGAGCAGTTAGCTGCCTGTCGGCATTGAGGCCCTCTAAAGGGGCCCACTGAAGAATGCTGAGGGCAAAGAAGTGTAAACAGGTGGACCCTCTCCATTATATGGGACCCCACTACGCTCACATACTCCATGTTTCTTTCTATGTTGCTCTCACACAAATACTGTATGCATACTCATCTGCCCTCCGCCATCAAACACAATTTAGTAGATTTTTTTTCTTTGTACATGCATGTGTGTTGGAAAGAGAAATTGTGTGTGAGGGCTTGTGTGTTCTTCAAAGGGATTTCTGTTTTCTGTGCTGTTGTACCATCAGGCCTCCAAACAACTTCCCACATCTCCCAACGGTGCTTTTTTTTTCACCCAAATATTTTACAGCATTTTTCTGTCCATGGGCTCGGTGTGTGTTACAAAGGCTGCACACATGAATGTGTGAGCAGTGAGAGTTTTGAAGGAGCGCCTACAGCATCCCCACCATAGCCGCATTCCACTCACTCACTCGTCATTTTCCCCACCATTCGTCCCCGCCTTGCGTTTTGTCTTTAATCCTTTCTTGAAATGTTGTCTTTCTACAAAGTTTTCAATCAACTAAACACTTAAATTTACTTGTTATGTTATATTTGTTTTAATGGTTCTGAATTTACTCTGTTTCTTGCTTCACGTGAAGTGGGAGAAATGGAAATCCAGGAGCAAGAACAAGAAAGAAAAACTAACTTCTGTTCGCCGGGGGAGTACTCTGCCGCCCATCTGTTGAAATTGCTCCACATATTGTGACCTAGATAAAGAAAAAACTTCACTCTTATAGGCAGTGTTCTCTTAGACTGTGTTTGACACTTGTCTATTCATTTTATTGGTCTAGTTGTTTCAAAATAGAAGACTTTTGCATAATTTTCATCTTTACACACAATTTTAGTACATTGTTAATACTGCAGAATAAAGTTATGATGCTGTAAAACTAAATCAAACTGCTATATATACAAGAAGGAGGTTTTCAAATACATGCTGCTATTTATAAGTCTTAATTTTAATGTTTCAAAATGACAAAGGACTAACTGAGCCTAAAAGCTGCACTCATCCAGTCAAGCTCTTACCAACCTAGATCGCATTGCTATCTCCATTCCCGCAAAACCTTGTTGTTATCTTTTCTTTCCGTCTTTTCCCCTCTTTCGAAAGACCCCTGTCATTGTCAAAAGAAGATGCCCGGGGTTTCTGTAATTGACGTGAGGATGGAGAAGCAGGGGAAAGGTTAAAAGAGATATCCTTTGCTTGAATAAGGAGCTAAAATTGACTGGGAGAGTGTCTTTCAGAAACTCCACCCTGACCTTGAAGGAGGATCAGGAGGAGGTTCCCCCTCTCTAATAGACTGAGGATGGTAGGTTGAGTGGGGCTCTCATGGCTGCACATTTGCCCATACATACACACCCACACGCACATACTGTAAGTGTGCAAACATACTTAGAAACATTGCTGAGAAGTTCCTGTTGCGCAACTCTTTCACGATATTATGTTTGGGCAAGAAGAACGTTAATTTGCCTTCTTTAAAGGAAAGTGCACTTCTAAACCATCTTCAGTCCACTTGAGCTAGAATTGCAGTGGAGTCCCACCCTCCCTTTCAGCCCTCGCCGCCGCCACCCATCCACTCATTGTCTCTACTGCCTTCCCAAATGAGGTCCCCCATGGCCCCAGCATACTCTGCAGAAGGGGCTCCAGGCTACATGCAAGCCTTTTTGGTGGTTTAGTGGATGATGGACTAATAGAACTGCTCCGTTTTTCCAATCTACTTATCTTACACTGTCACTGCTAGGATAAACGTAACATGTTGGAAGAAATTTTATAAGGGAAGGATGGAATTAAACTCCACAAGGTGATATAACTCCACAATACACACACAACAAAAATAGGATTTTATGTGATCTTCTCCATTCCACTCTGTGTGATCCCGCTAAATGCTACAATTAGACTACAACACCAGCCCATGGCATCCCTTGGATTGGTACATTTACTTGGCCACAAAAAAAGGACCCTCCAAAGTAGGGAGTACAGGAGGCATGGTCATAATCACACCACCCTACGCCGCCTTCTCTTTGTCAGTCGCCATGTACCAACATTAAATTTTAAGTGTGAATGTGATTATAGCATGGCATTCATTTTTAATGGGCTTTGCCTCTATGTGTTTTAGCATGCAGCAAGACCCGGCAAAGGGCTGACTCAGATTCTTTTCTGCTGATGGTGCATATATTTCGCATATATACATGCGCTGCTTATTCCTGCTTCTCATTGAGCCCTCCTAGTCTTCCTCCTCCTCCTGTTCCTCTCGCCTCCTCTCCTTCATCTCCATCCCTTTATCATTCTGGTTGTAGAAGATGGGCCAAGGGGACTGAGGGCGAGGCAGTGCCCTCAGAGGTCTAACTATCCAATAAGGTGGGCCAAAGGTTTCGGCGTATGAGGCAGTATGTCCCTGTTGTCCTCTGCAGAAATGAACTAGCAAGAAAGTTCAGAATCTGGATGAACTATTAATGACTTTGATCATGTTACAACAAGCCAGCAGTTTTCCTGGATTAAAAACCAGGCCATACATTCAAAACACTTTAATTAAATCGGTTTGTTTCTGTTTTAATCTATCCTTATCCATTCTTTTATAATTTGCCCACAGCCATTCCAAAACCTTGGCATTTCACCTGACTGAATCACCTTTGATCTAATCTGTCAAAGAAAAGATAAAGACCGACTTGAAAAAGATTTGGGGCCCACAAGAAGTATTCATATAATGTAACAAGTCAAGCTGTAAAAAAAAAAAAAAACAGGTTACCTACACTCCTACACAAAAGTAATAATGCCTGTATCTGAAAAAAGAATTTTTTTAAAAAGGAAATAAAGAAAAGGTTCACATGATTCACTGTGGAAGCGATAAGGCCTTGAAATTAAAACAGATATACAGTACAGTCAGTCCAGTATGGAAATCAATAACATATTATTAACTGAGGGGCCACCGAAGAGACAGGTGAGGCTTAAATGCATATATATTCAGAATAACAATATTGAGATATATTATAAATAAAAGGAAAAGGGGAGTAAATACCAAGCTGGTTTTTATTAGCTGCCAGTCTCCCTGCCAATATGTGCCGTGACTCTGATGTCCAAAAAGGCAACTGTCCAACGCTGGATCAAATTAGAGAGACTGACAGGCAATAAGAAATTGGTGAAGTTTAAATGCGATTCCCGCACTCATGCACCTAGAGCTCTTTAAATATTAGAGCGAGGGTGACACAGGGTAGCAGAGGAGGGGGTTGGGGGGATGTAAAGGAGGGAGACAGAGTAAGGCAACTCCCGATAAAGTCTTATTAAAGCCATGTGTATTTTTTTTGTCCCCCTTTTCTCCCTCCCTCCGCTCCTTCTTTGCCCATTAGATTGTGATAAGCCTTGACAATGACACTGGCATACCAAGGACATACAAACAGCTCACTGTCACTCGTGTTCTCTTTGTGTGCTGTGTCCACAATATGTGCCTTAACCAACTGCTATAATTCATTGACAGTTATGATAAAATCAACATTAGAAAATCTATTTGAATTAATGTGGTACAGTAAGCACACATAAAAGGAAAACAAAGAAGAAAATAAAGAATGTGCGCTGTAGAAATACTGTAACACTGCAGCAACGATATTCTGTAATTAATTGTATGTATCCTGTTCATTCTTTCTCCCTTTCCTGCCAATTGTCCTTAGTTTTCACTCCTTTATTCCCTTGACTTTTAGAAAAGGGCCACACATGGAGCACCGGCAAACGTTTTTTTTCTCGAAGACCGGGACAAAATCCACTCCACACCCAGATGCAGTTTAACGGCCTTTCTGTGTTGGCCTGTTTGTTTTTAAATGAATGATGGAGAAAACTTATTGACTAGCATATATACCATTATGCCCCCCCAACTACAACCGCAATACCTCCCAGCAGGTCCATCATTTCCTTTCTGTCTTTCACTCTTGTCCTCTTTTTGTATTTCTGATTGGCTCTTTGAACCGACCGTGGGGCCCTGTGCTATTGTGAGGCATGCCTTCTTCCTTTCCAAGTTTTGTCTGTGTGTTCTTCAGCCCCATTGAAGGCTCCACATCCCTTTTCCAGCATGCAGCTCCTTTGTAGCCTCCAGAAAGGCCTTCATCTTGCTCTTGTTTTCTTCAAGACCTCACTACCCCTCCCTCTCTCCTTTTCCTCCCTTTGGTAAAAGACAGGAAGTGAATGCAGATGTTGGACCCACCTGAGATCATTTCTTTCTCTTGTTCTCTCTCCCACAATCTTTCTTGCTCTTTTTTTTTCAGACCCCCACGGCGAGAGAACTTGCTACATCACACACTGAACACACTGACATAGTGAACCTCACAGTGGAGGCTGTCCATCACAATAGCAGCATCCTTGTTTGTTGTCTCTCTCTGTTGCCTTGCTGTCTAAACCTGTACTTGTCTTTGATGCTGCAGCATGCAGGCGGGTAAACGGTCTGTATCTTCCATCCATGCCTGCAAGTCAAAATGGGTGAACATGGATTTTGCTTTTCTGATTGCTCTCACATAGTGCTTGTTTGTTTTTCTATCTGTAAGATGTAAAATAATGATGAAATTAGATGATTACTCAGTAAAAAAATATTTCGATTAACACCTTTTCTGAGTAATCAACAATGGATAAACTGGCCAAGACTCTCTTTATGCTTTGAATATAGATTTAAAACAACCAACAAAACCTCAGATATAATAGATAAGCAGCATCTCACAGGTTAGTTTAGTTACTCTGTTAACTTCAAAGATAAAAAATAAACGTAGAAACTCCAGAAAAGTGAGACAGGCAGACAGGTTTTAAAGCATTAAAGACTCAAAAAGACTGATTCTGCATGTTTATATGCACATAGCTGTTTATGTAGATCAGTTTACAGGTGATACTAATAAAATATGCAATCAGGGACACTCGGAGCAGAGGGCAAGAAACGCAGATTATCATCCCTCTGAATGAATAGTTCTGTTCAAAGTTGGAACTGCTATGCAACCACGAGGGTTCCTCCAAGCCCATCTGAGTGTGTGCACTGCAGGAAATATGGCTTCTTCCGGAGAGGACGGGGCAGTAACTGCACTGCCCCAGGGATCAAGGCAAAAGGGCATGCTGCCTGGTGCAGACACATGATGGGTGTCTGGCTCCTGTCACATTGCCCACTGCCCAGGCAGGGCATGGGCGGGAAGGGATGCTGGCACAGGGCACTGGCAACTGGTAAAGTTGGCACAGGGAGCACATAACATTCTTTCACATGCCACTGTGGCATTCAGACAGGGCATTTTTTTTGGCAGTAGCCCTCGGTATTGCTTCTGTTGTGGTTTCAGGCAGTCCCTCGTTCCCTGAACTGCAAATGAGCCTGGAATATAGTAGCCTATCATTCAGCGATGTGTTGCCATGATTTCTAATGGAAGCAGGACGTGAGGGTCAACAAGACTTTTGTGTTACAGAGCTTTAATTGAAGGGCAAACTCAATAGAATTTCTCTGCTAATTATCAACCACCCCCACACCCAAAGAGATTGCTGTAGATATGAGCCGTGTTTTTGTCCTCAGTGAAAATAAAAACAGGATCAGTAAATCAGCCGGATCTGCTGTCCCGGAACACATAGGCAGATAAGGACCAGTGTGGCAACTTCCAAACTTCCATCAAGTGCTTTTCAACACAGCTTAACTGCATTGAGTTCATTTCTAATAATGCAGGCAGGAAAATTATTTATTCTATGTTTTTGTTGGTAAAGCTAAATGTGACTACTCTGAATAATTGCATGCGTGCGCCGCTTTTCACCACAACACCTCAGCTTTCCCATGAGGCACTCTTGCTGTTGTTACTGCTAGCAATGTGCATTCTGTGATGTAACAAAAAAAGATGAAAATGTTAAAGGTGCTGGACAACGGGACGCTCTTGGGGGCTGCGAAATGTCAACAATGGGTGCTAGAAGAGAGATAGAGGGATGTTTAAGGAAGATGGAAGGAAAGAAGGATTGCTTCTGTGTGGATGCGTCAGACGAAGCATAGAGGACGAGGATGCATGTGTGTTTGTGTGTAAGCGCATACGTGTGCACTGGTACAGAGATGGATCACCAGCGCTTGTATCTTCTCTGCAGCACAGCCTAGCCGCACATCAGCTGCAGCCTCCATTTACATTAGGGAGATTTAAGCTGTCTCAGGCAATGGTGACAAGTCAAGGTGTTTCACTTTAATTACACTGGGCAAGGTCACCCCCTGGCTTACTCACCCTCACGCAGAAGAAGGAGGAGGGCGACTACGAGGAGGTGATGGTGGTAGTGGGGAATGTTGTTCGGTGAGCTCATGGCTGTATTTACATTCTCATTTTCACTCGCGCCCTTTAAAACACCTATGCATACACACACAGTGAAAACAAAGAAAGAGACAGATTTAGAGATACTATCCTTAAAATAATATACAGCAGGGCACACATACACGTGCAGTACACAAACAATATATTTTTCAATACTCACAAACAGCATACAGGCAAACACAAACAACCAAACATTCCCTGACAGGCCGGTTTGTTCCAAATAATCCCTAGTGACAAAATAAACACCATGGTGTATGAGGTTATAGCCTTAATGGGCCATATACCATTGAGGTGACATAGTGTATTACACACCCTTAATGTGACACCTATTGCCTACTGCACTTTTAGCCAGGTCTATCTGCCTCTTTTCTCCCTGAGGCCATGGTGTTGTACAGTGGAACTGACAGACTGAGAGTTCACAGAGCATCTGTGTGGTGTGAGTAAACCCTGTCCGGAGAGGCTCAGCCGTGAGAGAGAAATGAAGTCGGACAAGGCTAAAACCTTTTCAACTCTTTTAACCTTTCTGTTTATGAACTGTGGAAAAATTCACTCAGCGCAGAATATTCATTCCTTTACATTTTGACTGTACCAAATCATTGCATGATACATTTTTTTGGAGGAAAAACAGAAAGTTAAAGACTGAATCTACTGTCGTTTTATTGGTTCAGCCCTTATTTATGCATGCGAGCATGTTAAGCTGGCAGCTGCACGTTCCTTTTGATTATATCCTGAGACGAATACCAAGGTGAACCTTGTGTGCATTAAAATTTTTACCGACATTTATTTTAAAATACTTCCTTGAGACTGCAAATAAAATGAAAAAAAAATGCTTTGAGAATAAAGCATACATGCTGGAGAGTAGCTGTGTGCCTAAATGGAGTGATATTGAACCTTTTAGAAACAAACAAAAGAACACATTGACAGGTGTGTTTTAAATATGGTGGGAAAAATCAACTTAATCTTATTTCAAACAACACAATAAGCCTCTGCCTCTAAGACCACACATGCTCTTAAACCTCCACACATTTGTGTGTGTGTGTGTGTGTCCACACATGCTCTTAAACCTCCACACATTTGTGTGTGTGTGTGTGTGTGCATTTGCTGCACAGATTTGATGTCAGGCTGTCAGTTAAAAGAAGCCTTACCTTTCTTATCAGCATCACAGCTTTACCCGTGAAAACTGCAGCCATTTAAAAAGAATAGAAGGAGCAGGAGGGTGGGAGTGAATAAGAGAAAAGGGGAAAAAAGAAAAAGGAGGTAGAGGAAAAAGAAGGAAGTGCCTTCAGGGGAAGTTATTAAAGAAGGTGCAAGCTGGCTGGCTTGGCAGCAGTTCAAAGGGGTGGATCCCCCTTGCCTCCCTGCGCCCAAATGGCAGTTGCTGGCACCACCGCTAAACACACAATGCCTTGTGGCAAAACTGTGTCTTTCATTGACAGATGAGTAGGGAAAGGCAAGGAAAGGTGGGTAGGGAGGAGGGAAGACAAAATGCTGCTATTCACATCTATTTAATTTTTTTTTTCTCTCATTCCTACTTGAGGTGAGGGAAAAGAAAACTACTTAACCTGAGTAGGGTAGTGTGTGAGCCCCCTAATCAGTCGTCAAAACCAGAGCTTCGCTCACATGTATACAGAAAATGTGTCCAGTTGCATGAATGACTGGATGGATTTAGAATTTTTCAAAAATCAGCTAAAATGGTGACAGACATGCTTCAGAATGGATTAGACCAGAGAAGACTAGAAGACTAGAGAAGATAGTCATCAACTCATCTCAACAATAAATGGTGTTAAGTGGCATCGAGGCTGGGTTTGAACCTAAAATAGAATTTGCTTTTCACTAAAATTCATTTGACACCATCCTTTCTCACAGGCACAAGGTTAACTTTTTTATCAGAGGCAGGCCCTTGAGCTCCAGTCAATGCAGCTGGTCAATAGTTCTTATTAATAAATGGATTTCAAGGGATTTGTTTTATTCACTAGAACGCTAAACATGCAGTCAAAGTATATCAAGCATAGGAGCCGACTAAACCACTAACACAAGACTTTGGTTTGGTGAATACTTGCCAAATGAAAAATCTGAATTGCCATAGCAATTCCATATTGCCATAGCCCTTTTATTGGACCTATTGTGATCCCCTGCTCTACTTACATAAAGCAGATGCACATAGAAGCAGTGGCACACACAAACCATTACAAATCTGCATCTGGCGATAACCACACAGACACATGTTCAAACACATTTGAAAAATGGCACATGTCATCAGCTTCTAGTTGGATTTATGCATACACATAAGAAGCATTTATGATAGCCCTGACCCTGCAAGGCAAGAGCAAGGCTAAGAGGTGCTTCTGAAAAGTCTTGATTCTAAAAGCATTTGCAATAATAACCTGCCCTATCACCTGCTGAGGCATGGCAGAGCAGTGGGACAGGTTATTCGCTTATTTAACATACTGAAAGAAAGAAAGAAAGAAAGAAAGAAAGAAAGAAAGAAAGAAAGAAAGAAAGAAAGAAAGAAAGAAAGAAAGAAA
>JBBDHI010000006.1:7599391-7615954 GCA_037177115.1 Craterocephalus stercusmuscarum | reverse complement strand
ATCATTCATTTTCTTAATGATCCACAGAGCAACAAGAGGAGGCCATGTTAACTGGGAGACCTATGCCTTAACCAACATTCTGAGCAACATAACTAATGATAAAGTCCAAGTTTTACTCTGTTATCAAAGTTACACGTTTTTTATATTTTTTTAGGCAAAAGTTTAAAATAATTCTAAATGCACGCTGACAATGAATATATATTGTGAAACTTAATTAAATGTGTTCAAGTTTAAAAAATAAGTTAATACTTAAAGTACATTTTCATTAAGCTACCACCATTAGCATTCTTAACAAACACAGGTTCCTGTGTAATGCCTATGGGTGTAAGCACGCATCCATCTACATCACCACATTGATTCAGGGATCATATCACTGACACCAAATATTGGCAGCTCTCAAATTTATTGTTTCATGATCAAACTGTCGCTTTACACTCCTGCTTATGCCACATATTCCTCATCATCCTCAGTGCCAACTTGCCAGAAATTCTATAAATATTTCTGGGAGGAACAAGATTAAAGAAAAAAAAATCTACAAAAATTCACCCACCCAACGTTTAGGCAAATATCAGAACGGCCGTGGAGGCGAGGTGGCCCTAGGTGGCCATTAGGATGCAGCGAGCAGCGTTTCCATGCAGACGCCATCTCCACATGGAAAGGTCACCTCCCTCCCTTCGTGGGTAAATACACAGACATATACAAATGCGGTTGCGTGCTAAAATGGCTCACCTTAAGAAGGCATTAGACTCTCTTCCACTGAACTTTACATCTCTCTCTTCCATTATCTTAACCAGTGACATTTTAACCTCTCTGAAAGTAGTGGAATGCTCCACAACTACCAAAATCCATTAGGTCTGCATATTTAGAAAACATGCAATTTTCATTTAAAGGAAAGTAAAAAGGCAAATAGGATAACAAAATGTTGTATTGTAAAATGTGTATTAGACAAGAAGAGGACGTTTATTTAACGATATTTACTACGGTTTCACAACTAAGTCCACCGAGCTACCTATGTCTGTTGTTGTCATTGTGAAACAGCAGAGCAACGGGGAGTGACACTGATTGACCAGCAGCTCATTCTGTTAGACTTGGGATGTGACTCAATGCTGTTCTGTGTGCTTTTCTCCCCTTTGAGTCCTGTGCGCTTTAGGTTCACGACAAGGCCCTTAGCGCCCAACCTGCCAACTAGGCCCTGCGAGCTTTGCTGCTGTCAAGTTGCATCTAGCCGGGAGATTAACCAATGCTGTCAGCACCCTGCATCTACTACCAACACACCTGAGCTGGGGCACTTCTTCCACTCCAGCCCTGAGCATAGCCAGGCCTCCAGTTAACACTGGCCGCTGTGCAGAGGAGCAGGAGATTTAGGTATTACAACAGGAAGCCTTGTTTTAGAAATGACGAGAGAGGGAGAGGAATAATTTAGAGAAAGGTCTAACTTTTCTATTTTTGATGTGCCCATCTTCCCCTCCTTTATGGGCAGTTTTGTTTTCCTTAAGAGGTGGTTGATAAGACATATTAAATGGATGAAGTGAATCTCACCCCAGCCTTGACAGATTAATTTCTTCAGTTCAGGGATTTAGTTTGTCCTTTGTTTTCATTTCCTTTTTTTCCCACTTTCTTGCCTGTCTTTCCCTTTTTCCCTTTTGTTGTCTCTATAACATCATCTCTCCCTGTCTCAGGGGATGGCCATCTTACTCCTGGCACCAGATCCCAGTGGATGGAGCCCCACCAGTGCTGCAGCTTTGCGGTTAGCTCCTCGCACTGCGTCGCGTCTCGTTCCCGTGGCGCTGTCTCCCAAAGGGAATTCCCAGCAGAGACAATGGGCAGCTTATCAGGGTAAACAACAGCCTCCTCCATGCCATCCTGCCACAAAGGCACAATGAGGGAAAAGGGAGAAAGAAGTGCAAATATAGCACAATACAGCAGAATAGCAGAAAAACCAACCAAAATACACAAAGGCAAGTCGTACGCATCCCTCTCTGTGCTTTAGACATTTAGAATCAATGGCAACACAATCACACTCACAATATGTAATTGTGGCTCCAGCTGCCTCTTTGATTTAGTCAAACAATTGCTTTAGTTTAGGAGGAAAATCAATAAGAACTAATTTTCAATCTCACGAAAAAGAAGAAAGAAAGTCTCATCAACAAAATGCAATGAATTATGGCACTGTTTGAACCCAAGTCTGGAGAAAAAGGTAAGCCTGTCTGATGTCACGATTATGTCAAACCGCTTGTGAGAGGGGCTGATATAAAAGGATGGCTTGGTCTTGAAATTCATATCCACTTACTGCCAGAGTAGGCCTGTATACCTCTCCAAGTAATGGCTGTTTACAAGATAAAAGAAGAGGAAAAATAGCCACTTTTCCCTGCTCAGACATGAAATCCTCTTATGAAATTAGGTTGATAAAAGGGCCTTGTGACGTCGCCCATTTTTCCCCACGTCAAGAAAACCTTGCGTGTGAGCATTATTAATGGCATCCTTGTGACATGTCATTTTTCTACATCTCCAGTGCAACAACAGCAGAGGAGGACTGAACTGGCTGGGCGCTTTGTCAGAACAACGGTGGAGTCTCCGTGAAGCCTTGTCAAGTTCCCTGAAGCAGGTACAACAACTGGGAAGAGCCTCAAAACCCACTTCACTGTGTACGTATGAGCCAGGGGTTAATTTTTGTTGGTTACCGGTTGCCCTGGGAGGGGGTAGGGTGAAAAAATGAAGCAAGGCTGAAACAAATAGCAGCGTTGTGAGATATGTGTGGCCTTCACTTAAACAGAGCCATAAATCAGCAAACTGACATGAGCGAGGGAGGGAGAGTGGGAGAGACAGAACTAAAAGTGAGACAACAGTGTAGCATCAACAATGTTTAGTCCTAAAATCATGTAAAATTGGCTCCTCTCGTGATTTGAGCATTTCTTTGGTTCTTTTTTGTTTCTCGCTATATTTTCCTCTGGTCATGTGTAATTCAAGTGAAGCCCATCATGTAACCCTTATGACACCTTTACTTTTATTCATTCAAAGAAATGTCCCCCACCATAATGTTTGATAAATACTGCATATTTACTGTATAAAAAGTGAGTATCAATGAACCCAACATCTAAAAATTAGGAAGTGCATGTTCTTATTAGGATCTTCCTCTTGAAAGTCCACGCAAAACCATGCACTTATGCTTAAATGTTAACATGTAAAGGAGAGCGCATGCTCCCATCATATGCGCCTGCTCACCTGGCAGAGCATTTCAGCATGTACCTCTGCACAAGCGAGGATTAACAAGCTTCTCCGGAGCTGTAAAGCAGACGGGTATTAACATGCATGTAGATTACATACAGAGAGCCTCATCTTGCATTGATGCTTTTAATGATGCCCTGTGTGTTTCAGCCTGCATATGTGAACAGGCTCGCACCGTGTAGCACTCTCCTACACCAGGGTTATGAGCTTTGCCAAGTTGCAAACACACTTTGGGTCTGTCTGTAAGCCTAGGCAGGGGCAGAATCTTGCCGATAACTTATGCACAGCTGTACGTGTTCCAGCTGCGACCCATCCTGTGTCCCTCATTTTGTCCTGACTTGTGAGGGATTACCGCAGTGTAGGCTTCTGCTGAGCTGGCAAAATAGAAAGGGATAAAAGGAGAAGAGGAAGCTATACTAAGCCGAACACTTTTACGTTTTGCATACAGGCCAAGTCTTTAGGAAACCTGTGGTAGTTTTATTGAACATTATTGTATGTTGTCCCTTGCTATTAGAAAAAAAAGTGCAAAGAAAGGCAGATAATTGGTTTATACAAGAAGCATAACAGATTTAGTCTAGATGAAGCTGAGAAAATCATGCAGGATAGTCACAGGTATTCTAACAGCATGCCATGAAAGTGAGTCTAATAGTGCATTTACAACAACAGCACAACACTGAAAAGGAGATTTGGTGTGTTTGTGTGATATAGCAAAGCATGCAATTGCCTCTAGGATTTCCACAGTTTAGGCGCAAAGTATGTGCAAATTATTTCATTCACCTGACACCAAAGAACAGCGGTTGCCTGGCACTTTGAGAGAAAATTAAATTAAGCACCCAGAAAATGTTAGAGGAAAACTTGGAGGATATAGAATGGATTTATGGCTTTAAATCTGATGGAGCTTGATACTAATGCGGTATAAATCCTTGCCTTTCATTACAGTATTATATGAAATGCATTGGAATGGAGCGATGGATCCTATTTGACATTCCGTTACCAGAGCAGTTGTGCACAGCTCCACACTTAAGCCCTTTAAAGCTAATACATAAATGTAACATTACATATAGTCGCGCCGCTCAACAGCAGTTTTTCTTCTTCTTCTTCTTCCTTTTCTTTTTTTCATTTCTTCTGACCAAATCAGCAAACACATGAAATTATTCTCCCAAATGGTTTAATTACTCAAACAGATTGAGAAGCGTAATGATGTTTTGCCTCTCCAAAGACAACAATGCTGCTAATCGGCTCAGCTATTATTCTGACGATGAAAATGAATCATAAGATGCTTGTTCCTTTTCTTCTTCTTTTTTTTTTAACTACATTTTAATGTTGCAAGCTGTAGTCAGCTGTGCTTGCGGAACAATTTAGAGCCAGGCACTGTGCAGAGATATCTGCGCACAGAATTTTCATATATAAAATCAAGATTAAGTAAAGGATGCCACAATTTGTCTTTTTTTTTTTTGTAATTTAGAAGACAAATTTCGGACTAGGTTGGGGAGGGGATTCATTTTGTCTTCTTTATTAGTAACAAACTCATCCGCAGACTGTAACTGAAGAGTCTGATTGCACCATTTTATTTATTTATTTTTTGCAGTTGTGAGAATGTTCAGCTAGCATGACAAACTCAAAGTATTTTTCAAAAAGTGTCAGGAGGATGTACTCCCTTTTCACTGCAGGTCATCCCTAATGCATCTACTTGCTATTCAGTCTGCAATGAGCTGATGAGGAACCCTGGGCCCTTGCTGGTCTGCCTGTTCTGCAGGTGGTGGGTGCTAGATGGGGTCCATTTTGTCCCGTGTCATTTGGTGTGGGGGGACGGTACAGATGCATTGTGCCCTATGGCGTGGCTGTGGCGGCAGCACGTATGGGCTCATTGTGCTGCGATTATGTAGGATGAGCACGCCGCCTGCTAATCCGCCTGTGGGAGGGTGCATGCCTGTGAATTATTGCACTTTGGGAGAGAAAAAAAAAAGAAGGAAGAGAGAGAGGGAGAGGGAATGAGGAGTAGGAATATGAAGGAGAGGAGGAGGAGGAGCGAGAGACAGAGAGAGAGAGAGAGAGAGAGAGAGAGAGAGAAGCCCCCTTGGCTGTGATTATGAAATGGTCTGTCACAGATTAAGGCTACAGGGATGCAGGCAGAGATGAGCCAGAGCCTCCCACAGACACACTGGCTAGTCAGGCTGCTTCACTGAGCTTACCTGAGGTTATACACGCCTCGCATCCATCGACGGATGCACAGCGCACTCACACATACTATGGAGGAGTGGAGGGAGGAGGGGAAGGAAATGAGAGGGAGGGAGAGATTGAGAACGAGAGGGGAAAGCATGAAAACAAACATGCTCCAAATAGGCTTGCAATTGAGAGAGAAGAGAAGAAAAAAGGAAGAGACGGAGAGAGAACTGAGCCCAAGGAAAAACACAAGAAAATAAAAGAGAAAAAGGGAGAGAGGGAGCTTGAGAAGGTTGGCAGCCACAAAAGGCAGTGACTAAAATAAGACCTGTGTGGCTATTGTCTGTTTGCAGGAGGGCTTTGGTGATAAAAAGCCCACGCTATTTGTCTTTCTTTTCTCTGTGCCCTCCTCGAGAGCATAGATACCTGCATATGTTTTCTCAACCAAAGATAGAGGAGTGAGTGTGTCTGGAAAGAGCGAAACCATCTGTGTTCAGAGAACTGGTGTCTTTTTGCAGGTCCGTATAATTATGCTGAGACTCTTTATCCTAAGTATCTATTATTTTCACGCCTGGCAGCTTCAAAGGTGTGCAGCATCCTGAGAAGGGTCAGAAATACTCAACTCTTCACAGACTGATTGACAGCTACAGCCTGCATAGTTCTGTCCAATCACACGCTCCACTGTCAGGCTGATTTTTTTCTTCAGCTTCGAGCGGGAAAGAGACGCTGTTGCCAAAGTTTGTTACAGCAAAAACATCCACACTTGATTGGCAGGCCGGCCATCCTTCATGACAGACAGAGCCAATCAGTTTAATTAGCTCAATGGTATTTCCAGGTTTTGTATCTACAAGGCTGGGATTTGTGAGTGAGGATTTAAGTTTCAGCCTTTTGTGTAAAGATTTTCTGGGCTGAGGTGGTTTCTGTCCTTAGTCAGACAGAGGATAGATATACATCAGATAAGCACAGGTAGGAGTTACATACAGTTGTAGACCGGTGTTGGTTTTTTTTCTGCCCAGGTTAGTGGGAACTAATTTTTCTATGAGTTTTGGTGAAGTAAACATTCTTTTAAACAATATGAAAAATTCTTCACTCAAAAACATAATATTGGACTTTAATTTCTTCCTAAATAACTTCCATCACTTTTTGCATCAGAGATGAATATTTTTCTTGAAAGACAATGAAAACATGCACTTTTTTTCCCATTTGACACAATGATCACAATGGAGACATGTTTATGTACAGTACAGTACTTACTGATGAAGACGGTTTGTGACTAAAAACGATGAACTAAATGGCACACGTTATAACCTTTAAAGGAAATCAACCATGAGCACACTGTAGTCATGCTGCTACACACACAAACTACATCTTACCCATCAGACCATGTTAAATGAGAGTGGATAACCCTTTGGAAGTGGTGAGTTATTACAACATCTTAGCTTGACATGATTGTGACAACCCAAGCTGATGCTAAATAATTGCCCCTTGTGCTCACCATTTAATGAACATAATTACGACGTTTTTCGCTGTTCACCATGTGATTAATTGTTTCAACATTTCTTTGTTGGGTTCCAACAAATTACCCCCTCATCCCACTGTTGCCATTTTCACATCAGGCAATCATAAAGTATGCAACCAGGCACTTATAAAGAGAGCTTAAAGCCACTTGAGAGCCATGGTGGAATTATTGGAGGAGGAGAAAGTTAAGGACTCGCAAATCAGTCAGTTATTATTGTTGGGAAAAGGTTTTTGAATCTCTCATTTGAGTTTGACAGAAGAATGAGATTTCATGAGCGCTGTATTCCTCGAAAGAAAGTTCTCTACGCACATGCATGAACAACCGCATGGAGGAATGGAGTGCATTAAGTACCATCCATTCAGCCATTTTCTATACCTATTTATTCCAATTCAGGGTTGCAGAGGGGGCTAGAGTCTATCTTTGCTGCGAAAAGGGTACACACAGATGATGCTAAATAAGTCAGAAATCATTGGTGTACACAGTCACTTGGAGCTCAGTGACACCTGTCAATGAAATCATGTTGGTTGAAGTCAAACCAAATAAGTTTTAATCCAATTCTCAGGCTCATGTTTGGGGGCAATTAGCTTAGGCATATTTCACAGACGACTTAATTGAGATCCTGTCACCCACTTAAGCAAGGCTTGTCTTAAGAGCATTTGCTTAATAAGCCATGGCCTAATGCAATAAGGTGCCTATTCCCAATCAGCCATGACAAAGTCTAATTTATGCCAGGCCAAATGAGCAAGAGGAGAGCATCATGGGGCTAAGTGAGGATTGTGACCGCTGGAAAACACGATTAAAAAAAGAGATAAGGACACCTCTGTTCTACCTTAAAGCATGCTTGGTTTTCCACCTACATGCACACACATTCCCATATTTCTATGCACAAACACGGTTTCCTGTTCAGACACATGTATACAGTACACACAACCCACAGCGCTTCTGCGTGATTGATTTAGCAGAGCATCAGATCGCTCACTGTGACAAATAGCTGGCTGACAGGCGAACACAAAAAAAGCCAACACCCTAACACCTAACCTGTGAGAGGGAGTGGGGGCAAAGGGGTGGGGGTGGGGGCTGACCTAGCAGCAGGCCGCCACAGCTGTCTCCATCATACCACCTATTCACTCTCTCTTTTACCAGCCATTTTCTCCTTCTGTCTGAATCACTTTTTTCCAGACTTGCTCCCCTCTGACTCGTTTCCAGGTTGTCTTTCTTACTTTCTACTCTTTTCCTTCCGTCTTACCTCTGCGCCCTCGTCAGTATCTCTGTACGTTATCCTGTTCCTCCCTCTCTCCCTCTCTCTCCCCTTTGCAGGGAGTGATAGATTCCCCCTCAGTTCATTTATCCTGGAAGCGGAGGAGACGGCAGTGTGATGTGATCCATCTCGCCGGCGATGGAGGGAGCGCGGCGTCCCTGATCACAGGCCCTATCAATCTCACTCATAGGGGCCGGATCAGCGCTGCTGTCAGATAGCAGACACACATGGCCTGTTTGAATGGCTACGACTTCCTACTGTACCTTGTGCAGTAGCCCTCACTGGGGATATAACTGTAGCTTAGACAGGGAGCAGCACAGAGAAGATGTTGCTGTTTCTGAGCTCCAGGGAGGGAAACACTTAAGGAATACTCACCCTGGGGTAGCTGAATGTCTGTAACAGGAACTAAATAAAAACAGCCACACAGATAGCTCTGACAGGAATTTGTACTGATTCCTAAGTCTTTATTTTCTTAATTACATTCATGGAAGAAGCATTTTTTACCACTATAATTGTAACTGATTCAGTTTTTGTCTTAATGCTATTAGATTTCTAATATTTTTTGTCTGCATCATTTGCAATTCTTCCAAATCTATGACCAGTTTAAATAATTTATCAAATTGAGAAGTGGTATATGATCAAACTACATCTATACAAGTCACATTGAAAGTTGTAAATAACCATCAACATTGTTACTCGTTTCTGCGAGAAGACATACTTTTCGTTGTGCCGTTTCCACATTTTGATTTTGACCAATATTGAAAATCTGACGATTGTTATCATAACGGCGGCATTTCAAGAAGTCAGCCTATATTTTCCAATAAACTTGCCATATGCTGGATCAAAACACATCAAACTCTCCTTGACACTCAAGTACACAAAATCACCCTCGCCTGTGACATAAACCACCCTTTATACACACTCCCCCTTACGCACTCTGACACCCCTCAAAAAACACTTCCCTGCTGACGTGTAACACTCTCATGCACTCGTCCAGAGACACTTCATAACCTGACATGCATCACCCTGACACGCACACCCATGCCCACATCCACACACATCAAAAGCAGTGGGCTGTAAAGTGCTGTCCCTATCCACCCCAGACAGCGTCGACCAATCAAATTAGGGCTGATCAAAACATGCCATTCAAAGCAAGGGGGTTGTGGGGTGGGGTGGGTAAACGGGATGGGTAGTGGGGGGGTTTGATGTTCAGGGGAGCGCAGCCGACGCTCTGACCTTGGGAGCAATTAGCATGACCAGAGAGAGTGAGAGACAGAGACTTTCAGAGAGAGAGAGAGAGAGAGAGGGTGTAGAGGGAAGGGGGGCTGAGCAGAATAAAGAAAAGAGGTAATGCAAAAGCCCCCCCCCCCACACACACACACACACACACACACTCCCCTATCCCCCTTCACTAGATCTGCAAATACGAGATGCAGCCCTCTGAGGACCCACTCAGCACAAGGCCCTGGTCTTTCTAACCTCCTCCTCCCTCGCAGCCTCTTCAGCATAGCTGCTCTAACTCCCCCGCCACCTTACAGAGTTCCCCAGCGCAAGGCCTGGGCTCAGGTCTCCCCCTGAGGAAGGCAAGGCCTCATCTCTCTGTTCTCTTCAAATTTCCTCTCATTTGATCATGTTGGATTTTGTAGGTCATTAGCTGCCAGAAGCCTGCTATCTGTCTGAGGTAATATAACACATTGTCATGGACTTTTACATCGGACTAAGTTGTTTTGATCATCGGAGCTACAGCATACAGATCTCATCTATATTCAGATTAATTCTTATTAATTAATTATATAGTAATTTAAGAACACAACTTGCATCGACTCAGCATCTTGAATTATTGCCTACGAGTTGTACGACAGTGTTAAATGTGGAGAACTTCTTTACAGCACACCCCTGTCTCCTTTTAAAAGCAGCAGCATTTGTTAACATTTGCCAACCGTGTTTACACAACTATGTATTCCTCCTGCGTAGGAACGGCACTCCTGACACTCTACCCGAATCCCTTCAGCTCCCTCCCTGCTAGCTGGGAATCTAATTTCAATTGACTGCCAGACAGAGAAGGTTTGAGGTTAGAAGAGCATACAGTAAAAGGGCTGGGCAGGGCTGCCTAAGAGGGGTGCACAGGTTCAAATTGTTTTCTATAAGTCACCTCTACGGGGGATTTGTGTTTATCCCTGGCCATTGATTTGTTGCTGGGGTTCGTTGGGTAAGCGTGAGGGGGGGAGGGGGGGGGGGAAGTAAGGTGGACCAAACTGAGGAATCCAAGAGAGGCTGACAGAGGGTCTTCGTCCTTCTCTTGGACCTCATAAGAGAGGTGAGGTTGTAGAAGAATGAGAAAAAGATTTTATAAACTGCATGTAGAAGATCCAAGCATACATTAGTTCTCAGACTTTAATGCGTATTATTTAGCTCAGTAAGAACATCAATTTAGGCTGTCTAGTAAGTAATGAAATCCAAATCTGTTAATTCCAGTGAGCCCAATGTGAGAATGTCCCTCTTTTCTGTTTTTTCATGCAGTTGAAAAGATAGTTCAGGAAACCTGATTAGACAACTCTTGCTTTAAAAACCAATCATATATGGGTTGTAAAATATTCAATTTCCTTAAAAAAGTTGTTTCTCAGATTTAAATCAATGTTCATGAAAGACGCGTGTATCTACATTTGTTTGACTTGGTTATGAAGCGTTCAAGAAAATGAAGATCTGAAATAACAACAAAAAAAAGAGGTTGCTACTTTGGAAAAGCGCACCAACAAGATACCTTATGTCTTTAAATAACACTAAAAGACACCTCTGAATCTCTTGAAAATATCCTGGGAATTGTATTGCATATATTTTCATTTTACATGTAATGTTTTCTCTTCTCTTCTTTTTTCTTATCTTTCACCTTGCAACAGCCCACGCAGGTTTAAACCTATGCGACTGTAGCATGTTCTGTAATATTCGTGCGTGTACACACCAGCAAACATTATGCTTTCATTATGTTATGCTAAACACCTTGGCATGAATCCGGCTTCGTGGTATTATTCTCCTCTTTTCTTTTTGCCTATTCTAGTTTTGTCTCCCGCTACAATAGGATATTCCTGATGAAGAAGGGGGGGATTTCCATTTCATTCATTGTTCCATCGAGCTCTTGTCATTCCGCGTTTGTTCTTCTCATCTCATAATGCTTCTTTTGAGCTTGGCCCATGACTCGCCTGCTTCAGTTTCACTTAGTAGCTTAATTACCGCTGAGCATCTTAAATGCAAACGATGAGAGACAAATGGAAAACAAATACAATCATGACGCTGTCTTATTAACCAGGTTGTCTGATCCGAACCAACACTTCCTGAGACACACTTCTTACACACAAGCCTGCTTTCCATGTGTGTTCTGTGCACCTCAATGTGGTGATGGAGAGACGGGGAGGCAAATGTAAATACAGGTTTGCATATGCACACAGTGTATCATTGATTTTTAATGGAAAAAGTAAAGAGATATTGAGATGACAAAGCAAAGCATGATTAGGTCAATCAGCAAAAGTAAAGAGAAGGGCATCGAAATGCACAATGAAAGGGGCCTTCAGCAGAATGGTTCGTATTGATGTTTACTTAAAAAAAAAGCACAAATTAGACGTTTGCAATGGCTCAGATGAAAGGATAACTTTGTGCTTTCATGAGAGAGAAGTAACAATAAAGTAGGACCAAAATAAGTAAAGGTGAACAGATGTTTAGGAAAAACATCACATCGCGGAGACCTCTCCTCAGTTTTTATCTTTAATTGTTGTGAGATCTATCGAACTCTCTCTGCATATAGTTAAAATGTCATGTGTAAAATGAACCAAAGCGCCATCACAGATTCTTTCTAAACAGTGTCTGTACCTCAGCACTCAGCTGCTAAGAAGTTAAAGTGGATCTATGGATGTGTTTTGGTGTATGCTTGATCAGTCATGCATGTTGAGGATATCAACTAGTGTGTGTTCATTTGTGTTTGTTTAGTTTTGGGAGCAAGCCTCGGCTTGGGAGTCATCTTGAGGGGCCTGCTTGCTATACCCATAAACAAGCCAGGTCCAAATTAGCCGCTCAGAAAGCCTGTGGCCTTGAGTGTTGCTGTCCTACCCCCCAGCTACATTATTGAGCAATGCTAATGATCCAGAGTCTACTCATTTACTCTCTCTTCAACACCAATTCGCTGGCTCTCGAATCAGTTTTCACTGGGGTGAAGTTGCAGCAAGCTTTACCATTTTAGACTTCACCCCCTCCTTAAAATAAAAACTGGGAGGGGGGGGAGAAAAAAAACACATACCCAGTGGGAGCAGGACTCTTCACTCTGACTCTTGCTGACTCTCTCTCAAGGTTTTGGTAAGCATTGCTGCTCCTCCAGGTTTTAATAAGCAGCGGAGCAGTGGGTTTGTGTGTGTGTCTTGTGTGCGAATGTTTGGCTGTTTCTATGTGTGCGAGTTTGAACGCTGAACTGGTAACGAGACATGCACCCCATCATCCACCACCACTACCAATGCCGCACCACTGTTTACTCTAGCAAATCCTGAACGAGGCCGCAGTGCTCCGAAGAGAGCTTTGCTCCTGTTAATTGGTCATTAAAAGTAGTGGTTTGTGGGCCTCACTAAATCTTTAAACAGGCCATGAAATAATAAGAGAGGAGGTTTGTCACCGCTGTTAGCTCCCCAGAGCAGGCGGTGAGGGAAAGGGGAAGAAGAAAGAGGACCAGGACTCGGCTTTTGATCATTATCTGCGGAATTAGCATGACTGATAATAATTGCTCTGTTCATTTCAGACCTTGTAAATACATGGTGGTTGTGGGGCTGCACGTCGGCAGATGAAAGAAGGTTGTCATTGATGTGTGAGGGCGTTGCGAGAGGTGGGCTGGAGGGGAAGATTGTGGCAGTAATCATGATTAGTGAGAAAAATACAAAGTCTTGTTAGACACAGGTTCAGGCAGCGGTAGCTTGATATGCCTCACACTGAACTTAGAGTGCTGCACATGTTTGGTGTGTGCAGCAAACACTTGTGTGTGCAGCTGCACAGCCATATTAATCTACTTGAGGTAAAATAGTACTAAAAGTGCTGCAGACTAAAACTACAAAAATCCACACTGACAACCGTCAACACTTACCATCAAATATATCAGAGAAGGACCTCCACCAGCAGGATGGAGACAACAGGTGTCAAAGCACACTCTGTTTCACCCATACACAAACCATACTGTGTAGCCTATTGTAACCTCCTAAGCCCTTTGAGAGTAATGATTCTGTTATACTTGCATGGCTTCTCATATATTGATTTGGACCAGGAGGAGTCCTCTCCCAGAGGGGCCTCATTCCTCGGCTCCCCGTACGGCTGCTATTGTATCTGCATGTGCATGTGTGCAAAAATACCAGCAGTCAGTGTGTAAGCGCAAGCTTCGGGAGTGGGAGAAGACTGAAAGAGAGGCAGAAGTAGAGAAAGGGAAGATTCTACACCCCTTAAACTTTACGCACACACATAAGCATGTGTGCATACGTGCACTCGCAAGACATGAACGTGCACACCCTTATTGTCGGGGTATCAGTTCAAGCCGTCAATAATGGCGCAGTGGACTGTGAAGGGGCAGGCATGACCCAGACTGCCCATGCTGTGGTGTGTATGGTTGTGTGTGTGTTTCTGTGTGTGTGTGTGTGGTTCCATACTCCATGCAAGTGCACTAAAAGATGCGCACATAAGATTAAGAGAGCCTGATCACTGACCTACATGACCTTTCCCTCCTCGCCACCCTTCTGTCTGTGTGTGCACCCCCAACCCCCTATGCCCCCCTCCCCACCTCCACACTGGTCCTCCCAAACCTTCCATTGTTTCCTCTCCTCCCCTCCATTGTCTCATCTGAGAATAGAGGGATGAGCAGCCGCTGAAAGAAGGATGCTGATGCAGAGAACTGTCTGCTAGAAGGTTCATCAAACATGGCGTGGAAGAAAAAAAAAGTGCCTCGCTGATGTGTTCTGTGCCAACACTCAGGTAAAGTAAGACTGCAACAGTAGGTAAAATGCACTTGGGAGCAAAGTACCTACATCACTGCAACTCTTTTTTTTCCCCCTTTTTTTTTTAATTGAAAACAAATTTACACTTCAATTAGCATTAGCATAACTCTTTGCCTTTTTATTTAATGCACACAGACCTTGAGTAATTTTCATAATTTAATCCATTTCCCATCCTCCTTTTTTTACAAGAACTACAATTTTATCCCTGAGAAAGTTTATAAAAGTGCAGACATCTTCAGTCTATTTTCTGCCAATTCATAAAATTGTCTGTCCTGTTTTCATTCCAACTACTACTACACTGTTATATCTGTACGTCATCCATCATGTTTAGCTTCCCTTTTATTGCAACGCATTGACAATACATCACACTTACAAGAAACAAAGTTTAAGTGTTTCTTGTTGTTGCGTTTGACTTTGGCATTTTAAGTTATATGAACACATGCAGGTAAAACATTATTCTAACATGAAAAAAAAAATTGTTTGACCCATGAAGTAATATTTGGAAAATACGCCTGTAAATTCATATGACAGCTAACTAGGTTTTGGCTGCCATCTTCAGGCTGCTGTAAGTATTACCCTCTGATCCCATATATATGATTTAAAAGCCCTAGAGCTAAACATGGGGATTGTTCTTTCATGAAAATTAGACATCCCCACCCCTAATCTCTTTTAATTTCATTCAAGGATTTGTAGAAGCCATAACCTTAAGACTTACATTACACATTATCATTAAGTGTGGCATGTCTTTACTTAAATGCACATCATCAGCTTGAAATCTTAGAGATTTATACAAATTTAATTTTTTTTTTTTCCCCAAAAGCATGAATGGTTTATGCCTGAAGAATGACGGGTAAAACACACATCACATAAATATATAAAATGCCGACAGCAAAATAGTCACTGTGCTTTCCACGGATGTAATAACTATACTCCCAGGTACGTTCCAGACAAATTCAGCCAAGTTTAGTCTTACTATGGTTCTGGCCATGTTTTTTTATGTACAAATCTATCTGGAGCATTAGGTACAGTGAAGAGAAGTGTGCTCCAAATCATGCTTTGAACCCTCGGGGAGTTGTGGTATTAAATAAGATCTACATTTGGAGCATTAGTGGAATTCAATATGTGCAATGTAATTATTCTGCTCAATAAGCCACTGGAGGAGGATATTCCATTTACTACAAGCTCTGAAGCAGGTGGATTCAGGTGCTATTTTATGTTCGCACACACAGTAAAAAAAGAAAACATATGCCTTCTTTTTTATTTATTTATTTTTTTTTATTTTTTTTATTTAAAGAGCTCTGCTAGTTCAGAACAAATATTGGGTAAGATTGCAGTGCATGCATTTCAGTTATAGTGTAAAAGAAGAAATAAAAGATAAACTATTAGTGTCATAGGTTATTTGTGAAGTACTCATGATAGAAGATTTGTTGAATTTCTGCTTCATTACTTTATGAATTGCATATCGATCTTGGACTGTAAATCAGATAAAATGAGCAAACCAAAGGCTGTGTGCTAAGTTGTAGAACATTTCTGTAGGCATTTTTAAAACATTTTTTGACATTTAATAAACTAAAAAGAAAGAACGAAGCAGGCGAATCAATGATGGAGATAAGTACCAGCCTTAATCTGGGTAGTGATATTTAGAGAATCAACGCTTAAAAAGACAGACCACAACACATGAAGGATCACAGACTAAGCATCCAGCAATGTAGCCTAACTGCAGCTCGACTGACCCAAAACATAAAGAGTGCGAGTTTGAAAACTGAGAGAGCAAGAGGGAGGGGTGTGTGGGGGGGGTATGGGGAGTGGGGGGGCGGTTATGTGTTTCATGCTGTCCCAGTTGCCTGAAGTGATTCTCTCAATAATGTATTAGAGTACTTGTTTATTATTTACTGTTTACACAGCTCAAGTCATGCTGCTATTGTGGAGTGACACTCACCCGCGCCGTCTGCGCAGAGCAGGCGAAACACGGAGCAGCGCAGACAGACAAGCTGCTCCTGCCAGACAGAGCGGGCAGCCAACCAAACCGGGCAGCCACCCGATCCACGCCACGCTCAGTTGATGCAGAGGCACTGGACTGATAAATAAAAGACATCTCGGTTCATGGGAGCTGTTGTACATGCATCCTGAGGTTGTCAAAGAAAAACACACACATGCACAGAGGGGTTTGGAAAAGGGCGGGGGGCAGCGAGGGCACCGAGGGGGTACTGATATTAATATTAATGCAGGTACCTAACTGGACACCACCTTCCTATGTTTCCTCATTTTAATTTTATTTCCTTTTATAAGCTTTGCTTGGGTTAAAAGGATGTTTTAATAGGATTTGGGGGAAAAAGAAAAGTATTTATACAGAGAAATCTATATATATGTCTATATACTTGTTGAAG
>JBBDHI010000006.1:7563586-7574945 GCA_037177115.1 Craterocephalus stercusmuscarum | reverse complement strand
TCATTTCATTGACAGTTGATTTTCCTGTAAAGACTACTTTAACAATTACTTTGTTGATTAATCATAAAATCTACAAAAATCTGAGAATGATGCATGAATTAAAAAAATCAATTCAAATGGGAGTCAACGGATAAATCATTAAGTCTAGAAAAATTGAGGAAAAATGATTTGACCACCCTTGTTTTCAAATTTTCTTCTTCATTTTAAATGCCTGGTACAACTAAATGTACATTTGTTTGGACAAGCATAATGCTAACAACAAAAATACTTCATGAGAGTTTAAGAGTTGACATATATTTTCCATTATTTCCTGATAATAACCAAAATGACGGAAGTTTTTACATTGAATATGGAAAACAGTCCTTTAATGCAGTCAATGTTTTATTTTCAGTCTTTATGATACACACAGGAGTAAGAACTTGATGAAATGAACAAGAAATTGAAAAAAACAAGGTGGTCTAATCATTTTTTCCATGACTATATATCTTAAATGCAGAAATAAAAATGAACAATATTTGAATGCACAACCTTTTTTCCAAGCTGTTTATGTTAAATCATTTCATCATCGCTGTCAACATTCATCCCATGTATCTTCCAGATATTAGGGAGAGAACAAAAAAAACCCATAAAGACACACAGGCAGAAAACAATGACAGAATCCACCAACGCTGACATCTCTATTTATCTTTCCTCTTGTGACATGTTCTTAAATATTCCTACTGAGAGGTGGGCAGAGACACAACTCAATCTCATGAATTCAAATGCTGGATGCCCGGAATGCCAATGCTTTCAGTCTTTCCTGCTGATACCAATTTATATTTTCCATATGGGTTCTTAAATGGCAAATAGAAGTCAGTCTGTGCCCTTTCATCCCTCCCTGCTTCCCCCCTGGGGACAAAGACGGTCAAAAGTCAAGGAAATACTGATTCCTTAGTGCAGCAAACCAAGGGCACCTAAACACAAACCAAACAGCTCCCATAATGCTTCGGCGTTGGCAAACTTGGACTCCCTCCCTCAGAGATCTGCTAGTATTCTAAATGGTAATTATTGCACACACACATACACACAAAACCTGGACTGTGAAAATGAAATGCAAAAGACAAAGAGGAGAAAGGGAGGAGTTCTTAGAAAGGCAGAAGAGAAAATGAGGTGTGCTGAGGAAGAAAATGGAAGAAATGTAACAAAATGTGAAAAAGAGAAAGTATAGGGGGGGGGTGTATGTAAATGTGAAGTCATAGAGTTCAGATGGAGAGAAGAGGTATAATATGCTGAGCTGACCTAGGGGCCATGGCGCTGAGTGTCCAGGGGCCAGTGGGGAACGGTGGCCAGCTCTCCACGGTTATCATTATGTTGAGGGGAAGGTCTTCTCCATCATCCCTTCAATCCCTCCCCCCACTTTTAGCTCCGACTCCATTTCTCTCCCAGGGCAAAGGTGAGGCGGCCTGGGGAGCAGAGGAAGTGTGAAGGCTAACGTGGGGCGAGCTCTGGGTCGGTGGCTGTCGTTAGCGATGCAGCTTGACCTGCTCACCCATGATGCCGAGTTTTACTCCCCAAGTCTTTTTTCTCTCTCATTTTTTTATTTTTTTATTTTTTGTCATGCACTGTCTTTTTTATCACCACTGCAAGAGCAAGATGAATTCTAATAGGTTAAATGTTCGTTGACGTAAGTTGTTGGAAAAAGTTTGACAAAAAGTTTTGGAATTTAAAGGATAAAATCATCTTTTTTGAATTGATTTGAGGGAACCAGTTGTAGTTTAGGTAGGAATGAATAACTCATGCTGCCTTGAGCTCCCTGACTAAATTATAAAAGACCATATCACTGATAACCTTGGACATTATCAGTTCTGCTTCTGGTACCGGATCATTTTCTTCCTCCTAGGCTGTCAGAATGGAGAGGCTTTCATACACAACACAACAGAAAGTTATGATGGAGGGAATGTTCAAACACATGATTGTACTTTATAGTAAATCAGGGTAGCTTATGTGTTTATTATTATTATTATTATTCTCATTGAATTTTAATTAATCAAATAGTGTAAGTCATACATCTGATTACAAAAGCTCACCTGGCTCTTCTCCTTCCGCAGCATCTCCTCCTTTCTGAACTCCCCAGCAGGTTTGATTCTGTCACCTCAAAAGCTGACAAGTTTTTTGACTTAGTGACTTTTATTAATGAATAAGTAGCAGTTGGAAACTAATTTATCTATGACATCAATTTTTACATTTTTTGTTCACCTTTCCCTCCTTTCCTCCTGAAGTTTGCCTGAAGACACAACTACCTTAGCATTAAGCTACTTTCTCTCTCTTTTTTTTTTACAATGAATCAATTCATTCACAAAATGCAATGAAGTACCATATCACAATTCCACATGGAATCAAATAAAAGAAATACCATACAGATATTATAAAAATACATGAATTTCAGGTCTAACAAATTCTTTTAATAGAACTTTTATTATACTCTGGCATCTATTGCATTTCATATAGCACATATGTTGCACAGCACCTATCAATATGGGTGCTGTTTGCATGTGTGTGAATGGGTGAATGAGACATGAGGTTTAAAAGCCCTTCGAGTGGCCATGTGACTAAAAAAGTGCTTTACAAATACAGTCCATTTACCATTTCTTATCTTCTATCATTTCTATACACTGATCAAATTTCTTGAGGTCAATTTGAAATTCAACAAAAGAGGGAAGCAATGTGGAAAAGTTAACTTTATGGATATGGAACTTAGCAATCAGGATATTATGGTTCACAGTAAAATAAATATTGGGAGATTTATTTTCATAGTAAAGAAGAATGTCCTTGGCACCAAAATGTTGCACAAGACGGAAAATATTGATGCTACTCTCTGCCACCTGCTGCCACCTGGTATAGCATTCAGCATATTGACTGACAGCGCAGAGCCAATCATATCAGTTGAAATGGGTTATAAGGCGGGACTTCTATATCTACTACAGAGAGAGGACACGGATCTCTCAGCTGCTGGGAAAATGAAAGGGAAAGCCCAACAGTTGCTGGATATTGGTTAGAACATGTCCTTACCCAATTCTATATCTTATATTTATTAGGTTGCACCAGGGTATAGTAAGAGCAAATATAATGGAAAATCCCCAAAAGTTGGGACGTGTGAAATGTAAATAAAACAGTGTAAAATGATAAGTTAATCATCTAAACCTATGTTTTATCCCCAGAAGAACAAAAAATCAAATGTAAAACTAAGACATTTTACTACATCATGAAAAATATTAGCTCATTTTGAATTTGAGGGCTTGAATTTAAAAAGTTTGTCATGGCTGACATTGGAGTGAGAAAGTGAAAATAGCGTCTGAGGAGGCCAGAAAGAGAAAAACTGTTTCATTTTGTGTCGTGTAGGCTGTGGGAAGTTATAGGTTTAGCGCTGGAGAGTTAATCAGCATCCCTTTAAAGGCCTGTTCAGCACCTGGACTCTTTCCCTGCATATAGT
Source organism: Craterocephalus stercusmuscarum (assembly GCA_037177115.1). Taxonomy (NCBI): domain Eukaryota; kingdom Metazoa; phylum Chordata; class Actinopteri; order Atheriniformes; family Atherinidae; genus Craterocephalus; species Craterocephalus stercusmuscarum. The sequence continues at coordinate 7,571,476 of JBBDHI010000006.1, read as the reverse complement.
CCTGCTCTTATGTGTTTCAGTATTGCCTTGCTGAAATATGCAAGATATTTTCTGGATGCAGACCTTGCACTAAAACCTTACATCAAACGATGGAATTACAGAAGGATTGACTAATCCTGTGTGCGGACCAGCTATGTTTCCGGCCTCACAACCTAATAGTTCTTAAACTGGTGGTGCTAAGTGAGGGATAGGTGGTGCTACAAATCGAAATGACCGAAATGCATGTAAAGACAGTGTCGACCGTATTCTAAAGACAAGGGCACTCAATCTTTTAATTTTGAATTGATTTACTTGATTACTTGATTACTTTTTTATTTAAAATAAGTAAAGTGTAGGCTTAGAGCATGTGTAGATAATTTGAGCGTACACTCATATTTTTACAGAGGAGCTACTGGTAGAAGTTCTTGCATTCTGTACAAATAAAAAGGATTGGGAAAAAAGTTCAAGTGGGAGAATAGAAGGAAGAAGGACCCTTACAAATTACATGCATGAGATCAAACACACAAAGATGTCCATCTAAAACACACAACACTTTCCGTAGATTAGAAATCATCCCAGTTTACAAAAGCTCTGCTCCACAAAAGGTGTTCTTTTCACAGACACGAAGCCGTTGCCACAAAGAGGAGCTGCAGGCCCTTTCATTGTCAAGCTTTCTTTTCTTTTCTTTGCTGCCAACAACACCAGCCTCTTTATCAGTGCAATTACTGCACAAACAGACTCATCATTGGCCCAACTGTCCTCTCCTATCACCTTTATTTCCACAAGCAACCTAATTAGTCCTAAAGAGAGAAAAGCCAATAAGCAGAGGAGAGGCAGGGAGAGAAAAGACCAGCTATCATGTCCATTTGTGCCCATTTGGATCTGTAATCGTATGCGTTTGTGTGTGTACGGGTATATTTTTCCACTCTGTTTTTCCGTTTCTTTTTGTCGTTGTTGTCCTCACTCTTTCTATATCCTATTTTTTCCACAGAAAGAAAGCCTTCAAAGGAGCGATTGTGCAGAGCAGCTGAAGTGGTCTTTTAGTGAGCGGACGGTAGGGCAGCACAACAAACATGGCTGGCACTAATCAGGGGCCTGGCTAATGTAAACAATGTCATTTTTTGCCCTTAATGAGCCAATTTTCTGCAGATACGAGAGGGCTAACAATTGGGGCAGCGCCTTTGATGTGATTCATCTGAAGGTTTGTTTGTGATCGCTTGGCACTTTTTGTTGGAAGCCCTGCGCCCAGCTGCTTTCATCTACCCCTGAAAAGGGAGAGCCACGACTCACTTGGGTACAAAAGGGGGAGGAGAGGGGAAGATAATAAAAATAATCATTTTCTTTTCTCTTGCTTTTTTTTTTTTTTTTTTTAAAGACAACCACCCTCCCCCTTTTATTATAAACTAGTCTTAATCAGCTGACCAGCCCCCTTCTTCTTGTCCGCCTCCCCTTTGGCTGCACACACACGTTTGTGAACGCACATGCTAGTAACATCCATGAGAGATGTTAAAAAAAACTGAGGATAGTTCATACCATGCGCTTATAGTGATCAAATAGCGAACTCATTAAAAGGCGCCCCGGCGTGCGAGCAGTGGACACTGACGGGGCCTTCATTAACATGGTGCTGACAAAAGGTGAGGCAGACCAAAGAGGCAGCCGGCGGGCCAGGTGTGTGTGTCGCGGCGCCTTTCAAAATGGCACCGCAGCCAGAGGCGGGCAGGCTGCCGCACTTATTGGAATACTGACCAGGAACAAGCTGGCTCTAGTAGGAGAGAGAAAAAAAAAGACTGATAAAAAGTTTGTGTCCAGACTTGCCTTTTACGGGACCTTTGAGTTTCTTCCTCCAAGTTTGCCAACAAGCAAACACAAAGAGAGTTTTTCCAGAAAGTCAGCGCTGCTCGTCACGGTAAAGTGAACTCTTCAGAGTTCACCAGAAGACCAGAAGAACACAGAAATAACAAAAATAAAACAAGAAAGAGGAGTAAGAGAGGTGTATTGATGTAATGAAGGTAGTCAAAGCCGGTGACCACAGGCGATACATCGCCCCGTGTCCAAGCCCATCGCAATCAATCACTGGAGCTGAAGCGAAGTCAACTCCAGGCTAGTCAGTCAGCCAGGCGCCCCCATTACAATCACCTATATACATAGACACACATACACACACCTCTGCCTGCCTCTCTGGCCATGAGTCAGGGGCCCTCTGGGGCCAACACACACTCACACATGCACACACACTGCACCTGCTGGGCCCTGCAGTTACCAGCTGTCAACTCCACGTGTTCTGTGCCGTCTGTTTAGCATGTGTGTGTGTGTGTGTGTGTGTGTGTGTCTACAAAGAGTAAAGGGTTGCAGCAAAGTTAGAAACCTCAGTTGGGCATAGAGAAAGAAAATGATGTGGGGCCTTCAAGGACATTTACTTGTACTCAACAAATGTTTGAACAAAACTGCTGCTGTCAAAGTCAACATGTTAAAGATGCGTTAATGAGATGCAACTTCAGTGGATTTAAACAACAAATGCAAATGTGGATTTCATCGTGAAGTAATTTCATAAACAATCTGGATTTTAGATCAGGTGATGGTGGAAATGTAACTGCAAATCAGAGGTAATCTTTCTTTACTCTTTCAATAAGTTTGCTTTTATTCTTTCTGATGTTCGGCAGACTAGATCCCATGTAAGCCAAGCACACAACACCGGCTGCATATTTCCAGATTTTATGACACAATATTAGAGTACTATGCACCCCGACACACACAGCAAATCTTCTTTTTCAAGTAGCAGATTGTGAGGAACGCATCTTTTTTTATAGAACCCTCTGCTCCTAATGGTAGTGTTTCTTTGCTGAAGCCTGCCTCGCAGCTGAACTGCTAACTTACATTTACTGTTTGGATCGGCTGCAGTGATACAGCGAAGCTGACGCTTTGTTGTTTTATACTGAGCAGAGTTGAGTGTAGCCTGTCACATGTCATCAGGACTAACGCTGTTGGTTTTAGATTTCCTCATGGCTGGTGTGTGATAGTGTTGGCTGTAAGTAGTGTGTTCCCCATGATATCATCGCCTGGTTGGTTTGGGGTAAGCTCCACGTGTGAGACAGAGAAAGGGAAAGTTTGACTGCTTGTGTGTGTCTTTCCTGAATTGTTCTGTAATAAACTTGAGCGTGTGATGTTTAGAAAAGGTTTTCGATGAGGAGAGCACTTTTTATACAAGGACAAAAAGTGTTTTATAAATCAAATCTGATCTGATTCAGAGAGCAAAGAGTAATTCCCTCTTAAATTTCCACTATCAGCTGACATGAGGACAGATCATGACCCTGTGCAATGAATGCTAAAGGTTGTGTAATACTTGTGTTAATGTCCGCACTTTCACAGCAGTGAACTGACAGTATAATGTATTTTAACCATTAACAAGCAAAATGGATAGTTATGGTGGAAAAATAAGACACATCACGGTGTTTTCCTCCAGGCCATGACCTTAATCCTGAGCTTGCTCCCCAAATCCGTGAGGGACAGGGAGATAGGAAGCTGGGTTCAGGCAACAATGAAAAACATGTCTGTTTTAGGGGCTGGAAGAAAAATCAATAATATGTTGTGATGTGAAACTGATTCCCACTGGATTTAGCTGTGTTCTGAGCAAGCCTATTCTCTGTGTGGCCCTGAGGTAAATAGTGTACTTTGTAACAGTGTGTAGCTGTAAGCCTTGGAGACCTGCGCAGCGATTAAGCCATTCTGAAGCACATTAGCTCAGGCCATGTCACGGCAGGCAGAAACAGGCCTGGTAAGGAAAGGAAAGGAAAGGAATGAAGAGAGGGGTGCACCAGAGGGAAGGAGACGATGGAAAAAATCAGATGAGGGCAAAATGAAAGAGAAATATGAAAGGGAGGGGAGGGAAATGTGGGGAAGGAGCTAAATAAAGAGATAAAGGTGAAATGTAAAATAGGGTCAAACTGTTCCACAGATGTACTTTTTACGTAAATAGAAAGGTAAAAAGTATAGGAGACACTTTGTGGCGTCTCTGCTGACGGCGAGGAAACAGGCAGACGGGATGGTTAGCAGGAGCGACAGGATGGTGGAGAGGGATGGAGAGAAAAAGAGAGAAGAGACAGGGGCGTAGAGAGTGACAAATTCCCTGCTGATGACTATTTACAGGCTATTCCCCCTCACCACAGAAAGCCGGGGCCTCAACCCCCTTTCTCATTTTCTCCTCTTTATTTATCCCCTTCCTTCCTTCTGTGGTAAATTTGTCACTTTTGCATAATGGTGCTACACACTAGTGTGGAGCGGCGTGAGGGGCTGGTGGAGGTGGGGATGGCAAGATGAGCAACCCAAATGTGTGATGGAGGAAGTGCCGATGCTAATGGGAGACAAGAGCTGATCGCAGCAATTCCTTCCTCGTCTCTCTGTGGGGTGGGGGATCCTCTGGCCATCTTCCTAACCCCCCCCCTTTTCTCATGTTCTGTCTCTCTTTGCCCCCTGTCACCCACCTCTCCCCTCTATCACTCCTGCTCAAACAAAACCCCTCCTTTTCTCACTTTCCCCATTTCTCTCCTCAGCCTCAGCCCACCCCTCCATCCCCCGTCTCTCTCCAGGAGGCAGTTGTCAATCAAGTGTGTCTCCCACAATCCCTCTGGAGCTCATTGTGCCCATGGTCGCTGGCAGAGGCAGGCGTCGCGAGGCGGCGGAGAGCCGCAGATGGAGGGAGCGCTGTCAATCATTGTCACTAATTATTAATTTCTGTCATTCAGGCCCCCATGGCAGCCACGTAGCAGGAGGCCCTCACTATCTCCATTTCTTCCTCCTTTTCTCCTTCTTACTCCTCCTCCGCTCATTCAGCAAACCGGTCTGCACCCCTCCGTCCATCCCACACTCTGCCCTCCCTTGTTAAAGTCTCTATCTCTCCTTCGCCTTTGCCTCGTTCAATCGGGTCACCTGACATATCTGTTTCTCCTTCTCCCTCGCTCTATCACTGCAGCCTAGCGCTCTCTCCGTCATTCCCCCTCCTCTTTCTCTCTTAGCAGTCCCAGGGTGAGTTGATTTGGTATGCCGCCCTGGCCACAAAAAGTTCAAGCTTTCATTATGTGGTGCACGTGCACTCAGAACTGCCCTCTACCCTCCTCTCCTCTCACATCACCGGGTCAGTCCCCTTGACTCACTGCTCCCTTTTAATTGTATTCTGCCCTCCACCCCTCTCACTCTCATTTTCCCCCATCTGACCCTTCCCCTCCCACTCTTCAGTACAGTACATTCAACTCCTGCTGTAATTCCTGAAGAATCCCATAAAAAGAGCAGCTCAAATGTTTAGTTTTTTTTTTTTTCCCCATGTCTTTTTAAAGCTCATTCGACGGGTCTTTGCTGTGGTTCTGATCACATCGGCTGAACTTGACATTTTTAGATTTACACACGGCAACGTTCAGCTGTGATGTCGGCTAATGAGGAAAGCCTGACCTGCATGTAGCTGTGGCACAAGACAGGCTGGTCCACTACGCCAAAGGTTCTGATCCACACCTCCCCTCAGCTAATTACCTGAGGTGATGTGCTGGGAGGGAGTACGCTGAAGAGTGTGCGCACACGCATCGTATTGATGTACACACGCTCTTGGAGAGGATGCACTTTTAGCATTTTCACCAATTTTGACATAAATGTAAACACACACACACACACACACACACAATCATCAAATCATATTATACTGTTGCTCTATAGTCTGGCGCAACATAGACGCATCAATGATAACACACTCTGCTGCCATACTTATTCAATGACAAATTGTCTTTTTATTTATAGAGCAGATCTAATAATTGAATTAAAATTTAATTAAATTAAATTTGGCTACTTTTCTCGTACGTCTGGCACTAATTACAATTTTGGCTAAATACAATGACTGAAACAACAAATTCCAAGAGTATTTGTTATTTTTCTTTAACTGCCTGCTCTAACATTTGGTACATTTTTCAGCATTTATTATGAATCTTATTAGATATCTGTGGATATAAGCCTGCTGAGCCATCACTACCATTTTGTCTACAACACCAAAAGGAAGGTTTATCTCATTACTGTTTCAAGTTTTGCCATGTAACTATCTACTAGCTAATCATTTTATGTTACCTCAAACATTTGTTAAAAAAATCATCTTATCATTGCTGTTCTCCAAATGAAAAGAAAAATGCAAAGAAACTGTTTTATCTTTCTTTTTTAATGCAAACAGTAAAGAGTTAATGGGAATTTAACTGTATACTGATAATAAAATGAGTTTAGGAACCCATCCATCTCCAAAACTCAAAACAATTGCTCCAGAAAATTTCAGAGCAAATATAATTCACCTGAAACAAATTACATTTAACTTGATCTAATGTGGGAGATAGAAGAGGCAAAAGTTTTTAGGGTTACACTTAGTAGATCGCCATCAGCATACAGCTCCACACAAAAACTAACACCCCTTTTTGAAGTTCAAAGGATGGCTTGAGTCAATGAAACTTACTTGGGGGTTTGTTGTCTAACTCAATTCCCCTTGAAAAAGGCATTATTTATATTTTAACAAAATCTAACTTATGAGTTATTGATCTCGTAAGTACACCTCTGCCTCTGGAAGAAAGGTTGATCCAGTAGGCTTTCACATGGCACTCAGGAAATAACCAAAACACCCAATCGAACCCAGTGTTTGTACAAGACATGCCAGGCTTAACACTGGTCAGTCTCATGTCAAATTGTGCATACAGCTAATTTCAGTTTACATGCATGATTAGAGTAAAACCCTGACACTGCCCAAATGCTCATGACTCCCCATTCCTCTTACTGTAAGCATAATTCAAGTTGTTCAAAGGGGAATATGGTTATTCAGACAAACTTGAAGATATTTATGTGCAACTAAAATGGAAATCTTAAGTAGATCCGTTTTTGCATCAGACTTGTGCAGCTCTAAAGATTGGTCAAGGAAAAGGCCAGCTGGAAACCGCTGATCCCTCACCTCTCTTCCATCACTTTGGCTTTCCATCCATTCATCCCCCCACAAGCCTCTGCATACCCCTCAGTCCTGCTCTGCATACAGCCATCAGCACTCCTCTACTACTAACCTTCTGTCTCTCAGCTCCAGCCTCCTCCTCCCTCACATCAGCTGTATCCTTTCTTCCATCACCCCTCTTTCCTGCTGCTCTCTCTTCCTCAGCTCCTGTCACTTTTCTCTCTATTCTGACCTGCTTTTTCCAACTCTGCGCCCTTCTATCTCTTCTTCCCCATCTGCTCTTGCCAGTCACTCGCTCTCTCTCTTCTTTTCTGATTGTCTTTTAACTTCCTCCGTCTATACATCCCAGTCTCTCTGTCACCACTCTCTCTTTCTCGCTCTCTTTTCCTGCGTTTGTGTGTAAGTGTGTGGGTGAGAGTGTGTGTGTGTGTGTGTTTGTTCGCCCATGTCAGCATTCAGCACCTCAGTGGAGACAGGGTTTATTGGGGTAATGCATTTATCACTGCTGCAAGCCAGGGCCTCACCTCCTTCTTTGAGCCAGTGAGTAATGAAAATAGGATCACTTCTGACAACGCTGCAACACACAGAGTGCCTCACACAAACGTACTGCTACACACACACAAAGCAACAAAGTAGAAAAATGCTCAGATTTAAACATGTATGCTAATAATCACCAACGCAACACAAACCTCCAAAAATCAAGCGTGATGCATGTGTGGGCAAACTTAATGAGACACTGCGTAACTTTCACGGTGACTAACTTTTGCTCCGGCATCCCTTTTCATATCAGATTTTTTTTTTCCCCCTAAATATTTTACTGGGCTTTTGTTTAGGGAAATTAGGTGAACATATTACTCGAAGCAGCTAATTAACAGCGTTTATTTAATTACACAGAAATGAGAGGCAGGATCCATGGAATATTTAACTATGATCTGAATTCCCCCTGAGTTATATTATCT
>JBBDHI010000006.1:7501441-7514190 GCA_037177115.1 Craterocephalus stercusmuscarum | reverse complement strand
ATTAATGATTAATCGATAATCGATCGTTAATTCTCCTGATAATCAATTAAGACAATTTAATCGAATGCCCATCCCTAGTTTGCATGCATCACCAATAAACGCAGCAGATCGCTTCTCTTAATTATACCAAGTGTCAAATGCTGTAAGTGTGCCAGACTTTCTTAGTTTACAAATGCATAATCCCGTATTCTGAAAGAGTCTTATTTTCATTACTCTGCAATGTTTGAATTCAGACCCTTTTGAACATCTCCCTTATTTTATTTTCTACTTGGAAACATTGTAAGCCACTAGCCACACAATTTTCTTAAACTTATACAATGTCAACTTGGGGGACCGACACGCTAAAAACTAATAAATTTATTCAATAAATTTATTTTTCAGGCACTATTGTTTGAAATGTAACTTTATGAGACCTTGAACAATCCTAAACATCGACTCTGCATACTTGAGGGATTTATTGTCTCAAGTTGGATCCATTGGGCAAAATCCAAAGATTGCTGTTGAAATAAAGCTCGTATGAGTGGGTGGGCAAGAGAAATAAAGCAGAAACCAAGCCATGGATTGAAAACAAAAATTTGTTTGTTTAGTTTCAGAACACTGTCAAGAGATGTGGTGCTGAAGTGAATTAACCCAAGCATAAGAAGTTAGTCTCTTAAGGCCAACAAAACCTTGTGAGAACCGCATTATCCAATGGCTGTGATGGGCTGAGCGGCCATATTTCCTGCTTTAGGAAGGCATCGGTTCATTAATCTGAGCTGAATGTTTCAGACTCAAACTGATGACAAACTGTTAGACGACCACTACTGACAGATGGATCACCGCTCTCAGACTCATCGGACTGGAAAGTGAAATACCTCCACTGTTGCATGTCACTTCCAGCTCCGCCAGCTACTCAGAACTCAGTGGGTGTAGCTTTGCTACAATGACCCTGCCAAAATCAGGCCAAGCAATCAATCACAGAGACTTCCGGGAGCCTGGGGAACGCAGTCGAGAAAGCCTGCACTAAAAGGCTTAGGCACAAGCCTCACTGTGAATACAACATGAGAGCAGCCAGATAAACTGGACATGGTGGTGGAGAGAAAACAAAGCTGACTCATTTCATTTCACCCTCCACTGCTGAGGGATTGTAGGGGGAGGTGGGTTTCGAATGTCCCAAATAATGCCTGGGAGTAGGTTGTGATGTTTTAAAATCAGTTTAAGTTGCCCCTGTGCAGTGCTGAACTAAAAACCTACCACCACTGGTTTTAACACAGCAATACTGAGAAATGGCAAGTCAACAACGGACTACCAAGCAACTCGCCACAGAAGAACAAATCAGTTTCCAGAGAGGTCTGGGGTTCTGGTAGTTTATCCACAAGAGGCTCTTGATATTGAGCCTTACTCGGATCTCTGATCTAAACAATGACCTGGGAAAAGTATACCCAATAGAAAAAAAAAAAACACAAGGAAAAACCCCACCAGATTTGGACTTTTGGGAGGATCTTTGCCAAAGCACAAGGGCCAGCCTGAAAACTCAAATAATAGGTAGAGGTAAGAGGAGTGGATGAACCACATTACAAAACCATTTACCTGCAGATACCATGCAAGTGTCAGATTCCTGTTTCTCACCTGCAGGCAAAGCCTCCTTACCCACAGGCAAACCTGACTGGAAAGTGTGAGTAGAGTAAGGCGGGAGGGAGTACAGCTAACCTTTTGACAAATGTAAAACGGCTTTCAGTTGGCAAGCCACATCAGTGCCACTCCACCTGGGGGTGCCTCTTTCACTGAAGGTGAGTATAATACCTGGTATCTGGGCCCTCACAGCTAGAGCCCACCAATCTCATTACTTCAAATTTGCAGTTGCAGTGCTCCACCTCTAGAGGGGCCCGAAATGAAGCACCCAAAATGTTAGCCGTACAGTGTCGCGCCCAATCTAATTTCAGCTTGTAAATAAAATAGACAAGACTACACAAACAGTGCGACTAAAATTAGGAGCATGAAAAATATGCTGTAAAATACATTTCACAAGAACTCATCTATGGCAACATTTCCATCAGCACTTTTGTCATAATCTGCAAATGAGAACAGGAACAACAGAACTTTTCTGTTTGTCTTAAATTACATCGAAGGGGGATTCCGCAAGCTACAGCGCAGATAAGTTATTATTTTAATCAGGACTGATAAAGATTTAATCTTCTCCAGAAGGAATGTGAAACAACAATCTAAACAGGTCACAGACCGTAGAGTTAAAGGGGTGTTGTTTACTGCAGCTGATCCAAGTGTGTGGCAGAGTAATACATTGGTGTGCTGCACTTTTTCTGGTATTACATTAAAAGACACTGTCCATGGGAGACATATTCATACAACTGGAATTCTCCAGAACTGGACAAGTTGTAGTTGCAGCGAAGGAGAAAATGTACTGCAAGTATCATATCGGTTTCTTTCTAGGACAACAAGGAAGGTTTCATGGAGAGGAAAGGTAAACCTAACAACACGTGAGCAATACGAGTAATGGGAAAGGTTTCATCTCTAAACAGTTCCTTGCGAATCAGTTTTGAGAAGCCCATGAGAGCATTTTTGATTTCTTTGTTGTTACTGGACCCGTCGTCAAGTTTGTGCTAGAATGAAAGCTACTCTGCATACTACTAGACGTCTTAACCGAAAATATAACTCTGTCATTATATTTCCCATCTGAAAACCAGTGATTGTAGAACAGTATACATCATGAACAATCTAGGAGATAACATAACGGTTTGGTAAAAATAGTTGAGCTAGCTCTACATTGCAATCTTCCGTTTCTTCCAGGGATTATGAAAGCCTCAACTTACAAGGACATCCAGCAATGTTTAGCTGGAATGTAAAAAGCACAAGGATTAGGCCTCCCCACTGCCAGAGATCTCACTGACTGGCAAGTCCAATAAGCCACTGGATTGCAGTCGAGAGACCTTCAAGTAATTATCTTGTGTCTACTTGTGCACCCCACACCCATCCAACATTCACAGTGGAGCTGCATTTTCACGTCAATTGGAGAGTAGGGTATAGGCATAAAGGAAATGAACAATGCCTTCCAGGCCTGCCAAGGACAAGAAATGGCTGTGATGCATAATGGCAACCCCCCCACCCCAGATACACACACACTTTCAGTGCAAGACAATTGTGGTATTACTGCCAAAGAACATTACCCAGTCAGCTCCTAATTAACAGCCTGTTATGATGGCTGCTGTGATGCCATTTGTTTAAAGGCCATGCCAAACAGGTTAGACTGTTAGATGTAAAAGTTTTTGCTTTATTTATTCCATTACATATTTTAAATGTATGGCTTAAAAAATGTGATTTGGTATTTAAATATAAGTACTCTGTATGTAACACATTAACAAATCAACATTAGCCTGCACAAGCTAACTCGGACCTGGCAGAGCGCCACCGAAAAATTCAGCTTTTTCTGCGTCTACTGATGTATTATGATCAGTGAAATGGTCCGTGTCTGTAAGCTGGCGACAGCATTGCTCTTCCTAACATTATCTGTGGTAAGCTAACGTTTAGCCTTCAACCTCTATTCTGATTCTCTCAAGTAGCTAGCTATCCATTCCACTCCACCCAAACCCCCTCCCCCATGACACCCACCCTGAAACGCAGAAAAATACATCAAATTTGAATCTTATCCATACCTGGAGTGAGCCTGTGTTCACCTCCAATGGGCTGAGGAGACATCGAGTGCGCTGGGCTGTCAACTGGGGGACGGAGGTTGCATCTTTGCGGGGACGGAGTGCTTGGCGTCCCCGGTAGTGGATTGCACCTTCTCCGCTTGGGAGACTGGGGACTGAGGAGGGCCTCAAACTCCATCGAACGCTTTAACGTAGCTCCACAAGCCATAGTGGCTAAACAAACCGGGGGGAAAAGCTTGGGGGGAAAAACGACCCACGATATTGGGGTTTGATGCACCCGTTTGTACGATAAACGCTCCTCGAATTTCTCGTGGGCCTTTCTTCCTCTCCACAACAACGGATTTTCTTCTCTGAGTAGTAAGCCAACTGCCGACTGTGGCTGCTGAATTTTTAAAACGTCACAATAGCGGGTCCTACCATTTCAAATAAAAGGGGTGAATAAACATGTATAACAATTAAACTTAGGACATTTACATTTATAATGTTTATTTATTGAATAAAAATGAATTTTAACTCAAATATAACTCATAATTTTAATATATTTCGACGTTATTCTGTCTTCCGGTAGTACTACGTTGCGATTTCCTTTTGTCCACCCCCAGTGTTATTGTTGATCCCTACTCGTTGAACTCCAAATAGAGGGTTCATGAGACGTCTGGTGGAGATCAAGTAAGTAGAAAAAAGAAAAAGGTGGTTTAATTTTTTTTATTAAGAGTAATGTTAGATTATTACTAGAAACTTAGTGGCTGAAGTGTAGAGGCCCAAGCAGTGGCTATTTGTATATTATAGACGAAAATTACAGCCAAATGTGATTAAAATAACCACAACAAAAAGATGCAGAACAATGAAATAAAATAGTTTTACACAGACCCAATTATTCTTACATAAGTTAAACTCAGCTTTATTTACATAATCACAACTAAGCCATCACAAAGCATTTTACACAGTCCAATTAAATCTAAGTTTTGACTAAATAAAATTCAATCAAATGAAATCCATTCCCAAAAGTCAAATTTGTGTTAACTGCGTTCATGTAAATCAATTCTCTAACATAATTGCCGAACAAATGAAACCGACTGCATCAAGTCTTCTCTTTGTTTTAGCCCCCCATCCTTGGCAGGCATGGGGCAGTCGGTGACACTGCGACTGAAAAGCTCCTTTTAGACAAGATGGAAAACCTTCTGCAGAACCAGTCTCAGGAAGGGTGGTCATCTGACTTGAGAAGTTGGGTGTGGTGACAGGAAAGAGGGGTCAACAAGCACCAGGACGCTAAGCCAGGGAGGCCTGCTGAGGAAGAAAAAGATAGACACAAATTAAAGGCAACATATTTCTGTTCTGTTCCTGGCAAATTTAGAGAGAAGAAAGAAAAGTGCAAGAGGATTCCAAGTACATCATGGGACATCCCCGTGCAGCGTAAGCATATGACGACATAACTGAAAGGATGGTAAAAAGTCACCTAACTATAAGTTTTATCAAAAAGGAAAGTTGAAAGTCTAATCTTAAAGGTATTATTCTTTATAATTCTTTTTAGAATATTGCATGGTGATAAAACGCAAAGGGTTATTAAGTTATGTATTCTATCTTTAAGCAAATCCTTGCTTTGATATCACTCACACAACCAGAATTTAACACAACCTGAATGAGACACATTTCCTCTTAAAGCAGCACAGATTACATACAAAAGATGACAAACTGCATACATATACAGAAAAAGAAAGGAAGAGAGGACAAACTACTGTAAGGCACTTGACATGATGGAAAATACAACTAAAATACCAAGCAACTACAGATCATATCTGTATGGTTTCTTTGTACTTATGAAGTTAGCTGAATCGGTGCTCGCTAAGAAAAGTGTTAAACATTTTATACACTTAATGTTCATCTGTACCCCAGACTTATGTTGCATTTTAATTTCATTATAGATAAACCATAGTTCATTATTGATTTGCCATCTGTCAAAAACTAACTGTCCTTGTAATGTTTTTTTTTTTTTTTCCGGTAAACTTTTATCTATATTAATGATATTAGGGCCAACCATCACAATGTTCCAACAGATTTCATGTGTATGGTTGTAAATATCAGCCCTAGAAATGAAATATAAAAGATAGCCATGTTTATTGTGTCTTTTTTACTTGATAGTGATGGGTATGGTTCACCTACTTAGTTTGAAAACAGACACTGAGTCAAATTAGAATGAGGTATTTTATTTCTGAATCAGTTCATATGATGGAGGAAACAGGTGTTGTTAATAGTTTCCAACAATTAAAGAACTACAGCGGTTTTAATATTTTTTGTGATTCTGTGTGCATGTGTGTACATGCTCTGTTACAGCTGCCATTTTTGTGACTTTTGCAAAGACTGTTCTATTTTTTGCTAAACGAACATCCTTTCCTAGAGTGATGCAAAGACGCAACTTGTGCATGCCCTCTTTTAATCAGGATATGACTATTGCAAATCATTATGATCAGGTTGTCCCAAGAATACTGAAGTAAGAATTCTGATCAGAAAGAGTCGGAGAAATCCTAGTTTTCCTTGTTTAATTTCACATCAATCGTTCCAACAGGTCCATATTTTCCCAGTGGATCACTTTGCTCTCCCACTGTAGCCGACCATGTTGTCTCTGGACTTCCTGACAAATGGAAAGCATTGCTTTATCAGGCTCCTCTCTTGTGGAAGCACCTCACAGTTTGGGCTCTGGTGGCAGATGTCCCTACCTTTAACACCACTACAACAACTTTCACCTTTGATAAAGCTTATAGTTAAGGATGACTCAGTTGACTCTAAGCCGTCCCCTAGTTTTGTTTTCAATAGCCTTCGATGCAAAAGAACTCCCATGAAGCCCCGACACCCTCTTCCTCTCTTTGCTTAACTCTGCGTTCATTCTTTGTCTCTCCTGCAGAAGGTATCTATCGTGGGTCTGCTTACATAATTTTTTCTCTCACTCACCCCGAGAACCAGCCAAGGCAGATGTTTGCCCTCGCAGTCCTCTGGAGGTCTCTTCTGCTGTTACGAATTTGCATGATATGGGTGAAATAACTCACTGAACTGAACTAGAATGAACTAGGTCGGACCAGTTGTTAGTTCTTCTATTTGTTTTAAATGCAAGTACAGCATGATATAAAACACATTTACTGTATTTTAGAGACTTATATGAGGAAAAGCCAAAAGTGTAGCCTGGGTGTGGATTTATTTCATGATCTACATGGAGAGTGATGATTTTGGGAATACTTTCTCTAGTCTTCTGCACTGGCAACAAACCGCTATGAGGACATTTATTCTGTATGCCTGTTTTTATTTCACTTGTCCACCTCCTTCATTTTCATTCACACGATTGTCCACTATTTCAGAAATACAGTGAAGTTGGGTTTTTCTTGCCTTGGGCATGTCATCATCAGAGAATGTAGCACAGTTGTCTTCTATAGAGTGTAGCCTGAAGTTTAAGTCTTTTGTTGACCTCCTGCACCTCACAATCTCACACAGTCTTTGTAGTGACTGTAGCAAGGCAACTCTTAAGTCTCTGCACCGCAGGGCATAAAGCAGTGGGTTCACTGCGGAATTGAGCAGGCAGAGCGTGCTGCAAAAGGCAAAAGCCCTCTGCTGGGTACGTTTCAGGAGCACGGCCACGTCAGCCAGCATGAAGGAGAGTGCAGGAAGCCAGCAGCCCACCAGTATGAGCAAAATCAAGCCAAAGGTGCGAGCCAGCCGGATATCCATCCTCATACGGGTCTGGCCTGACCCTGCGGCTCCCTGTAGGCTGGTCATGGAGGATTCGTGACGATGGGCCTTCCACAGGATGAGAGCATAAGCCCCCAAAATGAGCACCAGAAGCACCAGGATGAAGCTGGTCCAACAGGCCAGGTAGCCCTGGTTAATGTAGGGAAACAAGTGTGAGCAGGGAGGAGCAAGCCCTGTGGGACACCTCCAACCCATCAGAGGCAGGAAGGAGATGAAGATGGTGGTGCTCCAGAGAATCAAGAGGCTGAGCAGGGCTCGGCGGCGGGTCAGCAGCACCTTGTAGCTGGAGGCCTGGTAGATGCAGAGGTAGCGGTCCAGAGCAGTAAGCAGTAAGCTCCCCACAGAAGTACTGAAGGCCATGGTGACTCCGCCTAACTTGAAGAGGTACGCAGTGGGACCGTCGCTGCGCTGAAAGAGGTGAAAGTCCAGGAAGCTGGTGGTGAAGAAACAGCTGGCAAAAACGTCAGCCAGAGCAAGGCTGGCGATGAACAGATAGGAGGGCCGCTGTCGCAAAGTCACCGTGGTGGCAATCACACCCAGCACCAGTGCATTTTCCATGAATGTGAAAGGACCCGCCAGGAAACAGATGGAGCCGATGACTGTCTTCTCTGCCTTGACCAGGACCATGTAGCATTCCAGATTCTCACAGGACCTGTTAGCTGTGCCAAAAAAAAAAAAAAGAATATATTACAAGCCCAATCTGCGATGACCAGTCAGTTGAAGCAACATGCAACCATATTTTCAAGTGTTAAAGGTTTCGTACATGTTGGTGATGTGTTTGCTTTGGCATCCGCAGACTGCAGAGAAGTGGAAGCCTGCCATTCCTCCATTTCAGCCGTCAGTATCTGGATTAAATTAGATCCCAATCAGGAGACAAAGTGAATTATCTGAATATGCATCTGTAGAAAAACAAACCACAGATATTAATCTGATCATTAGATCAGAGACGCAAATTTTTATTCTTGAATGTCACATTCTGTAGAGGACACTGACAACTTCCTGTGGAAAAATAAACAGAGAGGAGAATTAAAAGACTTTTTCTGCTTTTGTCAATATTGATCCCGGTGCCTAAAAGGAGCATTAATGTCTGCGAGTGAAGGGAGAAAGTCATTTAGAGGGCAGGGAAAATATGCAATGACCATTACATTATCAGCTGATGATGATGTTGGAGAGATAGCTGCCGCGACTGTGGCTTAAAGCAAGTCATAAAGCAATTCATGCCCAAGAAAGAAAGACAACTTTAGTCACGTAGAAATAATTTATTCAACCAAACGGATCCTTAAGTTGTTGTTTTTATGAGCAAATGTCAATCATCTTTAGAAAGACTCATTTAATAGATGTTAAAGCATCTGGGATGACAGCATGCAGCCCTGGTGTTGTAAAAGATTTGACCCTTGTTGTGCAAGAGTCTCTTAAACCTTAAGTTGCAGCATTAAGACTTCCTCTTACACTCATCACTATTTCTAACTCAGTTAAGATTGTATTCCCAGCATGCTTTGTGATTTTTATAGAATTGCTGACTGCAGACCTGAATAGAAGTGGAAACCTATGTTGTTATTATATCTAACATGATGAAGACTGCCCTCTTTTGGAAATGAGGGGGATTGTGTTCAGTTAATCCATGATGAAGGTCAAATGCAATGATGTGTGCATCACCTGGCTGCATGCAATCAGTGGAGTGAATGTGAGTGGAAATGATGCAAGAGCGTTAGTATATAACAAGCCAAGCTGTTTGCACATTAATGCTGAGCTATTTTTTCCTGAAACATACTTCAATACGGGAAACATCATGAATAAAAATGTGCTTAAGAACATTTTGAGTCCAAATGGGACACAAACATAAAATATATATGTAAAGCATCCAGATGAATGTAGGAAAAAGACAAAAATTACAATATTTCTCAATTTAGCTACTGGCCACAGGGTTGCATGCACTGTGGGTATTACACCAGTGCTGCTTATTCACCTTTATTGTGAAATCTTAACAGAGTACTGTATTTCACTTCTTAAGAACAAGTTGTGCTGACAAAAATGACAGCAACTGCAGGAGTGTATCTAAAATTTCTACAAAGTACGAAATTTCCTCTTTCATTTTTGTTTGTTTTGTTCGGTAGTCAGGTTACTGTTAACAAGCACACTAAAATATAATCTGGCAATCAAAAAATGTAAAAACCTTGAATGGCATGTGAAGGAAAAGTTGCATGAGGCCCCTAGAGACATATTGAATATTTAAAAAATTGCATCAAATTGCACACAAATACATACAAGATCATACAAGATAGATATTCAAACAACTAAAAACATTTATTATTTAAACAGTTCAAAGCTCAAACATATCAGTGGATTAGACTTTTAAAAAATGGTTGAAAAGCTTACCCTGTGTTCTTCTATCAGATGTACTCTCACTTGCAGAACAACCACAACATGATCACACGGACCTGCAGATCGTACTAGTGGCAGAGCTTGAGTGGAGGAGGGTGGCTGATGAGAGGGTGGGGGAGGGCAAAGATGATGAAAGATAACACAATATGCGCTTTTAGAGGTTTATCTATCAACTTAAAACCACTGAAGGAAATTCCACTCCCTCACCAGATTACCAGTTTTTCCACACTTGAACTGCTTTAAATATATATATTTAAAACCATATATATATGGTTTTATCACGGAAAGTGAGTCAGTCAGAATTCATCATCAGTCAGTCAGAATTCATCATTTATGGCTAATGAAAGCATTAATACCAGACATGGCTTCCACACGGGTGGGAGTGGGGGGTACCACAGCTTTTGGTCATTGCATGAAGGGGGTCCTCTGGAAAAACAGGTTAGGAACCACTGTCAGAGTGCATTAGATGCAGATGTGTATAACCGCCTTTGCACTGCATCCGTGTCACAATTAGCAGGTTTTCCGTCCTAGTGACATGGATGGTCCACGTTTCAGTTTGACCTTGTTCTTTGTGTTCTTTCCTTGTCTTTCCCCACTAACTCCTGAGGTCTTTCATTCTGTACGAACAAATTGAATTGTGTCTTGACAATGACTTACTGGAAGACGAGATGTAATATCTCAGTGGGCTCTTCCTGTCTGAATGGCCAATGAAAAAGTAAATAAGCTTGACTTAACCTTATCTACCATCACAGAATCCAATGAGGAAAACATGCCCTCTTTGGGGGTACACGTTCCTTGAGGTATTATTGTGCACTTTATGATGAAAAATACATATAAATCTCATACTGATGATAAATTTGACCTACATGTACAAATAAATAAAGTACACATAGTGTGAGGCATTTTTCCAAATATTTCAGGAAGTGCAACAGATTGTAATACTGATAGTAGTACAACAGGGGGCAACGCTATTCAGCCCAGATTTCCACTGTAACTTTATAGTAAGTGTCATACCTGTCATGATTAAGTCAAAGTTAATCATTTTATACAAAATCATAAGTCATTTCAGCATTTAGGTCACCTTATTTAGATTAAATAATTCTGGTAAGAATAAAGCACATTAATTCAATAACATCTTAATCAGGCCACAAAATCACATACCTGAGGCATTCTGACATAAATCTGATGACCTATTTTAGCCTTTCCAATTTGAGAAAAGTATGCTCATAAGCTAACAAATACGTCAAATTACTTGGATAGGTCAAAAAGAGAAGGAAAAAGATATCTGTTTTCAAAAGGATTATAAATTTAATTGTTTTAAAACAATGTCTTGTAAGGAATATCTGGTACGCTGTGCCTTCTCCTCCAGTGAAATACTAGATTAAAGCTGGCCAGAAGCCTGGAAATCTTATTAGGAGCTGGTTGCGCTGCTAGAATAAGATTTCCTCTCTGTCGCTGTCTGTCCAGGTGCAGCATAAACACAGCAAACAGGATGGACCAAAGCCAGAAACGTTCAATTATTTGTTAGATTACATCAACCTCTTACACAACCCCCCTTATAAAACCAGCCTGGACATAAGTGTGGAAGCTGGCTTCACTACTTCAGACTCATTTAACTTTCATTCATTAATCCGATTTTCAGATTACCAGACCTTCAGACAATACATCAAATTTGACATTAACAAAACGCTACAAAAAAAAGAAAACCCATTCAACACTCTAAATGCATCTCGCCAATGCTATAATGTTGCTGTTATTTACTTGTAAAAATGAAAGTTAAAAGGAACAAACGAAAATGTATGAAGATAAAATACAGTCGCATAATTATAATTGAAAGGTTGCAACCAACAGACATTGGTTTTTCCTCCTTACCAGGTGTAAAATTCTTGTGATGAGATGTATTGCTGATGCTTCGAGGTGTGTTGAAAAAGCCAGAAAGTGTTTAGTGAAGTGTGCAACATGTATTGTTTTTCTTCAGGTTAGTCAACACTGATGCTTTTAAAGCCTTGCTGCGTGTTGTGGTTCAGGAAGTGGTTTGAATTGGAAAGAAATGATCTGAGATGTCAAGTAGTAATGTACAAATACTTTATCTTACTTAAGTAGAAATTGTCAATATTTATACTTTACAGGAGTAATTATTTTTCAGACAACTTTCTACTTGTACTTCTTACATTTTCATCTAGTTATCTGTACTTTCTACTCCTTACATTTTTTAAATGGTCTAGTTACCCATATTTTATTTAGGCTAATTTTCATTCCAGCTTGTTATCATTAAAGCAAACACACACACACACACACACACACACACAAAACCCTATCCAGATTAATTGTGTCTTCAGGATAGAGTGAATGTGATTGTGATTAGATGAGCAGTTTACTGTTCCAACACCCTTTTGGTTACACAATCCAGGCCCAGACCTGAGGAGTGGGATAATTCCTGAGTAGCCTGACTAGCTTTCTTGTTTGTTTGCACCAGAACACAACATGAGCGAAGCACATGGCGGTCTAACAGCTGGGAGGCAGAGGAATGTGGTGGCCATCACATCAGTGCACAACACAAACTTCACCACAGTCCAGCAGAGACGTAGCAGACACATGTAGCTGGTACTGAGATGTCTGTGGCAGAGACTAAAGAATGGGAAGCCTCCAGAATCCCACATTTTTCAACGTTAAAATGTTCATACTGATGTTACGCCAAAAGTTTTTGGCCATAATGTAATTTTTTTCTAACATTACTTTTACTTTTATACTTTCAGTAGTTTTGAAGCCACTACTTTTACACTTCTACTTGAGTAAAAAGCTTAAAACTTCAACTTTTACAGAAGTATTTTTAAACCCTGGTTTAAACCCTTGAGTGATGAATGTGAATACTTCTGACACCTCCTGAAATGATAAACACCTAAAACTAACGATTCAATTCAATTCAATTCAACTTTATTTGTATAGCGCCAAATCATAACAAAGTCATCTCAAGGCGCTTCACTGACA
>JBBDHI010000006.1:7483874-7497394 GCA_037177115.1 Craterocephalus stercusmuscarum | reverse complement strand
TAATGGTCTGAAGTGAATTAAAACAGAATTTGTGTCCCGTCACTGTGAGATGAGAAGAGGAAACGAAACAAAACAAAACAAAAAAGGATTTATTGTACTCTTTAGAAAAATCAAGTGAAACTATTTATGTTCTTTCCGACTTCTCTTTATTTGTTTGTCTGTGTATTTCACACATTTAACTGGCAGTGAAACCTATTTCTGCTTATTCACTTCAGACCATTACCAGTTAATGACTGCCATGAACTACAAGAATAACTATCACGTGGCCCAAATGTGAGAAAAAATAAAGCTCAAGCAGCTTTAGCATTTTCCATTCAGCTTTTCAAGTTCTGTACTTTCACCTTGTGATATGTATACACTGGCAACCTTTGCAAACAGCCTGATAGCTGTGTGTAATCTACAGAAGCCTCCCTGTGACCTACTTTCCATACATAGCTGACTCTTGATGGGAGCAGCCCCTTTCAAAGTCAGCTTTGTCAGAAGGAGTTTCCTTTAATGGCCAACCAGCTGTGACCTGTTGGAATACACTATGTTGCATAACTCATTTTAATCCCAGACTTTTTCAACAAATACAGTTTTGTTGACCGTGGAACTGGATTAATTGTTAATCTTTTATGCTGGTTGTCTCATAGTCTGTTGACTTTGACTTGCACACTCCCATAAAAGCTACTGGAAGACTTTGCTGTAGGCTGTAACGTCACTGGTCAACGTCCTTAAACAAGGAGAACCATAAGACTTGTATTTTCAAATGTTAACTTTGAATGAAGTTTCTAAAAACAGAAACTATATGAAATTGGGTTTAGATAAAGAATGAAGACTGTTTTAATCTTTTCATGCAAGAAAATATCAATTGCCCTTAAAAAGGTTCAAAATATCTTGTAGAAATATCTAAAGTTCTTGTAACACAACTTCTTAATCACAAATGATTGTCCATATATGCTGCCTTAGATTTATGATATGTAAATACATGGAACTCCTTTGGATGACTAATTTATATAATGCATTCACCCACATAACTATATAAGCTACTTGGAGGTGGAAATGGTGTCAAGTCAAGTTTCACTCAAATAATGTAAAGTTGTTTTAGCAAGACAGATGAGTGGGGGGATGGGCAGCTCACAAGCATGTTAGTTCGGCTTCCTGCAGCTGTTGCAGGGTAGCAACAGGTTTACTTAAGTAAATCAGAAACTGTGTCATTTCCTGTGGTAAGAAATGTATGAAGTTCATGATTTTAGTTTGTTTTGGTAGTTACTAGGCCTATTACATAATACCTATCGGTGTCTAATATCAGATTAAACCTTAATGTGGAGCTTTGACATGTTTGTGCTTCATCAAAATGGCTCATTTCTTATATATTACATAAAGTAAGTGTGTGGTTTCGATGATCGAAGGTGGTTGTTTTCGTTGTATTTTCTCCACTTCTCTCAGGACATACCCGAACGAGCTCCAACAAAGGAAGGGGAGGAGGGTCAGCGATTGACGTCATCAGTCTGGCAACAGGAATGAATGCGTCTGCTTCTCTTGACACCGATTGGTCGTTCAGCTTACTCGTGGCTCGTGATTGGTCAGATCTCTGTGCGGACAGACTACATATCGCTGCTGTGGATTCCATTTTGTTGCAATTCAGAGTCGGGAGGGAGAAGTGGTGTTTCTACGACCACTGTTTACATCACGTAGAGCCTCGAGGGAGTCGGATTTGTAGGAAATATAGCTTGCTGTGCTTCCTACACATTCCGTAGAGGGATACCTGAGGCTAACAATATAATTTTCTGACGAAAGGCTTCAACAACTAAGCCTGAAGAAGTCGGTAAGAGAAGCTGTTTTGTTCATCGTCGCCATATTGAGATCCGTTTCTTTGTTTTGGTTTGGTGCCAAAGAAGAGTTGCGCAAATTGCAAAAGTGTTATTTTTTTTAAATTAATGATCGTGGTTTCACATTAGAATAGATGGATGCTTTATAAATCGCAGATGTATTTGTTTTACATTAGAATAACCGTGGAAAGCCAATTTCAAAAGGGTGCAAGTGCGCTAATCCTGCGTCGCACCAACAGAAGTGGGACGACCGTGCACTTTACTTATATAATATGTTATTTTTATGGTCGGGAGCCCTAAAAATGCAGGCGATGGTTGTCTGATCAAAAGTTTGATAAAGAGCCGTTGGCTTATGTCGATTATTGATTTGTGTAATGACGCACTTTTGTCAAACAGTAGTAATCGATGCTTTGTTACATGACTGGGCGCTTAAATCTCATTATGTGCGACCTGTTTTCACCCGTCTAATAGACATTTTATTTTTTAAAGGACATCGACTTCTTGGAACATCGTGCGCCGAGGTGAATTAATGTTCAACTCGGCTCCACGGCACAACAACGCTCATTGGCACATGAAAACTTCAAACCTTGCTGGACATACACGTGCAGCGAGAAGTAGACAAACTACTTCGAGGACCTGGGGACCGATTGGAGGTGAAAGATTGAAGAGGGATCTCTGCTTCGTCAACTTTCTGACAACAAAGAGGTGAGCTGGGGCTGTTTTGCTCTGGGTAGTGTGGGGGAGGGGCGTGGCGGCCCTGGCTGTCTGGTCTTTCTGCACGTAGCGCTGTTTGTTTTTGTTGAACGTGTATTTCAATACTAATTGGTCGAGTTTTTACACCGCAAATATTTTTTATGATGGAAAAAAACTAAAACGATTTGTTCTTAAATATGTGCAGCGCACTTACTTGCTTTGTTATTTTCAGGTGACACGTAGCACTGAAAGATGGGAGGCGGAGAGAGGTACAACATTCCAGTTTCCCACCCTGAACGCCCCAAGAAAAACCACCAACTGGGCAAGGCCAAGCAGAGAAGCCGTGACCAGACCGGAACCGCAGCATCTGCTGGAGGAGCAGGTGGCCTTCATCATCTCGGCCACCGTCGGAGCGACAAAGGCGCAGCCTACCACAGGTCTCCAGAGGCGCGGCAGGCCGCGTCCGCTGAGAAGAATGCCTCTGTCCGATTTACCACCAATTATGATCAGAACTGGGAGGGTGCGGTGTCCCACCTTAACACACTCCTGGCAACACAGGGCAGCCCGAGCTATGCAGGGCCTAAGTTCAGTGAGCCACCCTCACCCAGCGTGTTACCCAAACCCCCCAGCCACTGGGTGTCTTTCCCAATGGGCGCCTGTGACCATAGGGAGATGATGGCCTTTCAACTCAAGAGCCTCCTGAAGGTGCAGGCTTGAGAGAGATGCCCAAATACAAAGAGCCAATGCATGACTGGGACTCTGAGGTTCTCGCCAACCAGGAATGCCCCAGTGCTGTAATACATGTAACTTTCTTGGGACAAAAAGACTAAAACTGGGTATTAACAGCAAAATATTGCTGTTAAACCCTGTTAGAAATTACAGCCTTGCAGTCTTGCTGGTTGGTGATGCCCTGAGTAGAGCCAGTTTTTGTGACTATGTACTGGATTTTTGTTTTGTTGTTTTAGTGTTGGCTGTTAAAGCAGAATGAGTTGTGTTTTTCACCCCAAACAGGGTTTTTAGTATAAACCCGGTAAAATCTCAGAAGTTTTATAGTCCATTTCTTTGGACAGACATGCCTATTCATCTTCCTGAGTGTTGACGATGAGCCTTTGAAGTGACATTCAAAGCTTAAGTGTTAGAGCTCGCATTGGTCTTTTGTTTTTCTTTTTAAGCCTTTAAATTTTTTCATCCTCAAATGCATCATAATCCTTGTTTGGGGTTTAAAAGGACACTCAGCTGCAGTTCTGCAGGGAAAAACTTTTTTCTATTTTCCTCCTCTTGGAGCTCGTGGGTAAGTACAGGTCAGAAGCATAACCTCAAATGAGACCATCGCACATGGGCCTTGGATCACCACTTCCTGTACCCCTTTTTTAAACTGCGCTGTGCGCACATGCACTATAGGAGGTGAGTGTTTCTAAGGTCCACAACACTCTATCATAGCATTATTTTGTAAAAAAAAAAAAGTCCTTTTTGTTGAAGTTGAAAGATGTTTGAAGCGCTATGTGTAACCAAAGTAATGTTTTGCTGCATTTCCTTTGGCACTCTGTGGTTGGCATCATTGCCAATCCTACTTAAATCTAGCCAGCCTCCATGGTGAATGAATTTTAAAGCCGTTTGTCTGTTCCAATCAGTACTGTTACTGCCCCTCGGTGTCTGCCTCTCTGCACAGTCCTAGTATAGCGCAACTTGCGGAAGAGGACCTTATTTAAATATGGCCCTGTTGACTATATGCAGCTGTTTCCAAAGTGAGGCAGATATCGGGGGTCTATGGAGGGAAGTAGCTCAAAGCTCTTTGGGTAAGGCAAGGTGCTGGTTTTTGTTTACAAATTTGGTTGAAAAAAGTCTGGCCAGCTGATAATCAGCACACTTGCTGCCCACTACCCTCTTGCACTGCAATCAGGCTTTTTCTTTCTCTCTTGCTAAGTAACGTGCTAAGATTTTGTTGAAATGATTGATACGAGACTGACTATCTTATGGATTTTTGTTTTGGTTATTCAGTCCTCTATTGAGGTTCTGTCTGTATTCCCGCCTGCAGAGTTGACGCCTTTAATGGCCAGCATAAAGGTAACAAAACAACTGTTGAGAGTTCAAGAGCCATGTAAATAATGACATGTATAAAGTACTTGTAGCATATGTACATTTGCAGGCAGTTTGATGCCTGCGGGACAAAAGTATTTTTAGTAATAACACTGAATGTATAAGACATGCAAGGACATGTCTTAACTTCAATACTGAAGAATATTTTTGTTAAAAAAAGAAACAAAAACCTGCCTATAGCATTTGCCAGTACCTCTACACTGTTATATTTCCAGATATATTGCACATGGTTCTTTTTCTTTTGCAAATCTTTTTGACAGTGTAGAGTGAAAATGCTAAGCATGAATCAAAACTTAAAAATATCAATTGGGTTCAAGGAGACTTGCACATGTTGGGATGTGAAGTACAAAAGTGCTTGCAGTTTATAATTCTGACCCTTATCTTGACATATTTAGTGCCTCATTTAAAACCCATGCAGAAACTTTTTTTTTTTCATTTGAATCAAAACGAGCCTTTAATTGTCCCCTTTTTTTTACGGTTATTTTCAACTCTCATCTGTACTTCCGCCAGGTGATAGTTGAATTTGGTCAATGTGTCACCACTTTTTCTTTGGGTCAGCAATCATGCATGGCAGTCTCCTCAAAGTAAAACATTAAACAAATTGGCTTATAATTTATCCCCACTGACGAGTCACAGATTTTGAAGTTATGTGCCCTGTTTTTAGATTTGGTAATAATTGGTGTTCTAAAAGAATGTACTCTGAATTGATGACAAACTAAACAAAATTAAATAAATCCCTTCCCCTCCCCCCATGCCTGTGTTTTTCTCTTGTCTTATCTTCAACAAATGAACATTTTTTACTTATTGATGAAACATGTCACAACACGCTTTTTCTTAAATGTTAATGAAAATGTACCTTTTGCCATACAGGTAAATACCAAACAATATACCATTTGCCACAGTAATTTGATTTTAAAACAAAAATCCCTTACAGCTCCACAATGGGCTTTCGTTAATCACCAATAAGTCAAGGCATCAAGTAAACTTTTATCCATGTTCAACAGGAACAAAGCGGCATTTGACTTTAATGAATGCAATTGGTAAATAAAAGTACAAATGGTAAATCAAAACCTTTAACTATCTTGCAGACTTCCCACATTTGCATACACACAAAGAAAAACCTAAATAACCCAATATTCCTCTTTACAATGTGGAGAAACGTAGCCCTGGACCCTGTTGCTGTCCCTTTTTATAATGATGTGTCTTCTAAAATATCAACAGTTGGCATAATACTAGTTAGTACAAAGTTGAACAAAAAAACACTGTGTACATGTCTCCTCAAAGGGCTTTGAGTCAGTGGCCTCCAGATTTGCGCCCAGCCCAGGACCTGGAGCGAGAACGTGATCGAGACATGGATCGAGAGTAAGAACGTGATGGAGATCTTGCCAGGGATTGTTTGTAGGAGCTGGCGGCTGGGTGGAAATCTTCAGCTGGGCTGTCAGACTTCGACTGGCTCTTTTTTTCTTTGGGCCTTGATCTGGATGGTGTAGGGGTGGGGCTATTTGAGCCTGGCTCCTGATGTGCCCTGTGGTGTTCACGGGGAGGACCTCTGTATCTGCTACAATTAAAATATTGATATTATTCAAACATAATTAAAAAAAGTACTGTAACTTTCTACTATAACCTCCTAAGGTTATAGTAGAAAGTTACAGTACTTTTTTTTTTAATAATGTAAGATTAAAAAAAGAAAAAAGCCTACTTCTCATTTTCATAGCTTCTGCTTCGTCTGTGACGGCCGTACGATCCAGATCTATAAAAGGAGACAGAAAAATAACTTTTACTTTCAACGTTTACAACAACCCTATTACATCCAGGCCAACAGGTCATAGTTGAAAAGGAATAGGGTTCCTGAATAATCCCACATAAATACATTTATTTTTTGTACACTGATATTCATGGTAAGAATCTGAGTCTTTGTGACCCCTAGTGACAGGATACAAAACAATACATAACTTCATGTCTAATGATATAAATGGGTTGCTCTGACAATTCATCTCATTTTACAAATTATGCAGTGTAAATGCTCATTTATACTCCCTTACATACACAAATAGGAATCTTGTCAAAAACTGGTGTCCTCACACTTTCACGCAGCTTTTACATCGCCAACACTATGCCAAAATTATGAGCATAACCGACACAGGCTACTGTTAGTCCTATTTGCCTTATGCATCTAGCATAAATGGGCTAAATAGCAACTAGGGCTGGCCGATATACCGAGCATGCTGAATATAGAAATTTGACACAATATTAAAAAATGTGTATCACAAACATCAAGTATAAATAGCCACAGCAGTGTTTTTGCATGGGATTTTCTCCATAGCGCGCCCTGTCTGATGGTCAGAGTGTACCTCACTGCATGCTACACGGCTTCTCACAGCAGACAGACAGGTCTCTCCCCCACCCATCCAGAAAACTCCTTCACACATGAATGTTGTTGTTTCAGTAGAGCAGGAAGGAATGAACGAATCAAGGAGAGTAGCTGCATACACTTCCGTGACTCAGGGTGTTGCTCCCCTGTGTGCACATGCACAATTTTACCTCAAAAGAAAACAACGTAATCTGACAAGGAAAGGGACAAAACGTGGATAAATACTGGTCTGGCATTCCCAAGGTGGAGAGAGCTGCGAGACCGAAAAGGACTCCAGTTTCACTCTGAGCTCGCTCTTCTTCTGGACTGGCGGAGCAGATTCCACCTCGTCCACGTCTCTTTTTCCCTGTACCCTGAGATAGTAACCACTTGTTGCAACCTGCCTCTGCAGACAGGCTGCTGCTTTTAGAAGCTGCATCAAAATAAAAATAGCTTACATTAAAATGTGTATGTTTAGGATCATAATGATGAATAATTACAATAAGCTGCGGTTCTTATCTGAGCTCATGTTGTATTGCACAAGCAGAACCTATCATGAACTAGTCTTATTTTGCATTAGTTTTAGAAAATACAAGGTGAATTATATTGTGTTATAGGCCTACATAAGTTTAAACATGGTCTCCATTAAAAATAAAAAAATAAAGTAAAACTGTATGAGGCAAAGAGGAGTTTTTCCTTTTTTTAAAAGGAGGGGTGTGGTTTTTTGGTTGGGGAGAGGTAGAGAGAGGCACGGACTGTGATGGGCTTTGTTTTAGTTTCAGAGAGCTCTGCAGTGCACCACCTGGTGGCGAAAAATTTTAGCTTTTAGCTCCTTTAAATAAGCAGAGATTATTATCAAACCACATATTTCTGTCAGATTTATATTTTGCAACAGTTTCTAATATACATGCTCTGTCTGTTGCTCAGCTGTGCATGTGCACACGGCATGGGCACATTAGTCTTTCAGCAATGTAATATAGTCTATGCAATGTTCAGAAGTAGCTCCAGCTAACAGCAATTCATTTTTGTGCCGTTTAAAATAACCGAGACTTGTGTTGAATGCCCAGTTGGTTTAACAAATGAACAATGTTGCATTTAGGGATGCAAATTATCAAGTAACTCATTAATTGATAGTTGTTTCATCTTGTCAATTGATATTTGATTAATTGATAAGTGGCAATTTTTCTGAGAGGCTGAATTTCCCTCTGAATCAACAGGTTCCTTTTTACGAAAACGCTATCTTCAGAGAAAATGCAAATCATCATTCCTTAAGAGATTTATTCTTAACAGCAGGGAACAACACATTCACAAATGGAACAATGCAAACAAAAAATATATAATTATTAGTATCATTAATGATAGTAGTAGTAGTAGTAGTAGTATTATAAATTTGATTCAATATAATAATTAAATCATTCTGTCTATGGTCAGAAGACAGCTTCTCTCATGTCCCCGTATGTGCATCAAGGACTTCTGGCATCATGAGCGCCTTCATGCAGGTTGGCGAGGAGTTATGTGCTCAAAATGATTAATTACGATTAATTTATTTTAATGGAATAATTTCTTATCAATGATTAATTGATAATCAGTTTATTGTTTGCATCCCTAGTTGTATTTGATACTGTAGAAGTACAATATCTGGGTGCTCTCATACTGACTGAGCTGAAAGGATGTTTGGATACTCTTTTACAACTTTAAAATGTTGACAACATTGTATCAAAATGTAATTACAGTGTAAAAATTTGCAAAGACTCACTCTCTGGGGCTGTCTGATCTCCGAGGGCGACGCTCATATGAAGGGCTGCGGGATCTCCGACGATCATAGCTGCGGCTTCGAGAACGTCTTCGGTAGTTATCGCGATCATCATCGTAGCGGGAGAAACTGCGAGGTGACAGTCGCTCCTTGGCCTTCATCTGGTTCGGTGCTTCATGTTAAAATGGACAACGAAATAAGAAGTGAAACAGATTTCCAACATTTTGTTTCATGAGACGTCATGATTTCAATGTGTAAATAGGGGCATCAGTTGTTCATACTCTTGCGGTCTCCTTGGGCAAACTGGATCTCAATCTGTCGTCCACAAACCCATTTACGATCCAGGTTATGAAGAGCATCTTCTGCATCCCGGACATCTTCGAATATGCTGAATAGTTAAGGGTGTTCATTTTTGAAATGTTGACGGTTAGGACGGACTGCTGTGCACACACACGTGCGCGCACACACACACACACACACACTCACATACACAAAAAAGCTGCAAGATAGCTACTGGATCAGTGAGAGTTGGGGAAGATTACATTATTCAGTTAAAAATATCTATATAATTTATAGTTCTGGTAACATTTAATATTCAGAGATAGCTATTTTGTAAAACAGCAACAAAAACAATTGGGAAATCTGTGATTTCAGATTATGCAGACAAGACAAGTATGGATGGTGATCAGATTCTGGAGGATACGAAAGTTTGCCTTTTTACCTTTTAACATGTTTGACTTCAGCGTGATCTTTATTGTCTTGGCAGAAGAACTTGGGGTTTCCTGCTTGTCTTTGCCCAATAAACACTTTGCTTTTCCTCCCTTTGGTAGACAAACGGAAGTCTGCTGCTCACATTTTGTCCTCTTTGCATCTTCATGCTTTTCACTTTATTTTCCAAATTCCACTATTGCTTGTTGCCTGGGTGTCTTTGCTTGAATCTACTCTAATACCGCCTTTCAACTTTGGTGTGGGGTCTCCAGAACTGTATCTTTAACATTCTAAGGCAACAACAGAAGAAATATTGGTTAGAAATAGATGTGATGCCAGAGATGTCAAATAAATATTTCTAATTGAATTCTATTAATATTACTGTACAATAAATACAAAAATGACCTTTTGAAAACAAAGAAAACACTCTGAAATCTCTTCATTCACTTAGCAAAAACAACATTTTCAAATGAAAACAAAAAAGAATAAAGGATATTGAACGTAAGCAAATCCTCTTGGTCGTCGTGTATAGAAGTCAAGTGGGATGTAGACATCTACAATTGGCCCATAACGACCAAACTCACGTCGCAAATCCTCTGGCCTGAAGTGTCATGAAATAAGCACATTTATTCTGCTGGGTACCATTTAAATTTGGCTGAAACCCAGCAGACAGGTGATACACAAAACTTGGTGCCAGCAAGGCACGTGGCACAACATATAACCAAGCACATCTTATTACAAACTGACTTGAAAGGAAATGTCTACACTACAGTTTAGACTATAATATGGATAAACATCCAGAAAATTCAATTATATATCTAGGAAAAATCCATTTACTGTTCATTTAAAGAAAGTAGAAAAGTTCAATACTTGTTTGTGACCACAATAGGTTTGATATACAGTATATGTAAACACTATGTGTTTCTCAAATATATCAAATATTTCCATAAAGATTATCTTTATATTTAGCACTACTCTTAGCTGTTTTGTTTCAGCAGTTATAAAACTGTGTTCTTCACAAGGCATTGCAATGGTATAACATACTTCATGTACTGTACGTAGCAGGCATACAATCAGGACCATTGACTATACTGGACGTCAGGACACAAAGATTTAAGCTAAGTTTAATGTGTGAATAAACCTCTCTGAAAATAAACATACTGATAATCCAATTAAGATGGATTTTCAATTTTGATCTAATAATTTTCTGAAAACTAAATAACACGTAAATGTTTAAGTCTTACTTCCGGAAAGCTTAGTACATCACAGTACTCACTAGAAACTATAGTAAATCATTGGCACTTCGATATCAAATATTTTAATGTTTGAGTGGGTGCTGTAGTCGAATATGCATATTTCAATGCTGCTAATAAATAAAATATTGCTGTAAATATATATGAGTGTAGCTAGTTCTTTAAGCTTAGAATTTATGTACAAGATAAAAACCAGTTGTCAATGTGTGACCGTTTCCATTAGCTTCGATACCAATTATCTGCTTCTTGTTTGTTTGCTTGCTTGCTAGTAGCAACTCACGTTTGGTAATAGATATTTTATCTAAACAACAACAACGGTTTCTTTTTAAAACCTACAAATCTACTTTTAACTCGACTCCCTCGTGAAGTTGGCGGATGTTAGCCGTTTTGGTGATGACTGCTACATTTGCTAACCCGATAGCTTAACGTTAGCTTCTGCACACATGCGTAAAACGCGAGCAACACGAATGTATTTGCATACCTGGATTCATCGGAGATGTTTCTAACGAAGAGAGACGTGTTGGGAGGTCTCATATACCTCGCCATTTTCAGTCGTGGACTTGTTTAAGCAGCTATTTCTCTCTTAACGTTAAAACTGCGACTACACGAGCTACGTTGTCGTCGTTTCCGCAACAATGCGCATGCTCAAAAATTTACAGCCCCCAAGGTGCGCTCCTAAAGAGAGAGAGAGAGAGGGGGTACTTGCCCAGATATTATTCTGACTTGCATTCAATTTCCAAAGATGAGCTTTTATAATGAACTTGACCACTGCTTACATGTTTTTAATCTAACCACACACCATGTTTTAACTACAAGTTTTGATGATGTTATGATGCCTCTCCTTTTGTCCCCTAAGGGCAAGGTCAATAAAAAAAAAGGTAAAAACAAAAAGACTAGAGACATGAATTTTTAAGAATATCCCCACCGCCCAGTTTTTAATTTGACCTAAGATGGTAAATCATGCCAAACATTTACGTATGCTTTAAATAGATTTGCCTGATTCATGTATCTTTTCTTTGAAATTAAATTTCACATATAATAAAATATTATCTGCAACAAAATCACATAGTGAATTTCGCACAGAGCAAAGACACAGACCACACTTAGTAAGAACACTTTTATTTAAATATAAATTGTATTTATTTTTGCTGCCAAATTTACATCTTTTTGCTCCTCCTGACAAGAGTTGTTGAGCCCATGCTCAATGTCTGGAAAAGGGAAAAAGACAATGTATTCATAATTCAAGACATGTGATAAAGTATTATCATTAAACAATGAGGTTTTATTTTTTGTTTTTGTTTAATTTTAGATAATACTATCAGAAGAGTACCTCAATCATCTCTCCTCCCTTCAGCTCTTGCATATGACTGAACTTGCCAGTTTTGCAGACCAGTTTGCCACCCTCCATATTGACAATGCACTGGGGGGACAAAGAAGGAGACAATACAGAACATTTAAAACAGTAACTGAGCATTTTATTCACTTAACAGAACACTCATATGAGACGCATATGATCATCACCATGTCTGACTGTATGAGATGTTAAACTTTTGTAGTTATATGGTCCTGCGTATATAGTTGTATAGCCATGTCTTTCCATATTAAAGTTAATAAAAGTTAGTAACCTTAAGCTTCTTG
This sequence comes from Craterocephalus stercusmuscarum, assembly GCA_037177115.1. Lineage (NCBI taxonomy): Eukaryota > Metazoa > Chordata > Actinopteri > Atheriniformes > Atherinidae > Craterocephalus > Craterocephalus stercusmuscarum. The sequence goes on along the minus strand of JBBDHI010000006.1, from coordinate 7,485,091 downwards.
CCATCCATGGTGGTGATTTCAGCCTCTTTGCCAATGGTGAAGGAGTTGGTCACAGACTTTCCAGGTGTCTTGGAAGTGATGACAAAGTCATTGCCAGTTTGCTTGATTTCAGTAATTGGCTTGATGTCTTTAGCCATCTTGATGACATCTTCTGGGAGTTCTGTTGAGCAAAAAAGTTTTAGTTATTTCATGTAAGTGCTAAAATAACAAGCAAGCTATGGTGATTCTTTGCTCTGCAAAGCTGTGCATAGTTAACCAAATCAGTAAGTGTCTTCATGGCATGCTCTGGCTTTACACGTCAACTATTTTCTCACCCATGGCCCTGAGGAACTCCTCATAGTTCTCCTGAGAGTAGACCTGCCATGTTCCATTGAAGTCCATCTTTTTTAGTCTGGGTTCTCCTTCACCAAGGTGGCCAGAGGCTGAGACAGCTGTGTGAAGCTCAACACAATGTGAGGAAAGATGAATGTGCACCCTCTTTATATCCAAATCAGAGGGAGTGCAGTGCTATGTCTAGCAGATGACAAAGTCCTCTGGGGTAATCACTGCTGTTTGAACAACCTGAAGTTCACTTACTTCTTTTCGGCCAAACCATAGCCTCCACCATGGAGGAAGTAAAATGGTATCTGGAGGTATGGTATAATTTATCATACATAATTGTGTTTGTAAGGTTAACATGCAGTATACATTTACATGCACATTTTTTTTATTGCTTCTGTGATGAATACAGAACTAGATGCAAAAGGGAGCAACATTATTTTATCTACAAATCCACAAAGCTCACAGACCTCGGTGCAGGTAAAAATGCAAAATTAAAGGCTAAAAATTCAGAACCAGTTTAGGTCACATGAATTTTAATTGTTAAGCTTATAATTCCTCGTGCAATTTTCAATCAGTTAATTTTTTAATAGCTACCTGTGTTCCATACAAGCTCCTAATACGAGTCCACCTGGCGAAGTGAGGTCCTGTAGTAGGGTCAATGACACTGTGGACTGTTTGCTTTTTAACTCAAAAAAGCAGGCAAATCATTGCAAAATTATGCTGAAAGTAACTCAAATGTCTAAATTTTTTCCCGATCATTAAGTTTACTCACATAAATATAAAGTGAAAATAGAACATACATAAAAGAGAAATACAACAGAGAAGTTATTAGAAATGTCTTTATTCACAACATACACACATCACACATGTGCCTCCCCAAAAACTTAGACCAGTAG
>JBBDHI010000006.1:7458161-7468471 GCA_037177115.1 Craterocephalus stercusmuscarum | reverse complement strand
ATCATTGAATTGTAAAATTGTAAAAATCTCAGTTCTGCTGTGAAGTGAAGGACAAAGCTATAGCTGTTTTTGTTCTACAAAAGCATGATCAGTTATATTTTGGAGTGTTGCAGTGCGTAAGATCAAGTGTCAGAGGCAAACAGGTGTGAAATAAATAAACTTTACTTGGTGAAACGACAGCCCTTTAAAGGCAAGAATAAACTGTGACTCAGAACTAAACCAGGAAGAAAAAAACAAAACAACACCTAAGGACAAGGATCCGACACTGAGGCGAGCAGCATATTAATACCCGGGGCATACAAAAACAAAATGAAATAACACAAAGGGGAAAATCAACCAAATAAGCTGAAAGTGAAGTTACTGATGCCAGGTGTATGCTCATTCCAAAGCTGCTATCAGGTGAGACTGAGGTGGGGATCATGCTGGAAAGGTTGGCGGTGAAAACAAAGCATGGAAAACAATGCTCACACAAATAGATCCCGTTCAAAAGCTATAAACTCTAGTCCAGAAAAGAAGAATAGCTCTTACCAACAAGAGCAACATTTATTGATATTCCAGTTACTTTATTTTACTTCTCAGAATTCAGCAACGTCCCTAAGATAACAGCTTTCACTGGAAATGGAGATTGTATTGTTGACGATGTTACATTGTTGACATTTCTCCCTTTACTTCAAAGGAGGCACCGCTTTCGCTCTCATCGGGGCTAGGCTTGCAGTGGGACCTCCAGGCTCTGCCCTCCGCAACATGGACTAATTTCGATGTACGGCAGCACCCTCCTTCTCATTCTAATTGGCTTTGTCTGTGTTTTCTCCTGGGAGATGAAAACAACCACTCACACATAGCACATTTGCACAATGTCTAATTATGAGCTACCGATAATCTTTGTGAGACAGGTTAAAGATTTTACTTTCCTCGTGGTCTCCATGGACACTGCTTGTTGCTTAGTGATGCAGCAAACATTTTACTCACATTGACAAGAAACCTCTATTTGATGCCAATGTGAGAGAGGGTACTTCGGCTTTTACTGTTACTTAGAACTCCAAAATGAAGAAAAATGGTATGGTTGTATATTAAAGGTCCTTGGTGGTAAGTACGGATGTTTGTGTGTTTTCTTTGTTCTTAAGCTGTTTGCAACAAATGTGCAATGTGAGAATCACAGGTAGGGAATGTTCGCATGCACACAATGTTTCACATAAATGATGAGAAAGTCTGCATCTGGATATAAATTTCATCAGCAATATCTATTTGATTAATAGGAAAACATCAAAATTTAAAGTCACCTTTAAACTGACAGATTCATATTTTATTTTGTTGAGCCATGTAAGCACTGAAAGGTCATTGAGCTATACAATAATCACCCTAAAAGCCTTTGTTTTTCATCAACATGATCTTTTTAAAAACCTTCATTATGAAGCTTTTATGTATACATGCAGGCTGTAGACTAACCTAAATAGTCTCAGCTGTTGGTGAGAGGTGGCCAATGTTTTATCTTCAACATTTTTATTGGCATTGGCCGAGAATTTAACAACTGGTGCATCCCTAAATCAGATATGAACGATTGACCTGATAATGTCTCATTAATTCATACTGAGACAGTGTCAGAAACTAACGAATGATACTAAATTAATTGTACAATTAAATGTTCAAAATGAATGTAATAGCATTCAGTTCCAGTTTCAGAGGAAGGTTAATGAAATACAGATACAGATAATATTGGAAATTATAATTACAAGCTGATTAAATCTAAAATGTGAAATGGTTGATCCGGAGCACATCTTGAAAATAAAGGCTGAAAACGATAGTTATATGTTTTTATTTCTCGGTTCCACAAAGATGCAGCTTAAGTTACAATTTGAAGCTTTCTTTTAGTCAAGGATCATCATTAGGACCCGTTTAATCCAGTCAGCTGCACTTTTACACATCTGATCACCATGCAATACTCTCAAACTCCCTCTGGTCCTTTTACACGTCCTCATAAACTCTGGGAATTTGGGTGTCATATTCTAGTCTTAATTTTCTTTGCTTTTATTTCATTTAAGCTTTTTTTTGTTGCTCATGGTTTCACTTTTTGTGTGACTGATTATTGCATGCATGAATGAATTCATTTTGATTGACTTTTTCATCATTATTTTTATTTTTGTCTGTAGGGAAACACTTGGATCCACATTTCAATAGGAAAAGGTGCTACAAACATAAAGTAAGTCTGGATTTATAAAAATATAATTGTTCCACATCTTTATGCTTTTTTACACCCTCTATGTCGCGGTGGGGTTAATTTGGCCACGGAGCGTCATACAACTCATTATAATTATTTTTCAACTTTCAGTCACTTTCTCTGGAAGTGGTTACGGTACATTTGAATGTTTGTGGTTAGCAGTTACGGCTTTAACATTCACTATTCAAGTCACATGAAAGCTGTCTGACAAAGACATCTGTTGCATCTCACAATTTACAAACACTTACTGTATTTTAACATTTAAATACCCTGGACATGTACACACTTGCTTATCCCAGCTGAATTGAATTTTTTTACTTAAAAACAGACTATAACCCATATACTGCTGCTTTCTACCTTTATGACTCCTTTTGGCATATTTCCTGAGATATGTTCCTCACAACGTGCATACAAAGCACCAACTTAGAGTACAAAACCATAAAGAGTGAGATGGTTAACCAGCAGCCTCCTCTATATATAAAGACATGTCCCAATCATTTGGCAGTTAACCATCAAGTTATGAGGTGTTTGACCGTCTGTTAAGCTGTGCCAAACAGGTGGCCAGGTACATTTTAAGACTGTTTTTGCTTTGAATTGAGAAAAAGAGCATTACCGCACAGTAGAAAGCTTGTTCAAATGCAGGGGAAATGTGGCAATATTGAAAGGTTAGAGGCAGACCTGACAAAACAGTGATTTAATTTCTTGAGAAATATGATTTTTTTTTATTCTTTGATGACCTAATCAAAATACTAGGAACAGAAATCTGTAAAGTGTAAATATGGATCCACCCTGAAATAAAACTCAGAGTATTACCAAGTAAGTCGAATAAACCATCTGAAAACTGGGAATAACTGTACCAAAATCTGCACCAGTTCACCTGTCAGTTGTCAGCATGTTTTCATAAATGTGACAAACTGCAAAGCTGTTGTTGGTGTTGAACGGAAGTCATTGAGTCAGTAAAACCCATCAACCGGGCAGCTTAATATCCCAGTTCCAGTGAACCGATCCGACTGTTTGAGCATGACTGACCTTAAACTGCCTCTCTTTGGCAGGTGTGACGTTGACCTCTCTCCATGTTTCCATGACCTTCTCCTTCCGGTCCAGGTAATACCCACGCACAGGGTCTCCCCCATTAAAGGACGGGGCTCTCCAACCCAGCACCATCTCAGATCCAGTGCACAGCAGCAGAGCGATAGCAGAGGGGGCAGAGGGAACACCTAGACAAACACAAAGAAGTTTCACAAGAGAAAAAGAAAGAGTCATAAGTGATATATGAGAGAATCTCAGCAGGCTCAGGAAAAGAAATGCCAGACTTTGGGTCGACTTCATGTATTTATATATCAAACATTCAACTCATGCTCTATTTGAAAAGAATGTATTTCCTCACAAAGAATTGGACTCGTGCCATTATTCCCCAGGTGATGGCAGAGTGGCAGAATAGATGTGAGATTTTGCTGGCAGTAAGTGGCAAGCCAAATGAGTCATCACTGTCCTTTACTGCAGGCTGCCAGCAGCATATTATATTATCTGAACCTGGGTGGGAAAGTAAGGAGGGTCAGCGTTACACCGACTGATAGGTCACTTGGCAGCAGCTACATGACAAATCCTATGGAGACTGATGAGAGGAGGGGGTAGAGTCTCAGCCGAACACCAGCAAAACTGAATATTTATGTGGTGAAGTTCGGGTTTTTTTCTATTCTTACTGCTCTGTTTTGAAAAGTGTGTGATACAGTGTTCATGCTTCCTGATATACAGTTTGATTGACAGTTTTCACATTTGGATATTAATGATTTGTATTTACAGGCATATGAAAAAGAAAATTAAACTTGTAGAACCGACTATAACAGCCCTGTCTTGAAGGTATGATTTCAGTGTGATGTTATCAGTCTTTCACATTTTCACACTTTATTGAATTTTGCAGGAATTTGTTTATGCACAACTCTTTCAAAGCCCCACCATTGCAAGTCAGTCAGGTTTTTATGGAACATTTCAGTGTTTCTTTCTCTGTCACTCTTAAAGATTTGATGTGTCTGGGATCGTTGTCTGGTTGCATTACCCACCTTGTGACACTTGAGAATATTTTCATCTACAGAGGAATTAATGGGACTGTATTAGTTTTGTAATCACTGCTCCTGCAAAATGAATGATTTTTGGTCTATAAATAATCACTTTACATAAAATATTATGCGCTGTTTTTTGTATTTACATAATTTTAAGACCTGTGAAGGACAAAATTTATTATTATTATTATCATGTTGTTTTATAAACCTTGTTATTGAAAGAGGCTGCATTTTCTTTCTCAAGCACCTGTAAGTGCCCTTGAATCTTTTCAAAAATGAATGAAAATAACACAAACTATATGGAAAGGCTTTGATATGTAACTTGCACTTACTAATAGCTGATTTGACCACAATGGGGTGAGACTCCTCTGAATATCTGCTGTTTCCTGCACGGCTCACACACTTCACTCTAAACACATATTCCTTCCGAGTCTTCAGGCCATGGACTGTAAACCTGCAGAAGAATCATGTTGTGTTTATTCCTCTAAGACATCATAACCACCTTTAAATACTTAATTGAAATGCAATTATATCTGCAATTATTGCTTTTTTGAACAGTTACTAAATCCTAAACAGTTAGAGCCATAAAAAAATACTTTTTCCCATTACCTGGTTGTAGTTACTGGCTTGTTGTTGATAGTCTTCCACTCCTGTTTGCCTGTTTCACTATAGTAAAGGTAATATCCCAGGATGTCATTTTTGTCTTTGGTCTCTTTCCACTGCAGCAGCACTGAGGTGTCTGTGTCTCTGATGGCCATCACAGACTGAGGTGGAGCAGGTACAGCTGATTGTAAAAGTTAAGATGCAGGCAAAACTATTAAAAAGGTTATTCTTAAAACTAAAAATACATTTAATATGAAATCATTAGGTTTTTACAGACAGAAGACATTGTCATCCCGTTTCTTGGTATATTTGTGCTTCATCTGGATCCCTTGGCGTCAGTTTTCCCCATGATGGGTGTTCCTTCAGCATATCGGTAACTGATGTACCAAAATGCTCCAAGTGTCATCCAAAAGTTCGTGCTTGTTAACATGCAACACTGCTCATAAGAAGCTCGGAGAAAGGTTTGATTGCAGGATATCTAATTAAAAACAAACATGGGAGCATTCAGATCCAGCCTTGGGACAACAATTTCTCACTTCCTTCTCTTCAGTTATTCACTTGACTGTTACTTGGATGGGTTTAGGCAACAAAACTACCGGATAAGAGTTTAAAAAACATCATGATTAGTTGTTAAAAGAACGTATTTTTTGCTGAAAGCATTTTATACATCTTTCACATTGCCAAGGCCAACCTGCAGCAGTTTGGTCACCAACTGGGAAACAAGTCACACATAAAGAAATGAAGCAATCAGAGCACCCTCGGCTTTAAAAAATGTGTTGTCACTGAGAGCTAAGGTTCAGGGTTTCCTTACTTCTCTCATAGTGCATCTGTTACATAACCGAGCTGTATCTTATCTCATCTCTTATTGAAAAGTTTGGTCAGTGGCTGCATTTGCATTCTTTACAGGAGCATCAGTAGACCTGGTTTATTGCTGGCTATTTGACGTGGGTCATGTGTGAATAAGGACACTGTAGGGGACACGTCATAATGCCATGGTGTGCAAACATGCTTGGAGCTTTGATTTAATCATCTGGACACATGTTAGCACAAATATAAAAGTCCATTGTACTGCACCATCCCACAAAGTTCTCCAGCAGGCCCCTGCACTCCCTCTATTTTTTATGTAGGAGGAATAAAAAATCTCTTAGCTTAAACCATAAATATGTATCATTGTAATTCATAAAACATGAACATTTTATGCAAACCCATGAAAATCATACAAAAAGACAGAGTAAACCTAAAAAAGTGTGACAAACAGTTTTAAGGGATGATTTTGCATGCCTACTCCTTCATTTTGCCCCATTTTGGTGTCTCAAGTTTGACGTTTTGTGTCTCTTCTATGTGTATACAACGATGCTTGGATAAAATCTGGGGGGCCTTGAGTCCATGAACCCCACTTCAAACGCTTTCCTTTCCTTTCCTTTCTTTCGATTGTGTGACATTTGTATGTATGTATGTACACTTCCAGGCAAAATGAAGGTGTTCCTTGAAATGTTGGGGACCTTTACAACAGAGGTAGTAATAAATGGGTGCTTGTGTGCAACACATCCTCCTTCACCTTGTGGTTTTCCAAGGGAGATGGGCTCACTCGGCTCAGAGGGGTCGCTGACACCGTACTTGTTGACGGCGCGCACCCTGAAGCAGTACTGCTTATCCTTGACCAGATCAAACACTGGGAACCTGGTAGAGTTCACCACCATGTCCAGGCTGGCCAGTCCCCAGCTGCTCATCCCTGCCAAGGACTGATCCAAGAGCAGTGTTAGATTACACCAACTTCATTTTAAAAGCAAAGTATATCTCAAGAACATCCTCATTATTCAGTATCCTTCAAGTTTTCCCAGGGACCCAGTCTGAACAGGAGTAATTTGCTTCACAAAGTCTATAATTGATTCTAGTTTCATTTCATTTTTTGCACAGTGGTGATTGTTAAGGTTTTGGAGCAGACTGGAATATTCAGACAAAGGCAAGGAGGAGTAAAGATTGGCAGCTTGGTGTAAGAACACATGCAGGCAGACATACAAACAAATCATTTGATGGAACAGAAATAAGAAAAAACAAGGCAGGTGAATATGTAAATTAACTGTAGACACAATTCTTTTCTTCATTATTAAGACATTTTGACTGAAGCTGTATTTTTCTGTTAGTCGATCCTTTACTGTTGCAGTTTCTTCCTTTCAGTCTGTTTCAGATAGAAATCCTTACCATAGAGTGATTATAAAATGCTTGCTTGAGGACAAAAATGATATTTGAATGGTACCTTCATTCTATAAGCGGAAGCAAAGCAGCAGATTTCGGTAATTTCAGATACCTTTGACAGATTTGACAGTTTTATTACCTCAGTAACTTATAAAGCTTCAATGAAAGTCTGTTTCCTGTGGCAGTTTTTTGATTATTAAAGCCAGGAGAGGTTGAGTGATATTGGAGAAATGAAATCTGTTATTGTTGTTTAAAAAAAGAGGTCAGTCTTACCTTTTTTACATGCCTTTGGCATTATTTTGAACTCCAGAGATTAAAAAGTGGTGACTGGACGGTTTTCTGAGACATTTGTTTCAAACATTGTGAAAATAAAACAATTAAAATGTTAGCAGGTGTCTCACTAATCTTTAATTTAACTTAGGTAACGTAGAAACTGTGGGTCAGCATGCAATGATTTGGCCTGTGTAGCTAGTTTTTATTCCATCCATTATTACACTCTTCCCCCCTAAAAAGTCAGGACACTGTAAAACATACAGAAACTTCAAAGCCATGATCGATTTCCTTTATTTGACCTAAAATGCTGCAAACTACATCAAAACAAAGGTTGAAATGGACAAATTTGGTCTCTGAAATTTCTTTTTTCATTTTGTATTCGATTCTGGCAACACTTTTAGAGGTTAACAACATGTTTAAAGTTGAGACAGGGTTGTGTTTAAAACCCTAGAAATGTTCAAAGTTCCCTGAAAGTTGGGATGAGTCACCTCACTGCACTATTTGTAAGATCCTGAGGTGGAATGAAGGTCAAATTTGATGCCCAACTGAGTTTTGCAGGGCAGATAGTCACAATTAAATGTCTCAGAAATCATTGTGATGAATGCTAATATTGTGCTAAGTGATAATGGTAATATGATAAGGAATGATGATGCTATAATAATGCAAGTACATCCCTTCAATGATCAATAAACTTTCATTCATTCACTCATTCATTCATTCATTTTCTGGACTGCTTAATCCAGTTAGGCCTCAGGTTCAATAAACTTTCAGTTCTAAAAAACATTTTCACTGGAACTGGAAGAAATTTTAAATAACTAAACAAAAACAAGCAATACTATGGTCTCAGTCTCATGTTGCTGCTCCAAAACCTGCAACACAATACCTGTAACTCACAATGTCCAAGATACCCACGGAAACTAATTCACTTCCCCTCACCCCACCTTTGCAAGATAAGAGTTTCAACTTATATTTGTGGACACAGTAACAGACTGTGTTCTCTGATGATGCTTTGCAGACAGGCTCTCAATTCTATGCAGAGGTTTTCACCACAAAAATGTGTTCGATTTTTAATGGAGTGCTGCCTTAAGGCCTAAAGGTCACAGCCAATCAGGAGTTCAGCAGAGCAGATGCCATAATCCCCAAATTTGTTGCATATGTAAAGAAATAAATTCCCCACCACAGTCTATCGGAGAGAGCAGAACTCTCACTGAAAGCTTCACCTCCTCAGTCTTACTGATCTGTGGCCAATTAACCTAATTGACTGTGAGGTTTTCCAGCAGCTGTTTTTATCAGCATCGAGTAAAGTTTCAAACATCTTTCTGCCTCCTAAAATCTGTCAGTGGCACTGGTTATGTCATCAACATTTCAATTTGACATATGTCTGAATATGGAGCAAAAAGACAAATTTACCCAGTTAAAATATTACTTCCATAAAGCTGCGGTAGCAACTGACTGAAACGGTTTCCTGCAAATCCATCTGATAAATCTCCAATCTATTTGTTCTTCTTTTGCCTCTAGTTTGCTCTCCACCAACCGTTTAGGGACATGTCCAGCTCTTAACCTGCTTAATGCTTAAATCTGTTGACCAGCCACTTCTGCATCCTGTATGACATGAAGCAAGTGGATTAAAAACACTGCCACTGCTGCAGGTATTAGTGTTATTAGAGATTCGGCTGAAACGAAGTTTCTGTAAAAGCAGGACTTTACGTAGCTGCAGCAAATGGGATTTGGCTTAAAACACGCAACAACAACAAAACACCATATTTGTCCCAGTGTTACATTTTCAGTTTTCTTTGCTTCAATAAATACAGCAGAAAAAGGGTGTTTTCAAAACGATTCATGCAGATTGGAATGATTCCCTTTGAACGGTCCTAAATTCATAAAGCGAAGAATTATTTATCTTAAAGTGTTTGAAAGAATATTTCTGAAAACAGTCCCACTGGATGAAGCCAGTTAATATTTGGGTGAAAGGTTTGGGGAGCTGCTGTAATATTAATATTTGTGAACTTGTGTGTGTCTCGGGAGGTGTGTAGGAGTTTAGACCGACCCGCTCCACGTAGAAGGTCAGCGGTTCCCTGCCTCTGGGTTCAGGCTCGGTCCAGCTCAGCACCACGTAGGTGTCGCTAACCTCGCGGGTGTGGACGTTTGTGGGAGGGAACGGCACTTTGACCTGACCTTCAGAGCAAACACAGGAGGGAGGAGGAAGAGGAGGAGGGTGAAGACAAAAGGGAAAACAGGGTCAGTGAGAATAAAAGTGCAGTCCTAACAGTGCCAGATGAGATTTCACTTTTTCTTTTCTCTTTTGTTGAACTCCTCCTTTTCTGATGTGCGAGTACACCAGATGCCTTCAAATAGCTTGAGTAAGCACACTTTCTGTGACACTGCAAGCGGTTCAAGGACTATGGAAGTCTTCAGATTTAGCTAGAAGAGCTCTTTTTGTAAAGCCGTTTTAACCACTGTGGGTCTGCGTTTGCATCCCCTCAAGAGAAAGCAGAGCTGCATTGTGGATCAGAGAGGAACTTCATAGCAATAAAAGTTCAATAATATGAAAAACGCTGATCTGGTAGAGCTAGCAAGCTGCTGTGTGTGCAGAGCAGTGTTCATAAGCAGCGGGGCTCAGTAGCTTTTGTTTCACTTACAGAGGACTCCTGCAGCGACCAACAGAAGATCCACATGGTGACATTTTCTGAGGACAGTCTCTTTTTTTAGAAGAACTTACAAAAGCACAAATGGTGATCTTGATGACAACACTGTGCCCAGGGTTTGGCCCACATGTGGCATTTCTAGATAATCAAAAATCCAGTTATAATTTAATCTGATTAGCTAATATTAGATAATAAGCACTGATCACTTTTTAATGAAGATTGTCTTTTTGGAGAGCACTACTTAAAGGAAACATATGCTTTTAAATCCTTTCTTTTCACATGTAAATCATTCATTTATGGTTTATATAAAGTAAAACT
>JBBDHI010000006.1:7410717-7421083 GCA_037177115.1 Craterocephalus stercusmuscarum | reverse complement strand
CAAGAATGACTTAAAAACATAACTTCACAAATATTCACTTAAAATACAACGTATCCATTATTTGGCGTAAAGGTATTTAACAGAATACACTCAACCTTTCAACTTTCCAAAATAAATATCAAGTTTGAATTATTAGTTGTAAATACAACGTAAACACAAAACATTTATTCTACATCCATCCCACATAAATGACCCAATAACTGCACTGCGTCTGACATAATGTCCGCATGAGTCATATCACACTGTTTCAACACACGGGATGTTATTGCTTTACAGCTGTATATAAAAGATGGCACTGAACCAATTAAAAGCCAAACTGTTATCGGTACTGCTGTACTATGACCCCACCGTCTCATATACTGACTGTAACACATTTTGGAAGAACAGCAAACAAGAAGAACAAAAATGAGTAAATGAACATGAGTTTGTTTTTTCTTTGTGAAAGAAAAATAAGAGCTTTTTTTTTTGCTGCAGTTGCAAGTATTCCACAAATTATATACACATTAATAAAATCAAATCAAAAATATGTTGAACAACATACAGTAGAAGTGGGCATGTGTTATTGTTGTTATTCAGTCATTTTGCTCACGTTCTAATTGGTTTGAAAGCTTCATATTAATGTCCGGCAGGAGTTATTGGACTTTGGATTGTGGCCAAAGAAGATATCGGATAATCCGGCCTGTTTCATTCCTGATCTTTAAGGCTGACTGTCTTTATTGTGATTAAAGTGACCAGAGATAATTCGTGGTTTCAGGAAGTGCAATAAGTCAAAGCAATGTGTTGCCAAGGTGAAGGCAAACAAATGCAAACACTGACAGTGTGTGGGCTATAACTGAAATTGTGCAGTAAACAAGTACTGTACATGCATATAGTAGTAAAGATAGCCCTGGAGGCTGTAATTATTTTTTTAAAATAGATCACAGTGTGGTTTAATAAATAAAACCGTAAATACAACAAAGAATATTTTACACTCAGACGTTTTTTGCATTTTGAGTTGTTCTTGAATTTTCCAGAGATATTGGTGTTATGTTCTCCAAACCAACTTCTTCTATTTTCCTCTCCCCTTCATGCTTTTCCTTGATTACTCCAGGTCCAATGATCAGTGTGGATCCATGAAGGATTTCAGACATCTTGATTTGTCTATAACTTGATTCAAATGTGGCACCATGAGACAGTTCAGCCTGACTGTCCTGATGAAAATCAGGAGTGACTTGATGAAAGTGAGAATAATGTTGGTTGCAGTATGGGTTGGTTGGCGTGGTTACAAAGCTATCGTCACATCCAGAATCCGTCCAATCCGAACTGTCAAAGCTCTGCAAAGATGGCAGTGATGGTCCATCCTGGCAGTCGATGAGGTCTGATAAGAGAGGTTTCCTCTCAGGGTTCATCGGCGATACTGTGTCACCAGTACTGCTCTGTAACTGAAATGTAAACAAAGGCAACGCAAGTTGTCCGTTGATGTCACGCACCGTATTCAGCAACAGCTGCTGGGCTGGATTCACCTCTCCAGCATCACATAATGATGCTGCTTCGCCCTTTGAAGTTATTCCACTATTTACCCAAATTTTCTCTTCACTAGAGGACAAGAAATGGCAGTGAGGAGACTCTCTCCCCCCTTCTGATGCGACATGGACAAAAACCTGACTGTATATTTCAGAGGACTGGGCACTCGTGTTCTCTGGATCTGGGTTTATGCTGTGCGCACTCGTGTCTTCAGAAGAGTCACCATTTTCTTGGCTGACGTAGGAGGAGATGTTCTGGGGGGAGTAGCCTCCGGACCCCTGTGAGGACACTTTTGGCTTCTTCTGGATCACCGTGCAAACTGTTTCCTCGCTTGGACAGCAGACCAGTACATCAGAAAGCAGAAGGTTCCCGTCTGGAAACAGCATCACTTTATTGGACTTAGAGACGGTCTCCTGCTTTAAAGATAAAAAAAAAAAAAAAATCATTTTCAGGAAAATGAATGAAGCCAGTATACTTAATCTCAGAAACCACCATGACTCACTGGGTACTGTTTTTCTTTCACTTTATGAAACTCATGAGTATTACTTTGCTCACACTGTCAATATAAGGATATTGTAAAATGCAGTGCTAGAGGGCTTGATCTTCCTGTAAGGCGACATTTCCTGGTAGCATCAAGGAAGGACGGATGAAAGCAGGATCTTACCAGTGCTTGTGGCTCCTTTGTCTTTCCACCCTTCACGTAGCTGTACATACACACGACTGATATTATCAGTATGGCCGGCAGAAGAGCAACACTCACAAGAGGCCAGTTCATGTTCACAGGAGGAGGTTGATCTGAGAGCGAAGAGGATGGGTGTCACAGACAAGTTTTTTTTTTTTGTAAGGCACGGCTGTAAGACTAAATCACTTAAGAGCTTTAAAACGCTGCAAACTCAACGTGATGGACATGTTTAGGCAAGTTATGGGGTAGCAGTGTACTCCCGTCACACAGGGCAGTTGAATGAAAGAAACTGTGACTGTTCTTACTTTCCAGAAGTTCAAGTATGCTAATGTAATGTCGGTATGTTATGTTGTCAATAGGATCTTAAATCAAAGTGAGTGTGCAAAATTGCTTATAAAAACTGATTTTCCCCCTTGCCTAGAAGGATGGCAACTGGCTTTGAATAAACTGTTTTATAAATGTGAAAACACTTCATTTTGACATCTGTTACTATAACATTGCAAGACAATAGAACATGGAAAATTTATAAGCTACACTAAGGTGGAAATAAAAGTAAAGTAAACAAAAAAAATAGAACTGCCCCGAGGGCTTCACGGCAGTTTGACTAGCACTTAGTCATGACATCCCCTCTTGTTTGAAATCGGGCTTTTGTTGTTTTAACTTCAGTTGTTAAAAGCTTCTGTTAAATGACTGCAGAATAGAGTAAAATAGTAAAAGAATTTGGCCCAAAACATAATTTTTGCAATTCTGTTCATGTGATCCAAGAAAGTGGGATTTAGTTTTAAAGGACAGATAAAGATCTTATTTATTAACACTGCTTTGTTTGTGTGGTTGCCATCAGTTGGACTGAAAGCAAAATGCAGAAAATACCACTTTTAGAAGCTTCTTAATGCATTTTTCGGACACTTCAAAGTTCATCAGTAAGATGTTAAACTGCCACTGTCACCTGAAGGATCTTCTCCTGCTCACCTGTCAGTCTGAAGCAGAATGAGGCATTCTCGCTGTCAGAGCTTCCCCACTCTGACTCTGGTTTGTAGACCACATAACCGCAGTATTCGGTCTGCTGGTACCTCATCTTGATGTCAAAGTAGCTAGTTGTGCTTTTGCAGACCTGAAGATACAAGGGGTCACCACAGGTCGGATAAACATCTCCCATCCAGTCAGAACTGACATAAACTTTAAACAAGAAAACACTAGAGAAAGTTCAGTATCTTTTTAAAAATACTTGCTCACCTGTGCTGCCCACTCTGGATCAGTAATTTTTAAAATATACAGTGGTACAGTTTTGGAGAACCCGTCTTTACTGTTGGTGATGATGTCTGCAATGGAGACTCCATTTGGCCCCAGCGGCAGGGTGACGTTGACTTGCACAGCTGACGCTGTTGTGTTTGTTGACAAGATGGGTGGACCAAGGATGGCTATGGACACAAAGAAAGAAATGAAAAGTACTTGATTAATCCCGGGGGGATATCGCAATGTTTTTATTGAGCACACCTGGTTTGGAGTAAGAAATATTTGGAAGAGAATGAAGATACTTACTGTCTCTTAAAGGTTTAAATCTGGTCGATAAGCCGCAAGAGGTAACATTAACGCACACTTTAGCGACATAGTAAACATCGTGCACGGATGGGGTTTCTGCAGTCAGGTCACATGACAGGCCAGTCATGTTCTGGCACTCCTTTTTTATCTTGTAGTGCTGCTCATCATCACTGTAAGAAATGCAGCACAGATTTGGTTGAGTGTTGTCATGGAAGCACATAACAATATGTTGATGCAGGTTTACTGATACCATATGCAAACCAAAATACAGCAAATTGAAGTTTGACCTAGTACATATGTCCACAGTCTGATACCATGCATAAATTATAAAGAAGTGTGAATAACATACTCCACACTAATTAATTCAGTGCATTCAATTCATGCATTTCAGTGGTGAAGCTGTTCTGTGGTAGAAACCAAACAAACATCCTCGTAGCCTCACAAAACACACCAACAGTTCAACACACAAAGCTGGAAGGCAAAGAACAGCGTTCCGTTTTAACAAGAAACTAGTCGTCTTAAACTGGTATTTCTAAGAGGCTGATTTGACGCAGCAGGTCACTCAGCAAATCCAGATGACAGTGGAAAGGAGAAATGTCAATAAGTACAGAAGTAGCACTTGACATTTGTGAGAGAAACTTTGCCATAAATAATTAGTCGAGATGACATTTTGGCTTTATTAAGGCTATTTGTGTAACAATGGCTAAAAAAAATGCTGGTTTAGAGCAAAGAAAACCTTGAATAATGGTGCTCTTCTCACTGAACTGACTTGCAGCAGTCAGAGTGCAGAACAAAGAACAAGCTGTATAAATAATCTTCGGTGCTTTACACATCTTACAAGCATCACTAAACAAAATTCCTTCTGTCATGGCAAGTTACTTAAAATGACTGAAATTTTGGCTAAATCTCTCTGTAAACACACACAGCCCATCTGGTGACAAGGGTTGAATTTCTCAGACAGACTCTGACTGTGAGCTGAGAGAGTGTTTGCCCTGCAAACATTAGTTTTATTTTTTTTTTCTTTTCATATGAAACTGTTCAGAGGCACAGGCGTTCGAGGGAAGCAAGCAATATAAACATAATATTTCCATACTTACTTGAAGTACTGGACACTATAGAGCACCTTCTGGCCAGGAAATGCAGGCTCCACGGGATCCCAGTGGAGGACGTTAAAGAAGTTCTTGGAAACAAAATAGACCTCACCATTTCCCACTGAGAGGCATGCTGTTGCAGAAAGTGGAAACCGTGTAAATAGTTAATATCATGGTTTTCAATCAATTGGCCTCATTTTTATAGTTCAGAAAATTATTGATCCAGATTTCTTTTTCAGCTGTGTTTGAATTTGTTTTTATGCTGTCAGAGGTTGGAAGAGATGGTTTTCAGTATTATAGTGTTTACAGTGTTTACATGGATTATATCTCACCATTGCATAAACACAAATTTTTTTGCCACTTTAAAACATTATAAAGTATATAGGTCAAAGGTACATTGGGTCAGTTGTTACAGTCTACCTAGCGATTAGCACCAGATTTAAGACTGTCGGTAAATCTTGACTTTGCTGGACTTTGCCTCTGCCGCTGGCTGAAACTCAAAACCGCTCTTTGTTACTTTTCTTTTCAAATCTTTAATACAATGAAATAAATTTGATCTCTCGGGCAGGGACACAGAGAATGGTCCCATTACATCTTTAGTAAAGACGGCATCCTATCAGTCAATCTTTCAACTACTTACATCTAAAGTTACTTAACTATAAAGAATAACTTTGAGTTTTAGTGTTAAAGCTCTTAGATTTAGATTAGGACTGTGGAAGTCACAGATTTGAAAATCGCACAATTGCTTGTCCCCATAATATCAGGATTTTATAAACAATGCAGTGAATCATGAATCAGATACCTTTTTTGACTAATATCATTCTGAGTATGAGCTATTTTGAGAAAAAAAGCTGTTCATTGCCTCTCAGCAAGATCTTTAAATCAACTTATAGATCCAAATGAGTTCTTTTGTTCTTACCATAGCAGAGCAGGAGAAGACTCATCCCGTTCACCAACCTCATCATCCTCAGATATGTACAAGCTGCTCTCAACTTCAGCTCAGAGAGAAGTCTGAAGGATAGTAAATTCAATCTAAAAACAACATATAACTCAATATAGATAAAAATCTCTTATTTTCAAACCAAAAATGGTTCCACTCACAGCCAGAATCGGCTTTAAAAAAGAGTTGTAAGGTTTCAAAGCTGTCCCCTGTCTCCGCTCCTCAGCCCATCTCTGTTGTATCCTGGGTAAGGAGTGGCTCTACTCAGGTGTGCAGGTGTACTTTGGCACATGTTATCACTCTGTTCCTGTTTTTCTGCTTATTGCATGTTCCGCCCATGTTCTCTCCAGAGTATCTACTTCCCTTTTCTCCCTCCTTTGCTCTCATTTACCGCGTGCATACCTCCATCTCTTTCTGCAGTTGTCCTTCAGGTTATTTCAGTTTTTTCAGCTTTACTGGAAATGATCACAACTTGAGGACAGAAAGTGAAAGTGACCAATCATGGTTGACGTTGTGAGGTGTGTGAATCTGGTTCTTAAAACATTGTAACTGAGCACAAAACACTCCAGGGTAGACATTAACACACATGCTGATGTCTAAGCTGTGGCAACATGGCTTCACATAAATTCCAGAAAAGCAGTGATGGTTTAGTGGTGAATAAGGAACAAACAACAGTAGAATGGCAGTGATATTTATACTTTACCCCACTTTTCACAAAGTTTAAAAACAGCACACGAGTTGGTAGAAGAAACATTATCGGTTGTACATGTAAATTATTAATGTCTTGGCAGAACAAGGGAAGATCCCAGAGATATAAAGTTGCAAGATCCCAGAGATCTCGCAACCAGACAGGACAGTAACAAACCTTTATCACATTGGTAATTATTTGTTTTTCATACATGTTTAAACAATACATTAAAGGTTTATTATAAGCAAATAAATGCTGTTTATTTTAGTTCCTGAGAGAATTTCATCTCATGGATATATCACGCAAAATTTAGTCCGGGTGGCTTCAGTAAAATAACATGAACTCTTTGTGTTTCAGTTAAAGTTTACAGCTCTTAATAAGAAAATGTAACTAAATGACGTTTTCGGTTGGGTTTAAGCTGAACTTTTATTTTTGAGCCTGATGAAACAGAAGCATCACGTTTTGCTCCAAAACTTTTAATTTATGTTGCATATCGATGGGCTACAACGATACAGCCCAACAACATGGTCATTCCATTTAGATATTTTTTTGTGAGAAAAGCTTGACGTTACCTTGCAAACTAGTTTATGCTGCAACACTTGAAGAAATTTCACTTTTTTTTATGTTTACTCAAAAATAAATTCATACTTTTGCAAAAATATGAGTGAAAGTGGTGATTTATATTATTTAGTCAAGAAAGTTTATGTAATGCCAATATGAAGTAATGTGCTAAGAATCCCTGCTGCAGTCACCAACTTCAAGTGTGTCACTTAAATGAGAATTTCATTTTTTTTCAACCTGGACCTATATTCTAGCATGGAATACGATCATTTACTCATCCACTAAGTTTTGGTGTAACTTGAACTCTCTTGGGAGATATTTAGATCCACTCGCGATCAATGTACATCCAATATAATGGGAGTGAACGGGGCCACCTCGGGCAGCCTCTAAATATGGCATTTTCTGCCACAAATCTCCTTCAGTTCACCAATGTGTTGTTGGTTCGCTGGTCCGATCCCTCTGTGAGCTCAAAGTGGCTTGGAGTTGCTTTTTTGTGGTGATCCCTCCTTATTTACCGCCACTAACTCGGTGCAAGGACTTTGATGACATCACTTCTGGGCTGCATCACAGTACCTGTAATGACTGACGTCAAAGGTTTACCGTTTCTTTTCTGTTCTACTGTCCCATCCATGTAAATGGTAAATGGACTGTACTTGTATAACATTTTCCTAGTCATGTTGACCACTGAAGTGATTTGATGTCACATGTCACAGTCACCCATTCACACACATAAGAACATACTAAGTGCTTTTCTCTATCACAACCATTCATACCCAGATAGACACACAGTGAGGCAACATGGGGTTCAGTGTCTTGTCCAAGGAGTTTGACATGTAGACATGGGATGCAATCCACCGACTCTCAGGCTGGCGGACAACTTCTTCCTCCTGAGCTACAGTAGGCTTAAGACTATTTTGATAAATGATAAAAAAAAACTGTTAAAACCAAGTAATGCAGTTAATGTGACATATTTGCACTCCATTGTTTCCTAACTATTTGTGATGTTTCGCAGTAATATTAACAGCCCCTTCTGGTTTCTTCCACCAAAGATAAGACAGTATACTGACTAATCTCAAAGGGGTTGTAGTCAGTAACATTCAATTATAGTCAACAACCTCCTGGCAGTGATTTTCTTCAGATTTATCCTAATACAGTTGCTGTTTGACTTCTCTCCTGTAATCTTTTACAAGAAGCATTACAACATGGCACGTGGCTCTGGAGTCTTTCTCTTTTGAACTTTTGCACTCTTTCAAACTGAACATCTATAAGACAATGCAGAGGTCATGATCTTTTTAAAGGACATGAATTCAAAAAAGAAACCAAGCTTTTTCTTTATATCTGAGGACTTTTCAGGGTTATTTCACTTTAAATTCACATAAGCCCCTATGGTGGGTGTTCATTTCAGACTTATTGTTGCCGTGACCTTATCTAAAGGCACAGTTTATTTCAATAAGACAAAATGTCACCAAGCCCAGTGGAGTCACCACTTCAAACAAATGAATTCAAAAACTTTGAGTCATTTATGGGTGTGTAACATTCTTTGTTTTTTGTCCGAGTGCAGGACCCATTAAGTGTGTGATCATGATGTGAGGTTGTGTTATAATGAGACAGAGATTGACTGGTTCTGTTTGAGGGACAGACTGTAACAAGAACTTCACACATCTTGTTGTCTCCATCCTCAGAGTCTCCCATATGCCATTTGAACCTCATATACTGGAGTTTGAAGCAAAATCACAATAGTGAATGAGGCCAACTCTTTTCTGCCCAGTTGGACACAATTTCCTGCAAAGCAACTGTTTCTGTGCAAAAACATTTCCTTTTCTCCCTTGTTGCTAAATTAATTCACTGTGGAGTCATCCCTGAGAGAGGGAAGGCTTTGATGTCGGACACAAACTGAGGAGATGATATACTTCTGTGGGTCCCTGCACTTCAATGAATCATCATCATCAATGAATCATCCTTTGCTCTGTCACAGCAAATCAAATGTGTCTTGCATCTCTTACCTTCCCAGTGTGTTTCGAGTTGCAAAGGATGTGCACAACCTTTGATCTGACTCAGTAAACACAGGTTGGACCAGACATATTCTGGCTCAGATTGCTGAGAAGCCATAAAATTCATCCCTATCAGAGATCTGGTACAGCAAAAACATCATAGTGGAGTTTCATTTTTTTCTACATTGGCATGCTTTTCTTTCTATTGTTGTTTTGCTGATGGCATAATCCCTTGTTTTTTTTTCCCTTTATCTACAGAAGAGGAACATGAGGCAGATTTAAAGTTGATTCATATAGATGATTCAAATAAGCCTGCAGATTTTGAATTATTGCCCAAATCTGATCTGTTGATTTTGGCCAAATGATTCTGATATGGATGTTTATTACATGAAACTACATAAAACATTAAAGGAGCAAAAAGTGAAAATTCCTCATTTTCACACTAAAGGAATTAAAAAGTCTCTTTGTGAAGAACTGGGTGTGTATTTTCATCTGGAGTGTAGCGTGACGTCACACGGCGCCTCTGTGTGCTGATCTCCAGCTCTGTTTACTACCTGGTCCGAGCGCGCATCCATGTATGTCCATGTATGACCACGTGTACAAGGGTAGAGTTATGACGCAGCGCCAGCACTCAAGATGGCGGAGACTCACGCCGGTAGTTGCTGGGAAGCGTCCAACTGAAAATGATGAGGAGCCCATATTACCTCCAAGTAAACAACGGTCAACCTAAAAAAAGTTATCTGACAAAGAAAGGGACAAAACGTGGATAAATATTGGTCTGGCATTCCCAAGGTGGAGAGAGCTGAACGAAAAGGATTCCAGTTTGACTCTGAGCTCATTCTTCTGGTACGTGACTTGCAGAGCGGATTCCACCTCCACCACGAGATGGTAGCCACACACTGCATTACATTAAAGGGACTTAAAGTGGACGTATCATGCTTTTAAATCCTTCCTTTTCACATGTAAATCATTCAGTTTTGGTTATAGTAAAACTGCAATCCTTTGGTCTGAAATCATTGTTAGTATAGCTCCACACACCCCTTCTTAACCCCTGTTCTGAGGTGTTTCTTTACAGTCAACGAGAGCAGCTCGTTTTGATGCTGTCTCTTTGAATCTGAACAGACATTTCACCCTTCCTGGTTACAGAGTGTTTTTTTCTCGGTTTGACTCCGCCCCCTTAGCCTCATAGCCGCTAACAATCAGCAGAGAATGTTTTTCAAAAATAACATGACCATATTTAGCGGAACCGCAGCAAATACAGCGACGTAATGGATAGGAAAACGCAATAGAAAATGGAGAAAACTAAACAGACTGAAAAATATGACCCAAAAAGAATAATAAGATATAAGCAGCACCGGGAGTTGATAAATT
>JBBDHI010000006.1:7344629-7363178 GCA_037177115.1 Craterocephalus stercusmuscarum | reverse complement strand
GATATCTCCTTTTATGTTGTACGTAGAAGGAGAGATGCTTCGTAGAAGGAGAGATTGCTTATGTTCAGCATATAAATTCATGTTTTTTGTTTTATTTTACCAAGTATTTTCCATCATGTTTCATTCCGATCAGAATTTAGAAAGCAGACAGATCACTCATTTATTTAAAGCATTGCTCCTTGTATCTCATCTTACAGGCTTTGCTTTACAATAACTATTGTTTTTTAATCCTGCTTGAATAACTCAATGTTTCACATATGCAACATTCCCACTGGGTTTAACAACAGATGTTCACAAATATGTTTGAATCTGATAGATACTGGAGAAACGTTTGCAGCGTTAAATAAAACTCCTGATATGCAAATTAAGAAACCAAGCTCCTGCTCTCCGTTGGCTGCAGACAGTAACCCACGCCTTCTGGTTAACACAGTCTCATGATGCTCAGGAATGCATCCAGAACAGAACAGTGCAAGACACACAAGAACTGAGTAATACAGACAGAATGAGAGAACCAAGTGGGATGGAGAGATAAGATGCAGAGGCCAGAGGGGGAGGAGGGAAACTGACCAAGAGAATGGTCAGGCCCATGAACAGTAATGGATTGAAAGAGAATCGCCCTTTTTGCATGTTTTGCATCCCTTTTGTTTGTCTTATCTTTATAACTAAGGTAGTGTCTCGTATGAGTGTGGATATATTACTTTAAAACAATGTTAGAGGGGGAAAAAGTGACACATATGACAAGAAAACACTTGAAGGTGAATCAATCGGAGGCAAATCAAAGTTGTTTTGGGACTTGTATCTGAGTTACAGCATTTTGTGTGTTTGATTTCATCCCTGGAGTAGACTCATATTTGAAAATTGGTGGCCTTGCTGCGTAAGCATAAGCATTTGTTTGTGCATCCCGTCACAGATAACAGTTGTTTCCAGTGTTTATGAATCATCGGTAAAATGAGTAGAAAAACAAACAAACAAAAACAATCAAAATATTTGCTTATTGACTTTAGCAGAACAAATTACTTGGGCTGTATTCTAAACTGATGGTAACAATGACAATTTTATTTGTCCAAAGCTGTTAAGTTACATACAGCATGTGTGAGACAATAAATAATCCTGTTAACATTTTTTGTGTAACAGACAGCATCAGTGTCAGAGCATTTGTCTCCTGGGAATCAAACTGCACATAATTAAGGTGCACCCAAAATCATAAATGCAAGTCTAAAAACAGATGCAGCTGGATTGAAAAAGAAAAATATTTTAAAACATTGAGCGTCATATTTTGAGCACGATGATTAAAAGAAAGGCCTATGTTGCATTTTTTCCCTATTCGGTATGCTATAAATAATCATCGCTGCTGTTTTACCTCATTTTTTGCAGAGTTTTAGTTTGCAGCATTTTACCTCAACTAGTGTAATTGTGCTCTATTTTAAACCTGCTACCAAAACACCCCCGTGGCAGGTGTATATGCTTCACTGCTGTGGTGGTTAAGATGCAAAAAATGTTTGTTCAAAAGGCACCATTTTTCTGAAAATAAGTATAAGCAACACCAGCACAATATATCCTTTTTAAGTCAGTCCCTGATAGCCCCACGTTTAGTTTCCCACTTTACCCTCCTGTTGTCAGAATAAAAAAATAAATATGCTTTCCATTCTAGTACAAAAGCTTTTCTAAAACTCAACTATAAACACTATCCGCTAATTCTAACCTTCCACACAATCAAAACAGATTTCTACATAAAGTTCATGTGGTATAGCTGGAAGATATTTATCACAGGTGAAACAGCATCCATACATGTGTGGTCTATTCTAGAAAAGAAGGTCTCCTACCAAAATCAAGCATCTTTTAGAGCTGTACATGTCTAGAAAGCAGTGGGTGGTACCACACAATTACTCTGTGCTGAAAGATATTGTATAGTTAGAACCATAATAATTAACAAAAGCTTTCACGTGGATTTTAGGTAGGAATACTTAATTTACAAGGAGGCTGGGCCAAAAAAAAAATTCTTACCTTATGTCAGTTTTTTAACCCATGATCAATATTTCAAAGTAGCATGTTTAATTTCAAACACGCACTGACCTGAACTTAGTGGCACCACTGCATGCCAATAATAGTTCTACTCTACTTTTCCTCCATAATTAATGAGAATATGTTTTAAAATATTTTTGTTGTTTTTGCAGCTTTTATTGTAGCACAAACTTGTCCTTTTCAGCCAACAAGGACAGCAGCATTGATCAAGATGGCTGATAGTTGTGTGATTTCATTTGAGAAGTTCACATTTCAAAGAGGATAAATGTTAGTGATGATATAACTTTCCTCCATCTCCTCATCCCCAGTCCCCTTTTTCTCCTTACATTTCTCCGTATAAAGTATTGATCTAAAAAAGCAAAAAAACTGCAAGTTGCAGCTTTGACAATGTAAATGATCTGCCTTGTTTATAAACCTGATGTGACCCTCTGAAAAAAACCTCCAGCAGAAAGTTCCCACAAACCAACACTACAGTATGTTTATGGATGTATGTGTGCTCGCTACCTGTCGATTTTCAGCCCTCCAGCCCATGACCCTGAGGCTGAATGTGTTATTTTTAGCAGTTGGCGCAGCTGATTATGCAGCTTCATTCTCTTCTGGGCACTAACAAGGTGTTGGGGCAGCAGAAGAGGGCAGCCTGGCAGACTTTAATGTGTTGGCAGCGTTGCATTGCTCAGGGTGTTCTGACAAGTCCAGACTAAAGTTGCACAACCCTGGTGGAGGGCAGATGCATCTGTTTAGTATATTAAAAAAACACATTCTACAGAGCCTGTCTCTCTGTCAATCAGAAATTATAATAAAGTTATTTGAATATTTCTACCAGGATGTGTAACTGGGAGATTATAATCCAGTTCACAGCATTACTGCTATGAGTATTAAATGACAGTGTGGCTGAATTACTTTGTTCTGCTGTGAAAATGTGAAATGACCAGTCAGGCCGTGGTCAAAGAATCTCAGGGAGACCTGTAGTCTTGACCTGTGAGACTTTGGGTTCTCCCTCCATGAATTGGATTGAGATCTGGTGAGTTTTTATGAAAGCTGAGCAGACACCCTGAGCTCTTTGTAAATGTTCAAATGTGTCGGCATTAAATTCCCCTGAATAACAAGGCCGGAAGTTTCTCAGCTGAACGTTCTCATTTTCCAAAATGACTATTTACTGTATCTCAGAGGTTTTGACTGGTAAAGAAGCAGGTCTAGAAAATGTTTCATGTGGAAGGCAGAAAGGGTCAAATAGTAGGCGAAAAGGGCGGCACATGGTAATGGGACCTTTTTGAAAATAAAGGGGTCTAGATTTTAGTAAATAGTTAATTATCACAATAAAGTGAATGCAAGTAGTCCATAGGGGCTCTTTTGTTGTTTATAACATCCCTTTAACTATGATGATCCTGTCTTGTATTGCTTTTATCACAGCTGCACAAACGCTTATACTTTGAGATAAATAAAACTTGCTTTTAGCCAAATTGCAAGTTTATTATTCTTCCTTCAGCATTATTGTTCATTTAACTCTGCAGTTGTCACATCTGATGGTTTTATGACACTTCATAAAATGTACTGGGCAGGGCTGATCATTGTACTAGTTTGTTTGGTGGCAGCTTGGAATTTTTTTATTTCAGTTTCCACTGTTTCTTTCAGGAAACAAATTCAAATGTTCCCCAATGTATTGGTTTCTTTTTTTAAGATTGGTGAAGTCACCCTGATAAACATGCAAGCCTTCTAGAAAAGATGTTTTTCATAGTAGCACAAAACTAAGGATTTAAAAGTGGTACATTTTTGTCAGCGCAGTCTGGCATTTTACTTACAAAGAACACTACAAGAACTAATCCTTCCATACGGTCCCGTCTCACTCCCCTTTTCCCAGAAAACCCTTAGAGAAAATAAGTGTTTAACAAACCATGAAAATGAGCTGACATGACCTGAAACAGATGGAAAGAACAGAAGAAAGTTTTAATTTCAGAGATTTTGTTTCGAACCCAAACAAGTTTTGTGTTTAGAGAAATTAGATCAGAGAACAGATTCATTCAATAAATAATTTGTGAAGCAGTTTATATCTGCAACCCATCAGCCGATGACATCTCAGGTGAGCTCTTTGCTTTGTTCCAAGAATACATCTAAGAGATATTGAAAGAAAATCTTTGATTCTAACTGGCGGTGGAGGCTTGGATAGAGTATAAGGAGACTGAACATGTCATGTCACTGCTTTCTTTTTTTTTTTGTTTTTTTTTTTTACCAAAGAAAAAAGTAAAGTCACCCTGTGTCTTTACCAACTGCTATTTATGATCTAACATTTTTCAACTCTGAAGTCAGAAATATTTCTCTTCTGAGATGCAACTTAAAAGGAACATTGAAGTTTTGTTTCATCTGAAAGCAGAGGAGCTGCAAGGTGAAGATGAAATAGATGGAGATGGATGTTAGCTGAAGACAGAAGAGAAGAAATGTTTCATTTGCAGAGGAAGCGTTTGCAAGTCACTTAACTGTAAACGGTGAGCTGAAATAATTTGCAAGTTTTATGTTAATGAGGACTCAATGAATGTTAGTATGAACACTTGTTTGAAAATTTTATTGTGTTGCTTTCTTTTTTACCGCTTATGTGGCAGAAAATCACAAAAAAAACATTTTGTATCAAGAAATAGCCTCTGAAATATTCTTCCCCATCACTTTAATGTATTTGTTTACTTTTCATTTTCTTGGTCCAGCTCAGCTTGGCTCGATCAGCTGATTGGTATATCCCTTACTGAGATTGCATTAGAGGGAAACTTCAGCGTGCGGCACGTAGACTGACCAGACGTAAGAACAGAAGGGTTAAACAGCTGTTCAGAGTCAACGTAACATGCCCTACCAAGCACGTCAGGTTAGACCCAGAAAATCAGCTTGTAATTCTATATTGTGTTGAGTCATGCTCTAATTTGTAAACCACTCGTCCATTAGTGTGCAGGCTGCTGAGCTTGGCTTTAGAGTACTGATATATTGACAGGATAAAGATCTCACTGACCGGTCACTGGGTTACATGTTATTTAATTTCTTATTTTCCCAGTTTTCAGACACACTTCTTCTGTATGGATTCTCCATTTGTCTGATGGAGGGATGACATAAGCCAACTCAGTTGTTCTACAGTAGCCTATATTCTGCATCATTTTGAAACTGAGGTCAGGATAATATGCTGTGTGACACAACTGTGTCAACTGAGGGCTAGTTGCGGTTTAAAACTTTCTGTCACAATAGTTTTTAATACAGTGTAGCATCGGTACAGAAAAATAAGGAAACTAGTGATTAGTCCAGCTTATCATATAGTAAATAAATCTAAGTACGTGCGAGCATGAAAAGTATTTTTATTCAGTACAATGAATAGAACAATATGAAATAGTGAGCTAGTTTGATTGTATCAGCTGCATGCAGCAGTAGCTATAGAAGGACATTTCATTCACTTGAGAAAAAAGCTGTTTTAAAAATTAACAAGACCGTTCTTATTTGACAAAATAAAAGCTCTGGTCTTCTGAATTAATGGAAACATTTGGAGAAAAAGTGGCACTGCAATTTTTTATGAGATAATGTGCAACACCGGTCGACATTAACAAATCATCATTCAATTTAGGCTTAACAGATTTGTTTAAAATGATTTTGGCCAAAAGTAACATTTTCAGGGTTTTACTTTACTGGAATCTGTCAAGATTATCCAGCCCCTGCTGAATAGTGAGCATAGTGACTGTAGCACAACATTCAACTCATTTATCAACAAGATTTTGTATTGATGATAGGAAACTGGGAGACTGGGAGGGCTTAGCAACCCTTTCCTGTGTTGTTTCCATGCTACAACGAACCCGCTGCAAATAAAAATGTTCCCAAAGAACTTGTCGGCTTTTTCACCAGCCTGTTGATGACACAATGATCTGAATCAAGTTGTGTGAATATAATACCTTTCCAAGTAGCTGAATGTTTTGGGCAGTAACCATATTTTTGACTGTGCTACCGTGGTAGGTAGTGGTAACAGTGGCTAAACAGCTAGCAGTGGCTAAACCACAAGCTCTACTTTGTGTCAAAATGGCAGGCTTTGCAGACTGCTCGCATTTCTCATATTCTCAATCTCATAAAACTTTAGAAGAAAGTTGTATAACAACTTCAACAGTATCACAGGAATGAAAATAAGCAGCCTGTAAAATGTAAATCAATCCCGTTTTTACTGTACCCTAATTACGCCCAACACAAGGTCAGGGAAAGCAGTGATTTCTCACAGTGAAATTTCTACAATTAGGATGCTTTGTCTTATTTTCTTTGGTTTTCTAGAAACAGACACCTTTTGTTCTTGTTCCCTTCTTCAGTAGCCTCTAAAACAGATTGTCTTTCTAATCCAACTTACTTTGATTGCAGCTATTGTTTGCACAGTCCTATTACTATATGGGAGAAAAAGAAGTGGCTAAAAGCACCCTGCTAAACTCTAATTCAACACATCAGCAACACTAGGTGGTCATGTTGTTCAGACCACTGTGTTGATGTGCTTTTATGTTTGTTTTAATGCAAATCATGCATCAACTTTTAGCCACATGTACACAGACACAGGCATAAATTTGAAGGAAATAGCTCAGGGGGTTTCATTTACAAACAAGTCTTTCTGAATTGTGAGGGTCTCCACATAAAGAATGACAGAAAATGCCATTATGACACGTGTAGGCCTATACTTCAATTTATATACATTTTCTTATTGTAAATTCGTAAGATCCTAGACAATTGGAAGTATTTATCTCCTAGGCGGAAGAGTTGATTTTACAAAAAAAGTTGTGCTGGCTAATTTCTGAACCAGATATCCGTGACAGTTCTTCCCTATAAAACTGCTGTCAAAGTTGAGACAGCTGGAGGATAGCTTTTCCCACTTCATTACACATCGACTGCAGGTCTTGCCAAGTCAGACAGCAATCCCGTCTTTCTTTTTTTAGCATGATGGGGAATTATGGGACAGCAAAGATGCAAAAAAAAAAGGAGAAAGGGGATCATTTGAAGTGTTTTTCCATTTTCTGATTGTCTGTCATCTCTCCATAGATCCCGCATATGAAACTATACTTTTGACTTTTTGCCCCCTTTTCATTATCATGGTAGCTGAGGAATGAAAGTTGCATGACATTTGCTGTATCCTTGTTATTTTAAAGCTCAAAGCTCATTTCAACTTTATCTATGACTAACATTTGGAGAGGATATTAAGGCTAAGCTTTGAGGAGGAGCAACAACTAAACACCTTCACTTATTTTCTGGTCATGGTTGCTGGAAAGTTTCACAAGCCCAGGACGTCCCCTTTTATTTGGATTAAAGCTGTAACGGACTTGCTGAAAATGCTGCATTAGATTTTAACACCAGATAAGCCACATTTTCCTTAAGTCTTTTTCACTGCAGTATCTGTGCCTAAAAGAAATCTGAAGAAACCTGTAGCTTCCAGCAACTAAAAGAAAACAAATGCCACAGGAAGTAGGACAAGTAAGACTTTTGAAATAGGTAAACAATACCAAAAATAAAGACACAACAACTGATTGTTTTAAATGTACAAAGTTGCACAGGTCTTTATCATTATTTGAAAATATTCAACAATTAAAGTTAAATCAAACGGTAAGAATAAGTAAGAACAATAATTAATATCAGCAAGAACTAGACATAAAATCAGAATTTTGTAGATATTCTTTTTTTTTTTACTGAAACACCTGAGGGAAGCAAATCAAAAGAGAACCCAGAACAAAATAACCACTCAAGTTTTAGAAAAGAAAAGCTAAATAAAGTTAAAAACAAGTTCACACAGGTGTCACTCACTTCATCTGTATGTACAGCACATTCGCTCCACAGCTGTGCAGAAGAGCAGCGACGAAAAGAACAGTGAGAAAGTAAATGATCATCTCTGCAGGCGTAGAGGTGCACGTGTGAAGGCAGGGCGAAGCAGAAAACCAACCCAAACAAACAAAAAAAAAAAACATTTCAAACTTGGTTGCAGACATGTTCTTTTCCTATATGCCTGCACAGTATAACAGTGAAAGGACAGAGTTCTCCGTTTTGATGTGAAAGGCTGAGAAAGCACTGCTCTGTTGGAGGTCCCTGGATGCATAAGACATGACTGCTTACATGACATCGCCAACCTTTAAAAAATTCATTCAAACTTGTTTCAGTAGGAAACATGACATCAAAATTTGTTTAGAGGTGGATTTGAGTCACATTTCATGTTTGTCTGTACATTAATCAATACGTAATTCCTAATGGAAATTTCAATCTCTCCACAAATCCAACAAAAACACCCAACTTCAAAAGAGGGAGATAGAAATGAAGCGAAACCTTTGGTCAAACGGAGTACTCACAAAGGAAAAAACTGCAATAACAAGATCAAGGGGAATAATCTGTTACTCAAGATTGGTGGGAAAAAAAGAAGAAGCAAAACTCAAGTGGTATTCTACACGTTTCTCTCTTTCTGACAGTATGGCCCTATAGCTCACACCTCCTCCCATACATTTGGGCCTGTAAGTTATATTGGTTTCCTCACAGAGGAAAGAAGGAAAGAAAAAAGGTATCTTTTCATGAAAGTCATGTTTGCTTTGATTGTCCACAAAAGAGAAGTGCCAGCAAGAAGTAACCCCGGCGTAAGAATATACAATCACAGCGTAAAACGACAACATCCTTTACTGGAAAGGAATTGAAAGTCAGTAACACACTCCGGAAAAGACTGAACCTGCACTGAATCGGTGTTAGCAATTTTTGTGTGAATCTGTGCACATTGGCTGTGCAGACGTGTCTGTAACTGTCTCGGTTTCTCAGCATTACTCAGAGGCCGTCTTATCCTGTGTGGCTTCATCCTGCAGGCAGCTCTTGCGGATGATGGGCAGCGGGTGGGCTTCTGTGTTAAACACCCAGTCCTCCAGAGGAAGAAGGTCATCGTCAGAGAAGAGCAGATACAGATACCTGAGCACACAAAAACATGGTCAGGATAAACCCCAGCAGCTGCTTAGATCAGCTCCCACCTCAGCATGCAGCTCACGTGTGGTGTTTTTTTTTTTTTTTTTTCTCCATGATGAACATTAATTTAACGACTAATGCAATAAATCCTAAGTGGCATGCATCTAATGTCTAAAAAGTGCTGTATTGAGCTAGTTTGAAAGATTTTGTCTGAGTCGGGCAGAGGCAGGCCACCCATTTATATCTCATGTTGTCACCTTCATTTTCACATTGCTCCAAGACAACAAAGGCACATTTCTCAGGATCAATTACTTTGTGACATTCCAGCAGAAAGACCCTTCATATGTCAGATGCACAAACAGTTTCTTCTCATCACCTCTACATATTTCACAACAACTTAAGTAGAAAATGAGGGACAAACACAATTGTAACTAAATTATATAGTATGTAGGGAATCTTATTTTCAATTTACCATGTGGTGCTGCTAATGATACTATAAGTGTAAGTACGGAGCTATGTGTAATATCTGTGCTATGGCTGTGTGAAACCCTGGTAAATAAAGCTCTAAAATGAGAGCAAATATTCTGCGGTGGCTCAGCTCAGACGCAGCTTCAGGCCGGGGCTGTGTATGATACGCTGTAATGCAGAGAAAGCAGAGGCTCCCGTTACTCTCAGCTCTGGTGGTTCTTCCTGCATCATTCAGCAGTTTTTGTTCTGCTCATGATTTCCAAACTGAGACAACCACATAAAACAGATTCTACTTTCTCTCTATCGATGAATGTTCTTTGCTCTTTGGAGTTACTTCTGTTATGGCGTCTATCAGTGATAGTGAAAGTGATTAGGTCAGGAGGTGGCTGGATAGCCAATGGTGGAAAATAATACCTCAGAGTATTGCAACAGCATAACAGCAGTAGACTGAAAATAAACTACATGTGACTTAAAGTGAATTTATAAAGCAAGTCTTAGTTTCTACCTCCAAACACTCTTAAGATCAAAGATGATCAAATATACTGTCACAATGAGAGGCTGTGTCTTGTATCCACTGCATTTTAAACAAGTAAACAACATGCTTTGGGATGAGATCAGATGGGGGTTATAATAACTGCTCTGTACTATTATCCTTCAACAAAGTCAGCTCATGTTTATTGCTGCATCTCCACAACTTCACATTGCAACACATTGCTCCTACTTGGAACAGCTAAATTATTCACCAGCAGGAATCCTTTTGTTTTTCATAGTGACTTCACTTTTAAATATTCACATTAGTTATTAATACTGCGTCAAGCATGAGTGCTTTTCTGCCTGCTGACCTGAAAGATTCTGAATGGGGAAAAAAAGGGCTTTTACCATCTTTATATTGGCACTTAAATGAGAAAGATTTGCATTGTTAAATGACCCAAAAGGAAGGAGGAAAATGAAGGCATCTCATCACCATCCTTGTTTCCTTTATCAGCGAAAAGTATCCATTTCAAAGTGAGACTGGATTCACTTCTAAAGCGGAAACAGCGTCTGTGCATCATTCTCCGTGTGAGTGTGCTTCACAGGCAGCACAGATGATGAGCAGAGATGAATCCCCAGCCTTCAGCATCGGACCTTGTGTTACGTCTATGGTTTGTGCATGCAGACTTCAAAATGCTTTTTCTTTCACCAGCCAGGATGTAAATGAGAAATGGGACTTACTTTAGTGTCTCTGAGAGGAAGAAGCTCTGCTGCATGTTATCGTGGCCGACTGTCATTGTGTAAACATCACGGATCCCAGAGAAGCCAGACTCCACTCGGCAGTGCTGCTCCAGAGCCTAACACGAGGCAAAGGGCAGGTAGAAATGAGAGACAAGGCAAGACCATCTCCAGTTTGGCATACAAATGAATAAGCGTTCATCTCAGTCTGCATTTTAGAAATCAGAGGCTATGAGCAAAAAACTGTTTTGCATTCTGTTGATATATTGGAGAAAAATGCAAATCCTTTCCTCAATAACAGCATCCTTGTAAACCTAAAGAAAAACTGACGGAATATGTAAAGCCCTTCAGCTACACAATTAACATGTAATGCCAAATCTGATGAGGCCGAGAGGAAGAGTGCCTGAGCTAGCCAAGCGGATTAGCTCATTATTACCCCAGCTACAAAGGGCTGGCTTATACGTGCTAATTAACAAAGACCCTGACGTGTTAATGCTTGATGTTCCTGAGCACAAGTGTTGTGCACTGCTTCCAACCCCTGTGCCCTATAATTACAGGCCCGTCAAATTCATCAGCCTGATCTCGCCTCTTCTGGGCTAAATTAATGCTAACTCTTATCACACCAGCCCTCAGTTTACCACAATAAATGTCCTGCCCATTGCCACTTAAAAATGCTGATGCCTGTGCAGCCTTCATCTCTTGCTAGTGGGGCTTCTTCATCTAGCCACTAATGTATAGTGCCACATGATATCAGGGAAAATGGTGGAGGGTAATTGAGTGTGCTAAAGGGCCTGACATACTAGGTGAAAATGAGAATCCAGGTCACAAGACTGTAGTAGAAGACCCAGAATGATGCGGTGCACCCATGTCCCACTTAAATATTATTATCGATTTCAGTGTTTGTTAGTGTTTTTTGCTGTTCAGTCATTTAGGTCCATTCAGAACTTTTACTCACTACGATCATCACTATGACTTGACGGCATTTTTACTCTATGATTCCATGGAGAGGTTTTTGTGTGTACAGTGTGGTTGCTGTGTTTCAAATGATGAACATGAAAAGTATGACACAAGATTTATTCAGCTCTCTGAATGTTGAGGTGCATGTATGCATGTGCTGATAGTTTCATAACTGGTGTGTAACTACAGCGTATTACGCTGTCATATACTGCAAAAAGCTTGGTATAGGTCCCCAGCAACACTGCAAACTGTTTAAAGATGAAAAGGAAAAAATGTTTAACCCGTAGTACTTGCAGTAAAAAGCATTTTAAGACTTGAGAATAACCTCAAATCTGATTTCTCCTTTGACCATGAGGAC
The DNA here is from genome assembly GCA_037177115.1 of Craterocephalus stercusmuscarum. Lineage (NCBI taxonomy): Eukaryota > Metazoa > Chordata > Actinopteri > Atheriniformes > Atherinidae > Craterocephalus > Craterocephalus stercusmuscarum. Next base: position 7,351,252 of record JBBDHI010000006.1, on the reverse strand, counting down.
CATTTACCAAAAGCTTCAGCGATAAAAAAAAACCATGACTTCAGAGCTATAAACTTGCTTTATTTGAATTATTGCTTTTAGACTTTCTGTTCATGACAGTTTTTAAAATGCAGATAATTAATCATGTGTCTTTGAAGCTATGACATCATATAAAGCATGCTAACATTGCTTCTGGGATGAATGGGTTAATGTTTCCGGTACTGTGGCTGTGTTTTCAGCTTACAGTCGGATCAGCAGTTTCACATCTCTGTGTTAATCTGACCTAATCAGGGGGACCTTTAGAAATAATGCAAATGTTAACGAGTACACAGTATCGCTGGTCTCAGGTTTTTCTAATATGAAAATGCACTTGGACAGAATAAAATTAATTTGGGATTTAAATGACGCTTTAATGGAGGTCCGTTTCACCCTTGGGAGTGCTCATCTTACATTCAGGTCTGCAAAGTGAGTAATGACGGTGTTCGGATGATCTCACCTCCACAGCCTCCCAGCCCCACTCTCTGTATTTTGGGTCATGGGTCAGTCTCCACATGTACATGTAGCTCTCAATGACTTCGGGTCGCAGGATGTAATATCTGTCACTGAGTCTAGTTGCCGTGGCTTCAGCTCCGCTGTCGAATCGGAATGCTTCAGGTCCCAGTTTAGTGGCTGACAGAGAAAGTATTGGGGAAGAGCGAAAACATCATTTCTATTTAGCATAAAATAAAAAATCTGCTTTTGATTTTACATTAATGAAACATGGCTGAGATTTTTCCCCCTTTATGCTAGGTGTGTGTTGGATGAAGCAAGCCACTGAAAGTCTGAAAGTAGCCGCATCCAGTTGGAAAAGAAAATTGCTTGAAATAAAAAGTCATCACAGACAGCATGGCTCCCTGGTCAGCTGGCTCATTACAGTGTTCACGTTAGCATGCAACGCAAAAGGAAACATCAAAGCAATAGACGGTTTACTGTTCCACAAACACAAAAAATCCATCCGACCCTGTATGAAGCCATAATGAGTGGAAAACAGCCAACCTGTTGGTCAGATTGTTGATGAGCATCCATTAAGACCAGACAGTACAGAAACCAGTTCATACATGTTTCACCTCAGTCTAATTTATGCTGCCCTAACAAGAGTTGCCCCCCAAAACAAAAACTTCTTCACATTCAACAGGGACCTGGGAAAGAAAAACTTACACAAGTATTTGGAAACATACATACTATATTTACTGAGACCTGTCCAACATGTTGTAATTTTAATGCCTCAGTTGAATAAAGAATCAAAAGAAAATGTTTTAATTGTGCCGATGCACAAAAATATTTTTTTCTCCCTAACATCATGAGTAATTGAGAATATTGTATAGAGCATGACAATCATCAGTTTTTAAACTATTATAACCCAGGACACCAATATTTGCAGCAGTTAATTCACTGTGGAAGGATCTGCTTTGCCTCTTTGGGAACTACACAGAAACTTTGAGGCCAAATTAATTTTGACTTGGACTACATTATCTTCTCACTGAGCTGAGATCATACAAAGTAATCTCACACATGTTTAAAGCTCATGAAAATCAAAGAGGTGTCAAGGACATTACTTTATAAATGTGGATAATAGATCCTTAGAAACCCTAGAGTCAACCATAATGCAAATTTCTAGAAACTGAAATGTGTAAGCTTTCAAGAGCTCCGGCTTAGCAGGATAGAAAATGGTTTCATAATGATATTTGAAACATGTAGTCTCATCAGCTGCTACTGGGTTATTTTCCCTTCAAATAACCGGTTAATGCTTGCCTGCATCAAATATGAGGACATAAAACCTGAACGTTTATTCAATTGTTTGATCATTATTTCACTTCACACTTTTAGCTTCTTCTCTTCCTGCTGCTCATTCTCATCAAACTTAAGCTTTGAAGATGACACATGTATAGGAGCAGCGTTGTGCAAGCCCTTATGTCGTCGATATTTAAGACACAGCTAAATGCCAGCCGCGCAACACACACGCAACCTCACTTCTCTGTTTCCTGCCAACAGCTAATCCAAGAGCTCAGAAAAAACTGGCGGAAGACTATGAAAGCGAAGCCTTTGGGTCTATAGATCAAAAGTATTCAAAGCACATCAAGGAACCTGTTATGTGATGAGTCACATTAGCTCACTGTTGAAGAGAAGGCAAAGGAACTGTTGAGGAGGAATCTTTGCAGCCCACCCAACAGCGTACGGAAAAAAAAAAAACAGAAATCGGCAGAGGAGATTATTGTCAGTACTGGGACGGATGCCAAGGAGGAGATCAAACAATAATCTCAAATCATGTAAGCAGAGATTCTCGTACTATTCCATTTTTTCCTCTTCTGGGAGCATCTCTGACGCCTTGCTGCCATGCTTGGTCTGTTGTAGGTCGAAGCAGCAGCAAATTTGCAAATGAAGCTTTCACAACAATGTTTACTTTTCCCTATTTGATTACCCCTCTCTTCCTTCTCACATATTCTATTCATTTTGATTAGCAGTGTTGGCCACGGTAGTAGTTCGCCGCCTACAGCCGTGAGACATTAGAAAATAACTTGGTTCTTATTAAACCTGTCGTATCTTCACGGAGGACAACACCAACTGAATTCTTCCTTTAGAGTCAAGGCACAATTGAATCGCCCGAGGCCCTTTTAATTTACAATATTGCTCTACTAGTTCTGCTTTCTGCCTTTGAGTACCACTATCACCTCTGCCACCAATACATTTACAGTACACTGGTAAAGGTTTGCTTTTTGCTCATTTTAAGCACAGGTTTTCACAAACTACAATGTGTCCCAGAATAAGGTATTCACCAAATGGAAATTCATATTTGAAATCAAACAATTAGATGCTGCTCTGGTATATCCTCTTTAGTTAGCATTCAGCAACGTAAGGAGGATATTTTGCAGTGTTTGGTCAGGATGGATTATTTCTAATGCAAATTTTCTCCATTTCTCCACTAATTGTCTGCATCGATGCATATTATGCTTTGGAAGTTGATTCTGCATCTGAGCCCACAGAGAAGCAGAAACAGACTGAATGTAGCCAATTAGCTGCAGTGCTCTGGCAAGCTAGCGCTCAGTGATGCCTGAGATAAAACACACACTGACAAAAGGGAGCCTCTTAAAATCCAATGAAGCGGCTGAGTTGTTATTTTGCTGAAACAGCATAGTTTTGGGCTGAAAACTGTGCACTGCCTTTACACTTATGCTGTTTGAGTCTGTAGTTGCTTATACTGGTGGTACGAATTTGGACAGTTTTATAAGTACAGGTCTTTGATGTTGAAAAGGAAACAATACAAGTATGTTTCTTTGCTTTGGATGGGGTGAATTCATTCATAGAACAGCTCGGTGGGGTTAGAAATAGGCCTGCACCTGATCATAGCTCTGTGATTTCCTGCTTCACGTTTGAATTAAAGCGAGAGAATTAAAGGAGAAATCCTTCATCCACTGTATGACTAGAAGCCACCTTAAAGCACTCCTGTACAACTTTTTAAAACATGCGCACACTTGGAGTGCTCTGACACTTTCACTTACTTGAGCGAGTGTAGCTCTCATGGCATGTGTGTGTGATTTCAGCAGCAAGGTCAAGGTAGTGTTGCCTCTTCTCCGGTGCTCCATCATCTGCCCCGATGCCGATCATGCCCCCAGAGAAGCATGCCAGGTGGCCCATTTTGTGGTCCAGGATTCCTCCCCTCCACTCAGCCAGGTAGGTGAGGCCACCAGGTGACTTCTGCACCAGGTTAGCTTCAATCGCCTGCAGTAACACACAAAGCCAGGAGTGTTTTATCCCGATTTTTACTGTATACCTCATATTACGTCCGGCTATTTTAGTTAGCGAAAGCGGTTAGTTTTTAGCTTTAGCATGACGGTCTTTCTCTGCCAATGGGGTTATCTTTCAGAACGTCCGGATTCTGATCAGCCAGTAAGAGCGTTCCCCTAGGGATCCGGAAGTTACGAAAGTTAACCCCATTGGCCGAGAGAGTGTCACGCCAAAGCTAGAAACTAGCCGCTATCGCTAACTATAATAGCCGGAGGTAATATCGGGTATAGCTCCTTTAAGGTAATAGTAATGTTAATGTGAATGCATACAATAAAGCATATTACATGAAATACACATGTTACATGTTACACACAGAGACACTGCATTAAGATAACCAAGTCCTATATGTGTAAGACCCAGGAAAGGAAATTTTTCACCTTTTTGGGGCAATAGGGGGGAAAGCAGGGACAAACATGCTGAAGTAGTACGCCATTGTGAAGTAGCTAAAAACCTTATATAGTAAGTATTTTCCTGGCAACACTGAAGGCAATGATTCAGCAATATCCATCCATCAATTTCCCGCCACTTATGGAGCAGCAGCCCAAGCAGGGAAGCCCAAACTTTCCTCCAGCTCATCTAGGGATATCACGAGACATTCCCAGGCCAGTAAAGCCGAAATCCCTCCAGCATATCTCGGGTCTTCCACTGGGCCTCCTCACAGATGGGATATGCCTGAATACTTAACCAGGGAGGTGTCCAGGAGGTATCCGAGCCACCTCATCTGATTCCTCTCAATTCAGAGGAGCAGCAGCTCTATTCTAAGCACCTCCCAGATGGCCAGAGACCCCCCTCCCATCCCCGCCACCCGATGGATGAAATTAATTTTGACTGCTTGTATTCGTGATCTTTCAGTCACTACTCAAAGCAGATCAAAGCAGGGAAGCAGATTAAGCAGCAATATGAGAGCAGCCTCCTTCTTCTCCATAGCAGACCGATGCAGAGTCAGCGTCCTCTGCTATATTTTATAGTGAAATGGTTCAGTTAGCGAAATGTAGAAATATTCAGCAGTTAGGAACAAATCTGTGCATGAAGAGCGTCGCAGAAATACCAGGAAGAGATTTTCTTCATGTCAGATTTGTTTTATTATTTACTTTCTGTTGTTGTTTGCTTATTTCTCTGCCATGAACGTGGTGATGGAAGTTTGTGCAGCACCCATGATGCTCCTTCCTTCCAACAGATATCTCAAATAGCTCAACATGTGAAGTGTTATAAAGTGATCCTCTTATTACCTTTTCCATATCCCTGCAATTTTAAACAGCATCGTCCTTCCTGCTAATTAGCAAAAGTAATAAATACTAACTCTGGATTTAATCGCATTTCATCCCGTACCAGGAAAGCAATGAGCATGAGGACATATGGTGGCTTCCATAGTTCCATATAAAATACTAACAGGATTTATCCAAAGTAATCATATAACTTGAGGTATGGATGCATCATTTGAAGATTTTACTTTAACAACATGCAGTTTTTGAGTTCCATAATTTTTTTTCTGTGCTGTCACATAAAGCAACAGGACAACAAAAAATATGCTAATGCATCTAGAAAAAAAAACCACTCCTGGACCCCAGATCTAGTTATTACACACATTTTCTTTAACAGTACTTTCAGGATGAACTTTGGAATAAAAAATATCCCTGTAACATTTCGCTTCCTCACTACATTGTGAGCACGGTTTAGTTTTTATCTTTGCTTTCTGCTGCACGCTATATACTCATGCTACATATGGGACAAAACTAAAAGTTATTCACACAGTATGAAAATGTAGAAATACCATGTTTTCAGAAAATATATTTTCCTGAGGCTTCAGACAGATGATTTTGCCACTAATTAGCTGCTGTTAGTGGTAATATGGTGTAGCATAATTGGAGAATGTTTTTTTTTCCTTCAGTGCTGTGTTTTAATTAGCCGTCTAGTTTGATTTGAAAGGCAAAGATAATGAGTTGTGCTGTGCCCTCACCTTAGATCTCTTTTTAAACATATAACTTAATGATACAGCACAGGAGTCCTCGGCCATTAAACAGCAAGTCACACCAGAGAGAAATTATTATTACTGGCTCTACCTCTGGTTTGACCCTCTGATGATATCTGAGGAAATCTCAGCGGTCGCCTAAGATTTAAGACTGCATGTGTGTTTATAGGTGTGTTTCCCTCACAGCTGATTCTGCACAAACCTTTCCTTCTACAGTGGATTCCTGTCTGGCAAAATATGAGAACAGAGCAAATTACTGTCCATTATTCTAGTTCTACGAAAAGAGTTCAAAATGTTTCACAATATGTTTTCATTTTTCTTATTTATGGTCTCTTATTTATGCTGAATGTAGAGCATTTTGTACACTTTGCTGATCAAAGGCATATGCAAATGACTGTAATCATTTTATGTAACTGAGCTATGCCCAGGCGAGAACATTTCTATGTGTGCATTAGAAGACGAAGATTTCCATACCTCTAGCGCTCCGTAGTACATGTTCTTCGCGTCCTCGTCTGTCTTGTCCGACATCAGATATGATTTAATCAGATACTCGTAGAAACTATCCCCAAGGCCGCCGATGGAAACGTGATCTAAAGAGGGAAATTAGAGGCAGCAGGGTAACCCGTCATAGGTTTTTACTGATACAAAAAACACTGAAAATTGATTTTTCATAACATGGGATCTCTTATTGTCATCTTACTTTCTTTTGTATGCTATGACAGTAGTTTCAAAAGTTCGCTCTTTTAAGTCAGTTTTAAGTGTCTAGTTTGATTTAAATGACTTAACCTTATCACCATGAACAAGATATTCACAGTAAAGGTGTGATATTGAAGTCTTATAAATGTATTTAAAT
>JBBDHI010000006.1:7321743-7338925 GCA_037177115.1 Craterocephalus stercusmuscarum | reverse complement strand
ACCATTGAATGAATCCTATCTAACTGCCACAAGAGTCATTCATCTTGCAATTAAAATCTAAATAAGGAAACAAACTAAGTTTTTTCTACCTTACTCCATTTAAATATAGGCTATAAATATTTGATTTTAATATTAATGATTAATCGATAGTCGATCTTTAATTCTCCTGATAATCGATTAAGACAGGTTAATCAAATGCCCATCCCTAGTCAAAGATAATAATCACACATCAAGTCAAACTTAACGCTACTTCTGTATACTTCATCTGTCATTCTTGCATCTACTGTATGCAAAGATCAGATTTAATAACAATAATGTGAGAAAAGAGGTGAGGCCAAGCAACTGGACAGGTGGTCCAGCGGTTACAGTGGCAGCTTTCAGTCCAGGTGTCTTGGGTTCAAGTCCCTGCAATGCTGGCAGTAGTACATCAGCTACAAAAAGTCACCACTTTAACCCCAAAACCAGGGTGTGGCCCACAGGAAGGCTGAGGGGGTTATAGCTCCCCTTAATGCCACATGAGCTCCACAATGTGTTTTTGGAGGGCGCTATAACACAATAAAGTTCAGATTTTTTACAAACTGACCATAGCCTAGGTTTATCACGATGGATGCTATTATCATGGTGACCACTGAATCCTGGTGGTGCGGCAAGTTAAATTTCTCTACCTTAAATACCAAATAAAAGAGGGAAATGTGCTATCATTGCTCATTACGTTGTGTCACGGGAAATGTTTACCCGCGTCATCAAGTGGTCTTTGCAAGAAGGGTTCAGGGTAAATATTTGCAAGGGACTATCACACCTGCTGCGTTTTGTTGTTGCATGAGAGTTGTTAAGAATTGTCAGGGGGCATCATATTCTTACTTGCAGAAACGCCAAACTCCATCTTCCCCATAAGTAATTATATATAAAAAACTTTATTGAAAATTATGACGTTGTTTGTGAACTGTGGTTCAACAGAAATATTTGTTAAAAACGAGCACAAAATATGATGAACTAAAGTATGTTACGTCACTCATGAACAACTTATGTTTTAACAATCCTTTGAAGCAATTGCTGCAATCAAATGTTTTCTGTAACTCTCAATCAATCATCTGCACCTGTTAACAGATATTTTGGCCACTTTTGGCTCTCATTCAATCGAATTTACAACTTTGTTTTATTTTACTAAATTATAATTTAGCAAATTTACCATTACTTTTTTCAGTCTCCAGTATTGTGAATTTTGCCTCATCTTTATAAAAGAATTAAAAATGCGCAATGTGAAGCTCTAGACGTGTAATTCTGTCTGGAACATAGTATGATGATACACACAGCCTCTCTGTGATGATATGGAGCCTGCTGTTTACAAAGGTGGTCTCCTTCCGCGTGCATGTTCGTGCATGTGAAGCTCGGCTTCCTTCATGAACTGAGCAACGGCCCTCCCTCCCTTCACGTACAGCCAGCCGCACCGCGGTAAAGGGTCATGACGGAAGTTGTAAGCGTCCATTTGAAGATGACCGGGAACATATTTCACCACCCAAAGAGCCACATTTAACGGCAAACAAACCGGGTACAGCCAGGGACAAAACGAGGATAAACAGAACGAGCAGTGAGAGAATGAGAGAAGTTACAATTCGACTTGGAGCTCGCTTTCCTTCCTTTCCGGTAAGGAACCGTCATTATTTAGATCTAGGGTTACTGCAATGAAAGCTCCTTCAGACTTGCTCTGGACAACCAAAAAGTTGTTGCTCTTGTCCTTGCTTAATTGCCTTTAGATATAGTTCTGCTCTTTTACCTAGGAGCCATAGCGGACAGTGAGGATAGGTAGAAGAAACTGTCAATCATGGCGCATGTTTATTTTGGTCTCAATCGCTGTCAAAATCGCTTTTTGCCCTTTTAATCAAGCGTATGACCACTTTAGAAGAAGACTGGTTGAGATCATTATTGGACTTCTATTAAAACTAGAGCCTGATGGGACCTCATCAGAGTGGATTGAAATCTTGGTTGCTGATGTTGTGCCCTTTTTGCCTTTGGCTACTGTGCTTTTCATCTTGCAGAATTTGGGTTTGAAACATTTTGCACCCTGTGCTGCACAGTGAAAATGTTTTTTGTAAAGCAAATGGAAAAATAAAAGCAGTAGACCGAATCAAGGCTGCTACTAACAAAAGGTTTAATCTTCAACTGATTATTGTCATCCATATTTTTGACTTCGGTAAATGCCTTTGTACAGGCTCTTAAAGCTCACAAAGATCCGTGTGTAGCTGGATTTGCATTTTTAATATCAACAGTTTAAGCCTCCTTCCACTTCAAGTGAAGAGAGAAACAGAGTTCTTACAGCCAGAGAATAATTTTACTTTTTTGAGGAAACAAACTATGAATGCTTCTTATTAATCACCTGACTCAGCTGTTTGAGGTCTCAGTTCACGTCAGCACAGGGCAACACTAATCATTATCTGGAGTAAACACAAGCACCAGCCGCCACCCTATAAACACTTTTTGCACATTTTGTTAAACTCTGCCTCATTACTGAAGTCTCCTTTGTGAATGTCGATGACAGCGTGTCGATGGTTTTACATACAGAATATGCCCGTTTCTAAAGTGATGTTATGTGTGCATGTGCAGGCTTGTTTTTATGAGGCTCGCTACAGGCAGCATAGTTCCTCCAGCCCATCTGTGCCATGGGCGCATGTTGGTGATGTAGCAGAAATTAACTGTAGAATAAGGTAATTAAATATGCCAGCAGCTGCCCAGTTTGGCTGCTGGTATAATTGGTAGCAGGTGGAGAGCAGAAGTGCCAGGAAGAGTCTTTAAAAAAAAGAAGATAAGATTAGATGACTGGAGGAGGACTAACTACTTAGGTTTAACAAAGGGGTTTGAAAGAGAAAATGCAGTCATAGTCAGACATTTTAGATAAATTCCAGGTGGAAAGGTTATAATGCAGCTGTGTAGCTGAGAGAAGAGACAGAAGAAGAGTCATTACTGATGGTAATTTGCCTGGCACAGTGTTTTCGGCATTAATCTTACAGATTTTCCTCACTGTAAAAACAGTCACACCAGCAAACCAGAGGCATCTTTTAATCTTTAGCTCTGCTGACAGACTCAGACCCAAACGTACGCATGTGGCGAAGTAAAGATCCACCATCACAGAGCTGCTAGAAGGAAAATAGTTTGCTCTGTTGTGTGACGGATGAGAAAGGCAATGGTTTGGAACAAATTAAAAATCAACTAAACTTATCAAGAGACGTAACTTATGCGATCTTACGATGTGTTAATGAACACAGCTTTCTTATCCAAATGTCATCAGTGTTTAAAAACTGGGCCGGTAGCCAATGGCTTGTCAGTAAACAGACTTTGGCTCTAATGTGGAGACTTCTACCACAGCTGGGTTTTAATAATCATGTGAAGTTTTGCCATTCAGATAAAGATTTTGCCTTTTTTGTTGAGACAAAGTCAGCTTCTCTGCACTGTTTAACGGCAGCTAACTTATCAGCTCAGTGTTGGTGGAAAACATCTGGAGGTTAAGAGTGGTGCTGAGACTCACCTTCCCAGGTTGATCACTCCTCGGGGGATCCCTGTTGGCGTATTGAAAGCAGGCAAGAGCTTTTCTCCGAGCTCCAGGGCTTTCTGTTTGAACAGCTGCAAAGAGAAGACAGAAGAAGGCATCTTGGTGAATAGAAAATACACTCACAAGGTGTTTGCGTGACTGTTTTAAAACGCCTTTTGTTTATTTCTCACACATAAATAATTACAAATGTGCCTTGCTTCTCCGCCTAGCTTTAAAAAAAAGTGACAGACTGGGAATCAAAAGCCCTGAACATATTTCCTGTTTTCTCTCTAAAGGCAATAATGTGAAACATAAAGCAAGCTACAGCAGAACTCCAGCAGGAGTAAAAACATTACAATCGATGGAATCTACAATAGTTCATTTAAAACTTTTTCCACATCTTCACTGACTCTTTGAAGCCAAGGCAGATGTGTCTGAAAGAAGAAGTCAAAGGAAATGCTGAAATCCTGACAAAGAGTAAGATGCCTGTGGAGACGAAAAGGCAGCAGAGCAGAGGTGAGGAAAAGTGGAGATTCACATAAGAATCAGAAAACCTCAGCGGCCTGTCAGAAGCAGACTAAGTGACTGAGAAGAGACAGGTGTGGCAGATGCAGAGGACACAGAGTCGAGTCAAAGATAAAGCAGAGTTGGAAAGACAAGGTGTGAGTTTGCTGAGTGACTCAGCAGGAAAAGTAAAGGAGATGGAGAGAGAAATGGAGAAAATAAATCTCCTCCAGACAGACGGAAAGCCGCCCTTCACCGAGGATTGTTACTATGGTACAAAAGATCTTTGTAGTTTGTATTCTGCTGTGACTTGGAAAGGACTTTTTTTTTTTTAGCTTCGGTGAATATTTAATACTGCAGATTTTGCTTTGATATAATTCTTTACTCCACAGGTCTTTAGGGTGTGAAGGTGTGAAGATGGTGTATAATGTTGCAGCAGAGTCGGTGAAGGATTCTGTGGGTTTAATCTGAGTCACTGACAATAACACGATAATCTCGCTTGCAAATTTCTCATGAATACATGGATCTTTTTAACAAACCTTATCAAGTAAATTCTGTTCTATGTGTGATTCTTCAACTCAGAAACCAATCTATAGATGTTTATTTGTGATGCACATCAAAGATAAGAATAGACCGACTAAATCTGTTAGGATTTGTTGCTGCTGACTTGTTTAGATGGAATCAGCTGGCCAAACCTCAGTCTACTTTCATGTCAGTTTTAGAAAATACACACAAGCACCTGTGTTGTTCCCACATCCTGCAGTCATGTTGCGTTTTCCTCATGATTTAAAAACCGCTGGAAGACATTCATATTCATGAAGCCTTTAGGGGAACCTACATTTTTAAGTGCCTCAGCTCATTTTGTACTTTAAAACACATTAAACATTCATACATGTGGCATCCATACATATAATACCTACACAGCCTTTATGCATACCCATGCTTGTGCAAAGCACGGCAGCTTGGAAAGCCAGTAGCTTTCATTTTCTTTCAGAAGCTCCCTGATAAGCTTTGGCATTAAAACCCTCATGCATGTTTTCACATCGCAGTTTACCTCTTTGCAAATAGCGATCTCAACCGTCAAGAACAGCATTTTCAAAATAGTCAAAAAGTAAAAAAAAAAAAAGTAACACATTCATGCACGGATGAATGAAAGATTGACATTTTCAAAACTGCAGAGAGGAAGTTTTTCCACTTTTCAAAAAATGCTGGAGCTCTGTTCGGCCTTTTAGATGAAATACTTGCACAGATGCTGTCAGATATTTGCTGCTGTTCAAAGAGTGATCCACTGACACAGCACCATGCTGGAGAAAACCCTCAACTCCATCCAAACACTTCAAACTTCACCAGCAGATCAAAGCATTGAAAAATGAGGGCTTAAATGTTTGCCCAGCACCACATAATAAAAATCTCAAGCAGCAAAAGTTGATTTCAAATGCATTTTTCACATTTCATCGTCTTTTTTTTTTCATATTTAAAGAAAAATCTTCTCAACAGATTTGTTTAAAACTCTACTGTAAATACACGTACTGTATAAGATCTCTGAGAAAAATGTAAACATAATCAGACCAAACTATTATAAATAATTATAAATTCATTAACATTTGCAGCCCTGATGTAACAGAGTCTTTGCTGGAAAATTCATATGAGAGTGGAAGGGACAACAGAAACTAAATACTGTGCGGAAGTTGCTGCTGTGATGGGTCTATCTGGAGCTTATTCAGAGTAACACACAACAGTTGCAGCCTTTATGATTGCGTGTGTGTTCATACTGCACTCCCCTTTGATTCCCTTAATTCTCTATTTTTATCAAAGTGAGCACTAATGACCCGCTCCAGCTCATCTCTCTTCATCGGTCCTTTCTAACCCCCACCGCTGCTCCAGCAAACCCCCTGCATGCTCACAGGCAACACTTCTGTGCATTTGTGTGGCAAAAATGCATCATTTGAAACTTCAAAGCTACATTTTAGTTTTAACCATTCACTTCTAATTGAACTGCATTAAGCAACAGGCCAATTATACTGCATTCATTTATAATTGTTTTCTTGTTCATGAATTATTTGATTAATTGCGGTAAAGCCCCCTTTTGGCTGATGTCTCCTCCGTAACTGGCTCTATAAAGCTGCTGGTCTCTTCCTTCCCTGCCACTTGAAAATGGACTTTGCATGTTTTCACCTCATACTTGTCCCTTCCAAAATGTAAGGCTATCGCTTTTTTTTTTATCTCTTCATGTATAATTTGTATTGTGTGTTTGACCTCACACTGCTTCTTTTCGTCATTATTTGTACTGTGTCCCCAGACAAATTTCCCCAGCGGGACAATAAAGATTATTCTACTTTATAAATTGGTGGAATGGTTGTTTACAATCTTTAATCTTTAAAATTTTCTGCCAGTCTGAAGGAAGTATATAAAACCTCGGCAAAGAGCAACGTTGATGTAATGTGACAGTCCAGGGTTCAGTTTCTTTTCTTTTTGTTGAACTTCTGGGCTGGATGGGAGACTTGACTCAAATGGCTTTTCCATCAACCCCTAACAGCTCTAGACACAGATCAGGTCTGCATGTCATCTCTCCCACAATAGACATCATCAGAGGCCAAAGGAGAAAAACTTTTCCTGGCCTGCCACTTCTGTTTACCAGTGAAACCTCACAGCCCACACCTCAGGGAGCAAGAGACTTATAAACAAGCTCTTGCACTCTTCCATACATCTGTCAGTGTATAGTGTTTTTATAAAACACTGTATTGTTTATGCATCTACATGCTATAAACCTGAAAAGACTGCCTGCTGGTATTTCAAATGTTCTTTAATGGACATAAACCCATGAGGTAGCTGTTCTTACTGGTTCATGTCTGAACTGTAATGGTAGATCAGCTCAACTTGTGAGAAAAAGTTATTTGTTGTACTGTAATGCAAGGCTTGAGAAAGTGATGTTGGGTGTATTTAGCTCACTGCTGCGACAAGGTATCTGCGTGCTGCAAATCAGCTTCACACACTCAGATAAAGACAATTTGGGATTTTTAACATGACATAACTCATGAGTAATAACTTTGTATGAGCTGATGTGAAAAAGAAAAGTCTACAGATTAATCTGCATAATAATCTTGACATTGCAAAGACCTATTGTGTGAATGTACTATACACACTTACAGAGTCAGAAAATTACTTAATGCATAGTGAGAATTGTAAAATTGTGATTATTTTTTTCAGAATAATCCTAAAAAAATCCTTAATTTGAGACAGCCCTACCTCACAGCAGGTCTTTGACTTTATTACACATAGCAGTTGCCGAATTCTGGTTTCAACAATGTGCACATTATGGTTTTAGTAAGACCAAAAGCTAGAATTTACATAAATGTTGAGATATGGACCAGCATACTCAGATAATGTGGTTTAATGTCAGAACGATTTGATCTTCAAACACTCAACGGAATTCAAATGGTCCAAACAGGTCCACATTAGTTCCACATATACCCGGCCAAATTCCCGGTAAAACTCTTCTGATCCACATATTTCAGTTTCTTTTCTCAGAAAGCAATGCATCAGAAATGGGACTGAAAAGCTGCCCTTTCAGACAATGAGTCAACTCGTTGTCATAGCATTTCCAGACAGATGCTGAGCTCTAATGAAATCCTGATTTTATAACTACAGCATCATCTTATAAAACCAGCAATCAAGAAACTGAAAAACAACATCTGTGTAATAAATTCAGCTTCACTCACAAAGTGAAACGATACTAAAGGTCTTGGATTTTTTCTCGCATGGCCCACATATCAGACATACATTAGACAAAAACTATTACATGTCTAGCCAGACAGTGATGGTGATCCACTTAAAATGTCCAGGTAAGGTTATACTGGGGTTTGTTACACCAGCCAGTGTTTCTAAATGATAAACTATAAACACCAGGGACAGAAGCAGAGAAATGTAACAGAAAAGGATCCTTCTGCAAAAAAAGAAATTCTAATTTTTGTCCAATCTGAAACTAATGACAGTGGTTATGAATGTTTTTTATTTTTGATAACATGCCACCACTTCTTAAAAAGTAACCCCAGCTAGGCCATCTTATTGGCAATCCATAAGCATCCTTTGCAAGTGAACTGTATGTTTTCCAATCATTTATTGAAAATACTGGAACTAAGTAATAACATATACTTTGCTACAAAGCTCGTATTTGTTATTTTCTCACTTTTACATGTAAAAGCAAACAGAGTGAAAGCAGAGTCGCACTGTAACCCAAAGGTTTTTGGCTCCTCTTCATATTTCGCAGCTTGACTGCCCACTTGGCTTGGCAGGCTGTCTCACCTGTGTTTCCTTTCTTCTTCACATTTCGGACACGTTTTGCAGTCTGACTAGACAGGTGATGGGCATTGTGAAAATATAATGTGGCAGTAAAATGAAACGCCGTGACTGGTTGCTGATGTGTTTTAGCAGCCAGCCAAGAGCTCCACTGGTTCCTTGAATCTCTCACTCCCATCGCCGATTCTGCATTTAAAAACGGGGGCTTTTAATGAGAGAACAAAGTCCCGTCTCTTTTATAGCTGCCATCACCTCCTCTTTACTCACATTACAGAGATGTAGGAGGCGAACCAGGCCTTAAACCTGATCTGCTGAAGATGAGAAATGGCCTGTAAGAGGAGGTGTCATGGAAACCTATCTGCAGTTTGAAGGCATATTACAGCTCAACTTCAGATGACTGCTTATGGTCTCCTTGATTCTGTCCTCTACTTCTGACACCATGCTGAGAGCATGCATAATGACACTTATTTTAATGCTAACAGTGGCATCTGTTCATCTAAAGTCATGTCAGGTTCTTGTGCTTCACAAATAACTACATTTAAAAAAGCAGCGTGTGACACTTAAAAATGTTCTGATGTTGTTATCTTCTGATGCCGTGCAGAGAAAAAGTTGTTTCTTTTCATCTCAAATACCTACCATGGCATTTTCATTAAACAACTGGTGATCTCTTGTGCCTCAAAAACACAAATCCACAGACCTTTTATCAACCTTTACCTGTGGTCTGAATTTCAGAGATGAACTTGGTCTATCCATGAAGCAACTTCACAACACGACACAGGAAGCCAACTTTACGCTTCACACTGATCCTTCCCTGTTGTATGTTAGGAGATTCTTCTAAAGCTTTGACAACACCAGTTACCAGTGAATGGGCCAAGATTCACTTTGGGAGAAGTCTTTATGCTGTATTGATTCATTGTGCAGACACAGCCCAGATTCTCCAGTGTCTTGTAACATGGGAAGGATGGGAATATGCAGCAACACAATGATGAAAAATATAATAAAGACAAAGACAGAGCAACAAGGGAGACCAAATCTGCAGACCAATTTGTTCACACATTGCCACACCCTGGCCCTCTAGTCTGAGCTACGCAACAGCAAAGTAAATCACTAACCTCTACAGCATATCAGTATGTTAGAGTGTTGCTAAAGGTTTTATCCAAGTTATTTGTGCAAGTTGTTCAGCAACAGTTTGAATAGAAGGCTGGGAAATTATCCTGTTGGGGAGATTTTGCCACTGAAAGCTTCAATTTAAGGTGAAATCATCCATTTAAAGTCAAGCATCTATCATGTTGAGTCTGAAGTCAGGAAATGTGCATTTCCTACCTGGGTCTCATCTTTGCAGATAAAACTCCAAACAAATGTAACTTCTACCACAATGAGGATAGATATGTAGCATAGAAACCTACGAGATGAACCGTCATCCAAAAATCCAAACTAAAATGGTGATTTAACAGATTTAGATGTTTTAACAGAACCTAAATGAACCAGTGGTTTGTTTAGTTTCTCTCAGAGAAGCATTTATCATTATTAGGATTTTTGTTTCTCCCAGTCATCATAAGCCTCATGGGCAAAAACGAGAATACTCAACAGACTTTTTACAGTTGTCTCATGCACAAACTGGAAATTCACTGATTGAAAGGAATATTACAAGTCTGTGCTTCGACGGTCTCATATATATTTACCCTCTCAGCGGGATCTGACAAGGCTGACAAGAGGAAACCCTTTGATGCACATTGATTTTGTTCTTCATTTTGCAAGCTGCTGGTGTGTCATGACGAGAATCAGTCGTCTACAGGTCACAGCAACATCACTCATCTGTGCATCCACACCACAGTTTCCGAGAAAGCTCCAGTCCAGCTGGGAACGCTGAGCTACAGATGGGAGCTATATAGAGCAGCATAAGCGTCGTGTAACATTCATAATAAATAATCATGGCTAACGTGTGCAGCACAGCAGAAACCCTGCAAGTGTTTGCTAGGCTCTTTGCAAATCATGGGTTCATTAATAAAAATGCAAAATAGCATCTTATGAAAAATATTTTACTATAATTTTCGGAAAACATGTTTTCATGTCTGATTCAGCCAGGGTGGCAGCGTGTCACTGATGTCTTCAACACTGTCTGCTAATTCACAGCACAAAGTCTCGTATCAGCTGCTCACCCCTGATGTCGGAAACGAAAAGTACTATGCATAATTTATGCAGCGTACCATCGCCTGAGAGTGAGCAGGCGAACATGCTAAAACAGATCCAATAAATTAGACATAAGGACTTCTCGCACAGCAAGTGCAGCGGTAAAATGGAAATGTCAACCCAAGCCCAAATTGTACAACAAACAAGTGGGAGCTGCTGGAAGGGCGCAGCTCTGAATTAGCCCATATTGCAGCAGCATTGCTAAGCTTAAATGCTCTGTTTTCCGACACATGAGCCACCCACAGAGTCCCTACCCCTCCTTTTGTCCCAATAAACCGGGCTTATACAAATCGTTCGAGTTTGCTGACTGCTTCCTCTGTGTGCTGGTAGCGGTTCTTTTTCCCAGTTCGATGATCCAATTGTTGTGGAAATATTCTGTCAGCTTTTCGCCTCAGCCTTTTGTGTTAATACCCGGTGCCTAATTACTGTTAGCATGATGGACGATGTGGTTGACGGTTGCAAACATAGCTGGTAGTTATTGGATTGTTTAAGCTTTGATATAATCCTTCTGTATTATTAGGTCCGCCGCCAAGTGGCAGTGCATGACTCGGCTTGTCTGGTGCTGTTTGTTATCTGAAGTTGATCAGATAACAAACGAGCTGCAGCCCCATGTCTGCATGAATGAGAAAATAATTTGGAGGAGAGTCTTGATCTCATGCATGTTCCAATGTCATGAATGATACAAGGACACTCAGCTTGTCGAATCTCTGTGCTATCTGCCACAGGAAAATCTCTAGGAGTCTTGATAATTACAATGATAGCACACTAGACCACATCAGCTTCTCCCACTGAGCCACACAGTAGAGATGTCTCTGCTGCATAGCAACACTCTGCTTTGAGCTGACAGACGTCATACATGATGGGCCCTCCATGCCACTGACCAGACATACTCTGTGACCCATCAATAATTCAACCTATAGATTTTCTGGTGTCACAACCTTTCTGCAATCATTATTGTAGAAAGCGACGGGAAGAGGCGGGAAGCAAAGGGGAGAGGTACTCAGGCAGCGTGTCAGATCAAGCTCTCATTAGGATCATGACAGGGTCTTCCAGTCTGGGACAACAGGCTCCTGTTCAGGTAGACAGAAAAGCCAACAGGTACCTTTTCTGAGTGGGCATCAGCTGATAAAACACAGATTAACTACAAACACCTGAGAAATCTTACAGAATAAAGGAAATGAAATACAATGGTGTCGGTGGTGAACCTGTGGGGTGATGGATTCAAGTTTTCATTGACGCTTTTTCATACCTGCCAAAAACTTGCAATCATCAGCAGAATGTAAAACATTTGAGCCGAGGAAAGACTCATGCAGTGACTGTAATGCTAATTTTACATCTTGGTATAAAAATATAGAAGAGCTGGCAGCACCTTGAGGTGCTGGAGGGCAGATCATGCAGTCATTATAAAGAAAGTAGAATGGACTCCCTGGATCAGGGAATGAGTTGTTTACTACAGAAAAACTTAATGCAGCAAAATGTCACAAGAAGAAAGTTCACAAAACTGACCAAAGGGGGAAATTATTCATTATACATTTTGTCTTTTTTTCAAAACAGTTTCCAGTTCAAAGTAGTTTTGGATTGACTGGCTGTCAACCACTTAGTATCTTTTCATGATAGGCATGAATGGCGGAACTATGCACAGATCTGTGCAGCTGTAAACCCATTCTGTACTAAAAATATGGGTATACTCAAAGTGACAATGGTGGTGCTTTAAAAGAACTCCAGAGGTGAATCTGGACTCATTCATGTATGATTAAAGAAATTTTCACATCAATGCTTATCAGATATGAAAGTTGCCAGTTCATAAAGCCTATGATAATTTTTATAAAGCAAGGACGAGGAGCAGCAGGAGCTGTCAACAGTTTGGTGTTTTATTACATTTTTAATGCCATAATGTCCATTTCTTGTCTTCACATGCACACAGTGGAGTTTAAGCGCTGTACTTTAGTTTAACAGCTTTACTCGGGCTACTAGCTACTTCTCAGAAAACAGATTTTTTGTGACTTTGTTAGGATCCACAGATCCAGATCATAAAAAGAACATTCCAGGAAACATTTTCTTCAGAATAAGTGATTCTGCTTTTGTCACCCAACCGGGTGATTTTGCAAAAATAAACTTTGTTTTCTACATGAAGACAGAATTATTTTCAGTCTAAATGTTTCTAGGATTTCTTCCTGCTCGCCTTTCAAAGAGCTGAAAAGTAGCTAGAGCTTGCAGGTGTCACAAAACACTGTGTTATGGAATAACTGAGGATTTGTGCAGTGTAGTTAAACAGAAAAGGAATCTTGTAGGTATTTCTATACAGCTCTACCGCCAATGGGAAGAAATTTTGGGCCTGCACAAATTCTACAAAATGTCATGAATCTGAAGCTACAGTACAGCACCGAGGTGGCTGTGTGCTGCCAACAAGCAGCTTTCAGGGCTTCAGCAATGACACCCACTGCGTACAAAAAAGGAAGAAAGCGCACATGCCCCTGTGGTACATGCAGAATTACTAAGAACTCAGGAATAGCTTTAAATCGCTGTCTTGTTTTTTAAAATAGGCTGCTTCTTTCGAGACATTTCTGAAAGCTGGGCAACCAACGTGGAGCAAATACCTGTTGCTTGCTATCAAAAATGGGGTGAAGAAAATCTGTGAAAAAAGCCCCGGTGGATTTCATGAGGGTGGTAATGAGATTGGAGGAACACAATGCGATGAGGGGGTGAGGATAAAGTGTAATAGATAAAGCAGTCAGAGCCTCGGCGGGAGAGATGACGAAGGAGGAGGAGGGTGGATGAGGTTTACGACTGAATCCTGAGGAAGACGGGAGGCGAGGCAAGATGAGGCAGATTAGATTTGGGTTATCTGTGTGGACTAGCGTGGATCTGCGGTTCAGCTGGTGATATCAGCTCGTTGTCTGCAGAGTGAAAGGGGGAGGAGAGGAGCTCCTGATGGCAGCACTGGGCTTCAAAGCATCGCCTGCCTCATCAAAGACTCGACTCACTGAATGATACTGTACAGCCACTGTGATGCTGTGCATGTGGGGAAGGAGAGCATGGAAGCCACAGAGAGATGGATGTTAGCCCGGGGATGTGCTTCTCCCTGCTGTAAATTAAGACGCCACATAACACGCATTTAGAGATTAATGTTTACAGCATGAATCCTTCATTGGAGCTCCTGCAGAAAGTTATTGTGTTGTAATTCCTGACAACAAATAGGAGGGCAAGGACAATCTGTCACGCAATTCAACCCGAGTGACAAAACCACTAATCTGTTCACTTTGCAATGATTGAATAAAACCTATATATAGTCACAAAGAATCCACAGAGTGTAAAAGAAAAGGCTGTTCCACTTCACATCGTGTGCAGATAACTCCCACTCAGGTCATTTCAAATCTAAATTCCTTTTTGCAGAACTCAAATGTATAACACATACTTAAAACGCAACCAGACAAATCCTTAGAAGAAGTGAGAGCAAAGGCAACGGCTCACTTTTTATTATGCCAGACTGTGCATCAGGATGCTGGGATGCTTTTTTCCTTCCTTAAAAGCCATTTAAATTTTTGACAAACAGGTCCAACTCGGTTTCTGGGGTTAAAAACGGGGATCTGGGCAGGAAGTTGCATTGCTCCAGTGGAAACTGTTTGAGATGCTAATTTATGCTGTTATACTCTACCTGTGTCAAAGCATGATTTGCCTGACTCACACTTAATCCAGGAGCGTGTGTCTGTGGTGTGATGGCGCTGCAGAGCTCATCTGCTAGTGCAGACTGTAGGTTGTCTTTTGGCATCCATTTTCTTTTTAAGCATTTCCTTTACAACTGTCGGTAAAACCAAAGTGTCAAAAAATAAAGTAGACAGCTTCAAGCAATGAGGTCATGCGAGGATTGCTGTCGGCTGCATGTGGACCTCGAGTTTAATTGAACAACGGATGCTTTTTCAGCAAAGAAAAAAAAAAGGATGTTCTCATTGTTTTCTGTAGTTTCCTGCGATATCTTGCAAGATAAATCATGTACCTGTCCACCTAAACTACATACTGCAGATGGTTGAAGATTTTATCACAGCAGAGCAAATTTCTGCAGGTTCTCTCAGGTCACGAGTCGAAATCTTGTGTGTGAATCATTTGGCCGCATCGATCTTTTACTGCAAATTTACCATCTAAAGGCTCGCTGCTTGGTTAACAAGGTGGCTCACTGCAAGCCGGAAACTTGGAACTTCCATACAGCCAAAGGGGCGGAGGTCAAGAACACTGAAGCATCCTTGAGCGAGACTCCAGTAGTTGTGAGGCTGCTGGTGTGCGGGTGACCTGAAATGATAAATTCCATGTGGGCGGCGTACAAGAAGTACAATAACTGAGGAGAAATTAGGTAAATTCGTATCAGATAGGCAGTCCTTTCAAACAGAATGCTGTGTAAACTCTGTAAAAAAACATCAACTGTAGACGTGCCTTTGGGCATTAGTGTGCTCCTGTTTAACAAGCTTTGATGGCTTCCCATTCTGCCTGTGATCTGACACACTGGTTGTCGTAGCCTAAATCAAATCATCCCCCAAGGATACAGAACATATGGCATTGAACTTCTCTCCGTCTTCTGCCATCGTTATGATGGAACCCCCACTTCTTAAAACACCATCCTCCATCCATTGGGCCATTTTCTCTGAGTGTACCTCAGGGGCCGACTCCGATAACTGTGTTCTTCTCTCCGATTGGCCTTGCAGGCTTCCTGTTGCTGCACTGTTACCATGGTTTCAATAGGGGCTGTGCTGCAGCGTTCACTAGCTCCATCTGTCTTGGGTTTCAGCTTGGAGGAAAGTACTGCGATTCCACTCATTTTCTCACTGGGGGGTGTCATCCATCCTGCTGCCACTCTTATGTCTCTGAGCTGGCACACATCAGCACAACTCCTGACTGAAGTTCAGACACACAACTCATCCATAAAGAGGATTGCTGTTTAGGGTTGGACATGCTTCATCAATTTAAAAGGCAGGAAAATGTTAGGAAAGCTGAACAGATATGCTTGGCTCCTGTCAAAACACCCAGGTGCAAGATTCAGGCACTGAGAGTCAGGAAAACAGACAAATACAGTAGAGCTATTCTGAGCTGAAAGAGAAAGGAGGTCACTAATATCAGCATGAAGCTTAAATTTCATGATTAAAATACAAAGCTGCACTCATGTGTACTGCACAAACCAGCCCCTTAAAAGAGGTGGAATTCCCAATTCTCAATTATATACTCCTCGTGAAATAATTCACAAATGATTGTCAGAATAGCAGCAGCAACAATCACAGACTTGCAACAATCACAATGACACAAACGGCTTGTGTACAAAGTTCAGTTACACCAGAACAGCCATGCCTGAGGGCTTCCGACCCGAGGTTTTTCCACCCTGAGGTTTATCACCGATGTAAAACCGCTCATGGGCCTGAGACAAATCCTGCGGCAGGTGGAAGTACGGGTCCTGAATGCCCTCACAATCCTCTTAATTTCAGAGAAACGCAGCTTGTTTTTCTAATGAACTGTCACTTGGACACAAAAGCAAAGTGTAAGCTTTGATCAGATCTCAAGCTCAGAAAAGAAAGAGTGCCCTGCACCAGCTGGTTAAACACAGCTATGGGCACGAGCGATAACATAAACAACAATAAATCTCTTTGACACTTCCTCATAAGAGGTGTGCTTGGAGTTTGACCTATCACTGCAACTGGAATATCTCTGGGCTGAGGATGCTAGGCTGAACATTCTTACAAGATGGTGAGTAATGGTGTCTGATATTCCCATGACCCCTCAATGTGCGAGACCCCCAGGTCATCTGAGGGATCCCTGTCTAGCTACAAATGTCACTGCTCATAGATATTGTATGGGCTTTGGTCTTTTGACGCTAATTAAATGTTACTGCTCAGCAACCGCCAAGATAAAGAACTGCTGATGTGGAAGGAGGGGAATGTGAGGGTCAGAAGATTAAATGGTTAATTTATAATCTCTGCTGTAATATTGGCTTAAAACTAACATTTTTAGGAAAATTCACGTTTATAGCTACATGTGATCAATTAAAGCGACAGGCACAATTAGTAACTGCCTTTGCACAGATGTTGCAGAGAACCTTGATATCAGTAAAGCTGTGGTTTATTTTTAATTGACAGGTTTAATGGGTCTGGTAGGCAGCGGTACCGATATGGAAACAGCTCATTAAAGTTCTAAATCCCTGTGTGAAAATGAGACATGCGAACATGTGCTCCAACTTCCTCAGTGATTTAGACTTAGCAAAAGGAAAGAACTGCACGCACCACTAGAAGTCTGATTTCTGACTGAAAGATTCATAAAGGGGAAGAGAAGAAAACACTTCCTTTCTACGATTCTAAATGCAACACAAAAATATCATCCTGGGGAGACCGTTGTTCCAGCTTCTACTCTACATTAAGCCCTTCTCTCTGTGACAATGGGCTTCTCAGCTTTATGTGTTGCTATGCAGATAAAGCGATAACACACCTGTAACCCTTAAAGATCTGCAAAGGTCTCAGACAGGAAAGCACTCACATGCATCCCACCATTTACAGGCCGCCCACTCTATGCTAGGGCCATTTTTCCTACTCAGCTCAGTGCAGAGATGTGGACGAAAAGACAAATTACGATAGCGAGGGCTGACCTTGACGGGCAACTCTGAGGCAGAACACCACCAGGCGGCCATCAGCTCGCTGC
>JBBDHI010000006.1:7254848-7270867 GCA_037177115.1 Craterocephalus stercusmuscarum | reverse complement strand
TTTTAAAGTGGGTATTCAGTATTCTGTACCTAAATACATTTTGGAAGTATTCTCCCCAACACTGGACATGGTCTTTAGAACTTTAGACCTGGACTCTATAAGAATCCATCCAGTATTAGAAAGCAGGCGTTCACATGTGGAAACAAAATAATTTAAAAAGAGAAAAAAAGAAACTACATCAGAAAAAGGGTGTGCATTAGTTGTGTACCCTCACAGAATACATGAAAAGCCATTAGTACAACCCTGGTTGGTGCATTCATCATGGCTGTCACAGGCCAGTCAGTGTCAGTCAGTGGGGTTACATTAGACGGCGCTGGTCCACATGATCAATTACTTGCTGCAGCTGGTTTGTTTTAGGATATTACAGGCTTCACTCTTGCTTTTTCTTGGTTATTTAATCCTTCAGGGGATGGTCTAGAGGCAACATTTCTGCTCTAATTTTATTTAGCCAGAGCATATGGCTGCAAATACTATACACAAATATTGCTGAAATGAAATCCACTTTTCTATGTAAATTCACTGACTGAGTAAATTTAAAGTGCAAAATCGCTAACCAGATGAGAAGAATCTGATTTTTTTTTCTTTAAAATGCAACCATGGGGTAAAGTCAAATTAGGGTTATGGGTTTCTCACTTCAGATGTCAATTCACAGCACAAAGCTGATGGATTGAAATATTATATTTTAGATATATATTATAGATGGGTAGATATATAAATCATACAAGTACGTTATCAAAGTGAAGCTAATTGAGACGGACGCTGAGATTCACACTAATTACACTGACTGTTACTAGTGGTTGCCTGCATCCAATTATCAATCCGAAGGCCAATTAGCATCTTGTTAGTTCTAATACTACTTGGCACCAGAGAGACGGGTTACCGAGCCAATGTATCTGCTGTTAACGATATATAGCTGTTTGCTATGCCAGGCATAGACTAAGCTCTGCGTATAAAATGCAGTGAATAAAAGGACTCTGTAGTTGAGTGGACTTTTGATGAAAAGCAGAAGCCCAGCAACTGTGGGTAAGAAGAAAGTGGATTTAGAGGGAGCAGGATTAAGTAAGGTTACAGAGCAGGACATGAAAAAGGCAGTGAGAAACAGGGAGTGATAAATGTCATGCCTATCAATCAAGACGGGCTCTGTACGGGACTGGAATACCAACTATGTGCACAAGTCTCTGTAAGATATCAGCCAAGTTAAAAAAAATAAAAATCAAATATTGAAGAAGTGGAGCCAATTATTTGGATGATATTTTTTTCATTTCTAAAGTGGAACTTGATTTCCCATTTATGAAAGTAGATATATTTGTCTTCTGCATAGTGGAAAATTAGAATGATTAGGTTTGCATAGTGAGAAGGATTAACAGATTACCTACCTAGAGATTTTCTTTTCCTTTTCCAATAGCCAAAACTCGACAAAATGATTGTTGTCTTGCTGAAAATTGGCTTATGCACATCATCTAATGTACTGTAGAGTCATTTAATCACAATCAAAATTGTTTGTGTATCTCTGCTTTACTAGCATGTAGCTATTGGTTGAAAGGCTACAGCCCAAAACCTTCTAAATGGTCCATCGATAAAAACACAAAAAAATGGGTCTCTTTAATAGGAAAATGGAAACCACCAGCACACTCTTAATAGATCAAAAGACATGACTGATAGGGATTAGCTTTTTATGAATATATATTACTTATTTTCATCACACAATGTTTTCTAGTTTAATTTGCAGGACCCTTCAGAAAATCAGCTTCCAACGGATGAAAATGGCACACCTTCGGTCAAAACTGCAATATTGGAGACAAACATGACTGGAAAAAAAGCAATAGATAGTTGTCTCCAAAGTGTTGAGCTGGAAAGACCAAAACATAAATCACACCAGTTTTGATGAAAGATATTTAGAGACATTACGTTGCTGTACACTATGGTTACTCTTTACACCCTTTTATTTGTTGCACCATAAACTTATTTAAAAAAAAATGTTTATTTAAAAATCACATAAAATGAAAAAAATACTTAAATATAATAATAATAATAATAATAATAATAATAATAATAATCCCAAAAGGGTGTTACAAAAAAAACAGTATATATATATTAAAAAAACCTCAAAGATTGTCTTTCTGCTGTTTTGAATATCAGGTTTAAGGAATTTTTCACAGCTATCTAGCCGTCAGTGATGCAAGGTCCCTCATTGTAGATTCTATCCCACTCCACCTACATGATGTACAGCAAGTAAGGAGGACAAATCCCACTGATTAACCATGTAAAGACAATCAGTTTCTTTACACAATGGTGCATTCATGAGTTCCATTAAAACATCTTTGACTGAATGCTCACTTTCACTCAAGACTGCAAAAATGTTGTTCTTTCCCTAACAAACCTTTAACGCTTAATTACTGCACCTAATACTTTTCAATCATTAGTTTGAAGTGATACGGAAAACTGTCACATCATTAAGACTGTAATGAATTCTGGCAGCGTTGGAAGCACACATCACAAAAGTCTTTCATTACATAGCCAATCTTTTAGTTTTAACTCATTAGAAAGAAGAAAAGCCTTATTGAAAGAGCACGTCGATGACCAGGCGACAGCCCCGGACAAAGCCTGTCTGAGAGGTCTGTTTACTGAGCCACATTGTCCAGAACATAAGGCTAAGAAAACAGAGCCAGTTTCAATTAGTCTACATGGCTGTGTGGCATTTTAGCAGATGTAGCACAGTTGTCCAGACAAGTGCAGAGGAAGATAAAGACAAGAGGAGGTAGGCTCAGAAAAGGAGCACAGCTCTCGCCGGCTGCTGGACGGCCAATATGAAGAGCTTATTGTGTGTGTTGGAGGGTCAGCGAGGGACGTAGAATCCATTCAGCATTTCACTCATCGCTTACTTGTGTTTTTAATACAACTAGTTGCAGTTTCAATCTTTCAAGCTTTTGATGTCACATGATTTCAAATCAGCAGATGTTAATGCCTTTAACAGTAAACCTCCAAAGTGCACGAAGCCTCTTTCAATTTAAGTAGTGAATTTAAGCTATTTATCATCTAAAAAAAAGCGCCTCACATTCATTGGCTATACCATATAGTCAGCCCTGTGTGTCAAGAAAGATAAGTGGAATCTTTCTTTGTCCTGTGAATACAAGTGCATTGTTCCCATGGCTACAAAATCCATGCATATAAATCATCTGCTTAGCATTTGTGCAAATAAATTCCATCAACAACAAACTTTCACTACTAAAGTCAATGAGCAGCTAAGAAGTATCCAGTCATAAGTTCTCCCCCATCTTATCCCACACAGGCCTTCACTTCCCCCCCAGTGTCTCTATTTTCACCATTATGGTAATCACCCAGTCACGCTGCCCTGCAGAAGAGTTTACATCTGCTGCTGTTTTGTGCCTTCCAGAGCACTTTCTTGGCAAGACAGAGGATGGGACAGTGAA
The DNA here is from genome assembly GCA_037177115.1 of Craterocephalus stercusmuscarum. Lineage (NCBI taxonomy): Eukaryota > Metazoa > Chordata > Actinopteri > Atheriniformes > Atherinidae > Craterocephalus > Craterocephalus stercusmuscarum. Next base: position 7,267,436 of record JBBDHI010000006.1, on the reverse strand, counting down.
TTGATACATCAAGGGATATTAGAGCTGGAGTCAAAATAAATTTGTTCAATTATGAGGCCTGCAGAGGAGGAGATGGCTGAGCCAGAGGCTGCAACTAGAATCATGGGCATCAGTAGCTCTTCATTTCAAAGCCTGTAATTGTTTAGTGGTTGCACAATGCACCGAGAAGCCAGAGAATACAAGAAAAAAATCCTCACTAACACTAAAGCTAAGAGGTTCTTAGTTTGATTTGTAAAGAAAAAAATGTGTCAAGCCCAAAACTGTTAATAACATTGCTTGTGTTTATGGCAGCTTTTAATTTTACTGAGTTTGTTTATGCTTGGAAAGAAACAAAAAATGATAATGGGGTGTTTTGGGGGTTCAGTGATTGTCCTTTTTCCTGCAATCAAAAGCTACATTTCCATAGAAAAACGATCACCTTTGTTTATCCTTTATTAAAGCCATTTTGTATCAGCCTTGTGAACTTCTGAACTGTAAGATTTATCAAGCAACAACTACTAAAACCCTTAATCATTGAAAATGGGACAGTATGAACATGAACCAACCTTTAGCACTGGATCTAACAGTAAAATGACCTGAAACAGTCAAGCTTGTTAATAACATGACTACATTTTGTAGTGATCCAGTCAGGGATCTGAGCTGAAGCTTTCCAACCTACAAGACCATTAAATTGTTACAGAGGAGAGATTTGAGGTGGAATAGCAGGCTTGTGAGGAAAATATAACCGGTGAGAGGCAGCTGTGAGATTTAAATGGGGCTAATGATTGTAAATCTTTGTATAAACTCATAATATCTAACCATAAAATAATTTTAGGTCTCAAAGTAGCAGGTATACTTAAATTAGTTATCTGTTTCAGCAGCCTGATTGTAAAAAACTATATTTAACAAACTGGTTAACTTATGTACAGTGTCTAACAAAAATCAAAGATCAATGACAGAAGAGTTTCATATAAAATAAGTTGTTTATCTACTGGAAACAATATATTCTCTGAGAATGAGCCATTCATATCTACTTGCCATTGGACCACAAATATGGCAGCTGCAGCATCTGTTCTATAGATGCTAGAGCGCCTTAAAAAGACCAAGGAGAAGCCCGTGCACATGTACGCAATGAAGATGAAACCACCTGTAGTGCAGGCATCTCTGCACTCGAGACCTCTGGATCCACTCGCAGATGTCTAGAAGAGTTTTGGCCACTGATGTTCATCTTTTCACAACTGTGCTTGGAATTTCTTGGCATTTGAATTCATTTCTGTGACCATCTTAGACACTTGATATTAGTAGTCATTACACACTGCACCTTTAATAAAACATGGCATACTCTCTTTTTTGTTTTTTAAACTACTGGCTAAGGTAAAACGTTTACCTAAGAGTGAAACTTGCATCAGTCAGCATTACAGGGGAAATTTGTCCCGTCTGATAGGCGGACCTTTTGTCACTGGCAAAACATACATCAGCTCATTAATATGCCCAACAAGAGTGTTTTTGTTGTTGTTGTTTTTTTTTCAATTAATCCCTGATTGAGTTGCACCATGTGATAAACTCTAAAGTGAATATATTAGTGAGCTTTCTGTCTCTTTCTAATGTCTTTTTCCAGCCAGGAGAAACTACTATATAAACTAAAGCTCACGAGACAAACATTTGGCAAAGACACAAAAAGAAGCAGAGGCCCACATGTGGTGAATGTTAGGAATTAGGTTTAAATTTGGCATGACTGGGTTTCACAAGGATTATTAATAAACTGTAAAAGTGTTAGAGACTAAGTAGCCCATCAGCACGCTCTAACACAGATGAATCTAATCGTAAACAAACACAGGATGCACACTATCCAGACGTGATTAGCAAGACTCCAGACCTCAAGCTGCATACACGTCAATCTAATTGCAACGATTTAATTTGCCACTCTGGAAGAGCGTATCAGCGCAACAGCCCTGTCTGATATGACAGCCGCTCAGATGAGATTACACACCACATTCAGTGTTATCGAACTACATTTCTCTGCCTTCCCCAAAAAGCCTATCTAGGACTGATCACCAGACACAGCAAAACAGTAGGGGACAAAGGATCATGCATCTGATGTGCTGTCAACCCACAAAAATCCGACTGGAGATGACATCTCGAACTCGATGCTCAGATTATGCGGCTGATACAGACCCACCCCCAAAAAAAACAATCAGCCAGTTGTAATGTCATGCAACATGCAGTATATCTATAGAACAAAGATACTCACTGTCTGCAGCAAAGATCTGAGCTTTCGTGTGTAACTTCGATACAAGTCCAACTTGCAAGCAGAATCGGATTTCTTCTTGATATAAAACATGGCAATGCTTCCCATCATGCAGAGCATACTTTATCTCATGCAAATGGAGCTTTCCAGGTCACTAGCTGCACAGTGAAAAATGCACAGCCCAACCTATTTAGGAGAGGTGTAATAACCTGTTGACAAAGAGCACCCGTCAACAGAACAAATTAAGCCAGCCATCTTAAAAGAGCAGCCGCTCTGCTTCATTTTGCAGTGGTGCAGCATCTAATAGTAAAATAAGAACCCAGACGCATGTGCATCCATACTTCACCTTTAAAAGAATGTACAAGCAGAAAGGATCAAGAACTGGTATTTGGAAAATGAATGCGAGCTGCGCCACATCACTGATGTATAGCACTAATTTCAGTCTGAGAACATTGACCTTGTTAACTACTGCTTTTCGCTAATCTGTTATTTCCCACAGCGGAGATGCAGACTTTCTTACCAACTTGTCGGAGGGCAATGTGAGCTGAAACACTTGTCCACATTCCTCAGTGTCAGCTTCTCTGTCACTGCTTCACTTTCTGCGTCACCTTTTTCTGTTTCCAGAACGCCTGGGGCTGTTGCCAACACTCAACCACCCCCTCGACTCTGCGGTTCAATATGAAAGTTTTTTCAGCCATATAGGGGCAAGCTACACAATTTAAGGCAATAATTTCCCCCTATTTGACTTATTCTGGCACCTCCTTTCCCCTAACTCACTCACTCCTACAAGTAAAGAGTTACAGCAGAGCCTGAATCCCAACTTGGATGGGATTTTCTTTGGACAACTACCAGCTAGACGAGGAACTGTTTCATTCACTCCAGATTCAAGATTATAAAAAAGTAGTATGAGAGAGAGAGAGTAAGAGAGTTTAAGAAAGACTAGCGGATGTGGAGATCAATATTCCCCTTGAGCTGGCACTAATGCTTCAAAGTAGGATGTTCACTATGACTGTGAGGGCGCGAGACTACAGCGAATCAAAGGAGTAGGGAGGATTATGTTGAATGTAAAAACAACTGTACACTTTCATTAAACACACACAAAAGATGTTAATGAGAATAAAAACATAAGGAGGTTTTTTTAAAAAAGAAGATGGAAAGTCTCACAATTTGCTGAAGAAATGAGAAATGAAACGTCGGGCAGACATAGTGACAGCTATATGTCTGAAGAGGAAGACTTGCTGAATGACGTAGCCAAAAATCCAGGTCAAGAAGGGAGATGAGATACACCAGGGACAAAACTTAAAAAAGCACTGTGTATTTATAGTCTCCAAAATAAGTGAATGAATCAAAATCTATTCCCTAATACGGCTGTAAGCTTAAGAGCTTGGCAAGGAAGGATTGTGATTAAAAACAGCCCAACACTGATTACTACACACCAAACAGCATGACTCCAGCTGCAGAGACGCCGTGAGTCACTCTGAAATTACATCATCTCTGAACGGTCAATGATCACTGAGGATATAAACAGAGTTTAAGAATCCCAAGTCCAAAGCCAAGAAGGGATAACATTACAGGCTTGAGGACACATCTGGATGCAGAAAATTTGACCTTCCTCTTGAATTCATCTGAGATTGAATCATTATAGTAGCATGGAGGACAATCCCTGATAATCCTCCTGTTTCGTCATACTGTACATATTGCAACTGTTTTTTTCATCATCTTGACTATAATCCCTGCACAGAGGCTTGAGAACTTCTTTTAATCCAACAAGGGAAGACCGGAATTCAGTGGCGATGATTATGAAGGATGGCTTTGCTTTCACGTTCATCGTGTGCTCTGCTCTGCCACAGAGGGGTTTTTTAGGTGATGCAGTGAATCTAATCAATATTTCCATTACATGACTGGCAAGAATGGAAAAATCCCACTCTGGATTATTAAAAACAATGAAAGTTCATGAACCTACTCCGCGTTCTTTACTTTTTATTTTTCTAAGCTGCCTCTTTTAACAGTCTTGTTTCTTTTGGCTTTTCAAACATGCTCTAGTTTTTTACTAGCACTCAGTATGAAAGTAGCACTGAGCCCATTTTGGAGCGCTGTGCTGACTGATCTCCGGGCAGTCGTCATGACTGCGGTGCCAGCTGATGAAGATCAAGCCAGGACCTTTGTTACATGCAGCGAGATGAAACCTGCTCTGACAGGAGGTTTGCCTCCAGAGTACATTATCAGACACTTGCTCTCATGTTTCTCATCTCTCTGCACCGTTCGGCTGCAGATAGTTCGGGTGAAGTACTTCCCCGTTTCTTTAGGTTTTACAGAGTTTGTGAAAATAACAGTTTGGGACTTAAACGTAGGGACAAGCTGCGGCTCCAATAGCTTATTTGGGTATATTTAATATGATCGCCAAACTAATCTGTTTAGAGTCATGTGACTGATATATGCAACCGCATGGGTTTGTTTGAAAAAAATAAATAAAAATAATTGTTGGAGTGTTCCAAATTAGCTCAAACATCCATTCCTTAAATGAATACTTCACCCTCAGAATGATGCGCCTTCATTTTCTACTCATTCTCAGCCTGCTGGCTACTACAGGCTGAGAATGTGCGGAACGCGCGACCCCCAGTTTGCCGCAGCCACCGTAGTATCTTGAAGGCGCGTCCAGGAAGTACAATATGGAACAGCTGTAGTTTTGAGTAAATTATGGACAATACCCACTCTGTAATGGAATTAACGCAGAACAAAAGCCTCCCCACATCTCCGGCTGCATGATAAATTATCAGAAACTGTTCTACAGCGTTAATCAGCATGAGGGTGAGTAGAAAATGAAGGCACATCATTCTGAGGGTGAAGTATTCCTTTAATATATCAAGGACCCTATAAAACCAAATCATTTCCTTTTTATTACCACGACAATTAGAACTAAGTCGTGGATTTTTCTGAGAAGGGGGATAAGGCCCAGATCCTGGTTTGTCACCTAGCACCGGTCGCTATGGAGACAAATGATTGCATCCTAATGAAGCCCACTGAAGACAGAAATGAAAAGTGGGTGGGTAGTCACAACCCTTGACTTTTCACGCGATTGTAATGTGACAGGTGGAGATAGGACCCATTTCCGAAGCCCTCCGCTCAACCTTAACGATGAGGGAGGCAGCCACTCCCTCCTCCCGCCCTCGGTAACCTTCATAATGCCCTCTTCATGAGCGGGCACAAGACTCGCTGGAAGGTAATTGCGAAGGAGGGGAAACCTGTCTGCTCTGTCTAATATGTGGGTGGAGGAGAGAGCAGGCAATTGTTAGTGGAAGTGGTTACCAGCTGAGTGCTTTAATAAAAAATGTTCCTTAAATAACAAAAAAAAGGAGTTTGCATATGTATGACTTGCATAACATGAGGCTGTCCTAAAAACTGCACTGAAAATGTTAGTATGCGTGTCAGAGTCCCCTATGAGTCTCTCTTAAGCAGCGCTTTCTTCACAAATGTGCTTTCTTAGATAAATTATGAAGCGCAGTTACTACCCTGCCTGGAGTGGATTATATTAATAATCATATAAGACAGTGAAAATGGGCGAAAACCCACCTTTGAGGGGATCCGAAGACCCTAAGGACCTCCAATTGCTCTATAAAATATTTATTTCACCTTTCTGCTGCACCTCCAGTCAGCAAAGACTGAATAATAAACACCATGAGCTTTTTCATTTGCTCCATCAATCCAAGGAAAAATGAAGTTACCAAACTATCTCCCCTCCGTCATCCTCTGTTCTCCACCATGTAAGAAGCCCTGGCAGTATTTTACATCATCTAAAAAGCTCATGGGATTTCCTAACAGGTTTTAAATGGTCCCCAGCCAGGCCATGAAAGAAAGGTGAAGGGTTCAGTCAGCGCCATTCGAAACATCTCATTCTGCATGCCAGGACCGCTCAGCTAAACCCGGTGACCTTATGCTCTTTAATTGCACCTCTTGGGATGAAGTGCGACAAAAGGAAAAATAAAAAGAGTGCAAATCAGAGTGATGGAACTAAATATTAAAAAGAGAGGACTAAATAATCACAAAATGAAGGCAGACAAATAGAAAAGCATTTCTCCATGCGTAAAAAGGTCTTTACTCCTTCATTTGTTGCGGAGGGGGTTTGAGCTGGGTGGCAATTGTGAGTAACAGCATGTGGCCAATCCCCTTAACAGCCATGGGACATCTATTGTTGATGAAAAATCTCAGGAGAGGGGAGGGGCAGCTGTGAAAGATAATGTAATGTTCTCTCTTTTTCAGCGCAATCACAAGTCTTGTCCTCGGAATCTGCTGGACGACGGTTTGGGCTTGGCATTTGATGTGCCTCGTGCTTCGCTTAGTGACCCACATAAACAGGCACAGGGGTAATGACGTCGTTCTCAGAGGGATGAGCATCTCTGCAATCCTCCAGTTAGGCTGTGGGATTGGTTGGCTTCACACTTCTAAGCAAAACGAGAATGTCACACAACATCTCCAATAAGACTGGCCATTTGGAAAGAAGATGCTTTAAAGCAATAAGCACATTTGCATGGTTGAAATGAAATTAATGACACACACACATATATATATATATAGTTTTTTTTTTCCCTTTTACGTTAATCAGTATATTGAAAAATTATTTCAAAAGGTAAAGCTATATAGTAAAACATCAAACAACTTATTTGCAGCCAACAACTTTTTGAACTAAACTAGGGAATCATTTCATTTTCCTTCAGTGCTGTGAAGCAACAAAGAAAGGATTGGATTTTGAAGTCTGTGACTGAGGAGTTCAGAGAGTTTTTCTGCCACTCAGGAGGACCTCAACTCTAAACCGCACAAAAGGTTAGCACAGGAAACCAACTAATACCCCCCCCCCTCCTCCAGCTATGTTCTGAAGCCAAAGAGAATATAAAACAAGTCTAAAGTTTCAAGGACATTAGATGGATAGGGTAAGTTCACTTCAAGAACCATTCTCTAGCTTTTTTCCCAGGCTGGTAACAAAGGCAGAGAAAGAAAATCACACACTGGAGATGGTTCATGATCCGCCTCCTCATGATGAGCTTTGTTTTCAGATCAGAAAAGGCTGCACTACTTCTATGCAACATGATAAAAGATTAATAACATAAACAAGCCGTCTGCCCTCATCTGTTTCCAACTTTCTTGCATTGGAAATCTCAAAAGCTTCTCAGGCTACATACACACAAATATGTTGTTTTAAAGATGCATCAACATCACTCATGTTTTCAGGACCACTAATGCAGCTCTTATTCCCCTCACTCCACTTTTCCTTCATTGTACTCCTGCTCATTACACCGGCAGGGACATGGCCTGTGTATAAGAAACGGTCACACCATATAATTCTTAAGGTTGGCTGAAGACCGTCTGAATGTGTGAATAAGCTAATTTAAAACAAACACCTTGTTATATAAGTATATAGCCTAAGCCTTAATTATATCACTTGTATAATAATGATTTAAACTACAGGGATAAACATCCAAAATAAGAAGTGTTGAGTTTTTTCTTGCCTTTGCAAATTTTCATTGGTTGGGCCTCATGCGATAGTTTTGATTCAAATCAGCATGTTTTTTTTGGCAAACTAAGTATGCAGCACTTTTACATATTATATATAAGCTCTTGAGGATGAAGCCCTTTTTGTGTTTAACATCATTTAATTCACAGCTGAAGGCTTACTGTCGTCTGGCTCAGAGATAAATTGGAAATATAGAACCATGGCTGCTTCAGTTAATGCCCTCCGCCATAAAAATGGAGCAGGAGAACTCTGAAGGCCAAATATTGAAAATAAGCCATTGCAGAGAGATTTCGCTTGCAAGTGAACAAAAGTCCCAAAATGACCCGACAATTTCACACACTTAAAGAAAATCAGTTATGGGAACTTATGGGAGATGAGTCTTCCCCTACACCCCCTTTTTTCTTTTTACTTTTTTTTTTTAATGCAATAAGAGAAAGACAAGAGGTGTCATGCTATCATCATCCAGTCTTCAAATTAGCGACAACATCTTAGGTCATCAAGGTTTAAGATGTGTCATCTAAGTTTCCCCTTTCCTTCTTTGAGAGGTGTGTAACAAGAAAAATAGACCTTTTTTCTTTACTGGAGTGGCATTCTTAGTAATGGTATATATTAAAAGAGCCCTATGTCTTCTGTTTGTGAACTTGAGATATCCACTTACTGTACAGGATGATGATGTTTAAGGTCTGTTACTGCTGGACTAACCTCAGTCATAACTCAATCCATTTTATACTACCAGCCAACTCAGACACAGCCAGAAATGACACAACTCCACCCTTCAGGCCTGCAGAGCCATTTCTCCCAAACCACTGCCAACAACACAAAGGGAGCCACTGTAATTTGATTCGCCTTCTCCTTTGATGAATGTTTCATGGTAAATGAAGATATGTTTTCTTTGTGTGATATGTGCAGATATTATGTGTTTCTTTCCCTGAATACAATGAGAAAGCTAGGACAGTGGATGCATTAGTGATGCGGGTTGCCAGCTGAATTCATGTCATATTTGTTAAAGCTGACATTTCATTCGTGCTGTAATTATATTTACTGTTCATCATGAGAACGCTTGCCAGATTGTTAAAAGGGAGGCCAGCAGCTTTGTAGTTTTTGTTGTTGTATTGCAGGTTGAGCCGAATCATTCATACATCACTGTTCATATTCTCTTTCACCTTTTGCAGCTTCTGATAGCAAATATTCCCTTCTGTTGTCATGATACCATTCACACCAGTATGTTTTATTCCAAACACTGGAACGGCCACTATTTCACAACTACTAGAACAGCTACCAGCATTAATTTTGAATGACAGATTCAAATGTCATTAAATATCCTCCATAAGCATTATATATTATATGTTTTATTATCAATTTTTTTTTAAATGGAATATAAAGCAACCATTGCAGTCTTGTTTTCTACAGAAAAACAGGGTCTAATCTTGTGTTAGTGGCAATTCATGTAGTTTTAGGAAATGTCAGAAACCAGCAAGGTTTCAGGATTGTATTTGACAAAGCAAACGTGAAAATGGTCAAAATAAAGTCTGTTATTTGTGTCAGATCAGATATTTGTGTGAAAAGTCTGGTTGATTTATAATCCAACAGAACCACCTTCTTTTGTCTGGTTGTATTCCAAAATATAATGAATTCCAAATTAAAATATTATGAAAATATCAAATATTATTGATATTGTTTCATTAATATATCTTGGTGATTCAAGCTTGCACATTAATACATCTATAAGATTTTGGTTTCATTGGAGCAACATCCAACAAGCTATTAAACTGACCCTTAGTGATTTATGCCAGTCATCAAGAAAACTGCAGATAATGGTGTAAATAAAGATTGTTTAAGTTATTAACAATGTAAATGTGGGACGAAATTCAGTGCAAATGCAAGTAGAAAACACAAACATCCTCTCTCTCCACCTGCCTCCCTGAACTGTGAAACGGGCAAGTGTGAATTATTTTTTGGATAAAGAAACTCTCCCAACAGATAGTGCAGTGTATCATTAACTCATTAATCTGAGCTTTAACTACTTCTTAAATTGCCCTTCTGTGAAAAAGCAGCATTCAGGCTGCTGCATATGGCAGTGGTTATGTTCAGGCTCAGAGCCTGAGGCTGTGAAACCCACTTCTCTGTGACACAGACTAAAAGTCATATTTTACCAAAATTATTTCTGAAGCTGGTGACAAAACAAATGTCACCCTTCAGACTAGATTAAACTTTGATCGTTCCTCTTTTCTAATGTTCCAGAAGATTTAATATGAACATGACATGAACTATCTAGTGCAATCAAAGGGAAATGGAAGGCGATGCAGAGCAAACAGGTGGGGGCTGATATTTAATCAATTGAAAACCAGTGAAACCAAGATTTTTTTTAACTGCATCATTTATAACACTAAATCTTAATAAACTAACAAAAGGCCAACTACTAAAATAAGTTTCTCTCTCTCTGAGGGGGAAAAAGAGTGCAACTTTTTTTCTTGATTTCTTCACTTTCACTGTGTAGGAACTCCCACACAATCTCACAAAAAGGCATAATGCTGAAAGTACTGCAAACTGTTATTTTTAATTGCCTTCAGCAAAAAGAAAACATTTTAATAAGACATAATGGCATGCTGTATTTCAAACTGCACAAGTGAAATGAGAGAAAAAGAGTACTAGTACCCTGGTTCAGAGAGAAAGATGCTTTTAGCCTTGAGGTTTGGGACAGGGGAAAGAAGCGAAGGATTATGGTAAAAATAGAAAATTACGCAGGGCTGAAAGAAAGACTTAAAGCTGATTAAAGTAAAATAGAAACTGTGACAAAGACGGGAGTTGAGAGGTGAAACATTTGTGGTCCGGGTTGTATGTTTTATGAGTGTTGAGCAGTAGAGACAATCTGGTGACTTTCAACATAGTGACAAGCTTCTGACAATGACCCGATCCGTACAGTAGATCCAATCTCACAGCATCTCTGTCTGCTCCTGGGATTAAATTAAAGAACACGGGATCCAATTTCATACCTGGCTTCCCGCACCGCCTGTCACAATGTGACATTTACTCACGAAAGAGATGCCCTTTCTCTATTCCTCTTGGTACTCATAGATAATAACCTGTGTTGCAAACCAAAAAGAGGGAAAACGAAGTCGGCTTCTAACAGGCTGAGAATATATTTTCTTATGCGATTAACTGAATTCAGTCAAAGAAAGCTATTCCCCTCCCCCCACACTAAGAGAATGAGCTATTTTTCAATGGTGCTGCTAGAGATAATTAGCTTATTTTTTTTTTTCCCTCCAAGCTTTCACCGTTTGCATATCGATTGGATCTGCATTAAAGTGTGCTGCTTAGCAGATGGCTGTCCTGGGCTGATAAAAATGGCAATTAGCTTCAAGAAGTTCAGGATTTCTGTTCATTATAAGAAACCTTTTACCCCTAAAGCATAACTACTTAAGCTGTGTGAATTGAAAATATGTGTTATTAAAAAAAGACATACATTGCTCTTATACAAACTGATTTGTAGCATCTACCGGAACAAAAGCATCTGAACATCACAGATTAAGCCAGTGTGCAAAAGAAACCAAACCTCATTTCTCTGCAGTAATAAGCCTCAATGTTTTATACCATCTAGGATTAATTTCTATTTGCCCTGATTAATGTCATTTAAACAGTTTTTTAAAGATTTTCTTGTCATCTAAAAATGTAAGTGTTCCTAGTCGTCTTGCTAGTTTTGAAAATGTAAAATCCAACTTGAATTAACCCATCCATCCATTTTCTTTGCCCGGCTACTCAAACCATGGTTGCAGGGGGTTGGATCTCTATCCCACTTGCTGACAGGGAAGAGGCAGGGTACATCATCCTGGACACGTCGCCAGTCCATCACAGGGCCAACACAGAGACAACTAACCACTCATGCTCATTCCAAGGTAGTAAACCAAACCTAGCATGCATGCTTTTGGACTGTGGGCACAACACAAAAAAGACCCAAGCCAAGCTCCAAACCAGGACCTTTATTCCTGTGAGGTGATCTGCCCACCACCCTCCAGCTCCCTTCAATAAACCAAGTTCAATAAGCTATTTGGAATATTTTCTTGGGAATATTGGCTACTTTGTCACATGGTTTATTACACGCTATGTGGACAAACTCAGGGTTTTACTGGTAATTGGACTGGTGATTTGATTGTCTAACATTTCCACCATGAATAGGCCCTGTTAACTCTGGTTTTGGTACTTTCTAAAATAATGCCTGTCAACATGCCAGCAAACAGCTTGATTTACCAAAAAGGGAATTGACTAAAGTTATCAAGTTAACCAAAAAGAATTTATGAAATAATAAATAAATAAATAGCTGGTTGGTCAAATTGCTGTGTATGTTTCTATGTGACAATATATTGGTACAGTATATGATTTATTTTAGAGTTTGTATGTACTGTATTGTCTTTAAGTTTGTTAAATATACATGACAACCCAGAACAAACATTCTAAACATGTCCAAAGAAGATTTCTATGGCTGCCTCTTTTACAAGTTTCATAGCTAGATAAACACTGAATAGAAGATAGTAAAACAACATATTTAGCCATATCTTGACCCAACTGGCTTTCCTTGCAGCCAATATCATCATCACAAATTTTATGTAGTTTATTTTCACTATATTCCTCTTGGATGTGTAACATTGTGGAAATCCCAAAGAAAATGAATTCCCACTTTGCATTCGCTGCATCTTCCATATGCTTTCTGTTCTGGTTTTGGTCAAATAATTCATAAAGATAGTTAACTTTGACCCTTACAGGCTTTCCACATGTATAAATGCTGCCACCTTAAAAACATTACAAAAGTTTAAAATGCACCTCCACACAGAGGGAGAAAACTCATTTTCTACACCTTAAG
>JBBDHI010000006.1:7209069-7226103 GCA_037177115.1 Craterocephalus stercusmuscarum | reverse complement strand
ACGTCCGGCTAGTTTAGCTAGCGATAGCGGCTAGTTTTTTAGCTTTAGCATGACGGTCTTTCTCTGCCAATGGGGTTTACTTTCCTAATGTCCGGATTTTGATCAGCCAGTGAGAGCGTTCCCCTAAGAATCTGGAAGTTACGAAATTTAACCCCATTGGCAAAGAAAGAGCGTCACGCCAAAGCTAAAAAAAAACTAGCCGCTATCACTAACTAAACTAGCCGGACGTGAAATCGGGTATAGCTCCTTTAAATTATGCCCTGGTGACCTCAGTTTGTTAGAGAAAGAAAAGACAGTGAAATACATCTTTAATAGCTTAAAGACATATTTAATGTAGACATAGTACCGGCAATGTAAGGAACATTTTATAGAAGAGGATGCGACTGCCTTAAAAAAACAGGGAACAGAGAAAAAAAGCATATAATCCCAATGCAGAGGTTTGTTTTGCCTGATCTGAAATAAAATTCCAAGTATACATGATTGTATTTTCTCAGTATGGACATACCGGGATTTTAAGAAGCAGTATTTGATTGATTTATAGTTTGGTTCCTATACTTTAAAAACTGTCTGTACAGGAACTGTGCTATACAAATACACAAACTTGCCTACATTTTGGTGGACTGACTGGTGCTAGTTACTGGACTTTCACCCAAGAAACTGCGGTAAAAGCAATGTGCAGGACCGTTGTCATTTGGCTTGTTTTTTCCCCCACATGGGTTCAAATAAGAAAAGCCCCTGTTTATGGTTCATAATTTTCCAAGTTGTTTTGTGCATGTGAGAAACTTGTCTGATCAAACTAGTTAAACAGATGCAGCTTGATGTAAAGTATGAGTGGGCCCTGTAAAATGTAAGCATACATGAGTGTATTTGTGATTTCAAGAGAATGACGAAAGTCACCAATAAACATCCGACAGTACTGAAGTGAGGGGTTGCTTAGACTTTACGTGGTCTAGAGGGGGACATAAATATCCAACCAGTGAACAAGCACGAGTGCCTTCGCTGGAGGGACAACAATTCCTGCATGAAGGTTAAACACTAAATATGGATAAAAAACATGCATATTAAAGTTGTGTCATTGCATACTTCTGACACAGAGTTTCTTGATCATAGTTGCATAAATTAATTAAAACTTTGTATGATATTCATTCAAATGCCCTAGTAAAGAAAGAAAATAAGGCAGGAATAAATAGAAGTAATACATTTTAAAAAGAATCGACAGCCTTGAATGCATGGTTCATTCACTGAAAGTTCAAACTAGGTTAATTTCTTTAGCATTATGTTTTGCACAGTAGAAAGATGAAACAGCACAGTGAATGGGGCTGCTAAACACCAAGTAAGCACCATGACCAAAAATAACTTATCAAGGAAGTTGGAGAAAAATCTAATTAATCTTACTAGTCGGCTATTTTGTCAAGCACCGGGAATCGAGTTGACAGCATGTATTTTTATACATGTGAGGCCTGGTGCAGGTGGATGTCACATAAAAAGAACCAAAGATTCTGAAGTCAAACAAACTTTTTAGGTTATCTGGAATATAACTATTAAATCTGGAATGGATGAGATTAAAAAAAGTTATTGAAGAAAGTACAGAACAGGCATATATACAGAAATGACTGCATGATGTGTGAGATGTAACTGACATTTACACAAAGCTTAATGTTGGTCTGCAAACTAGATCAGACTCAGAGCAGACTGACGCTTCATGTCCCTTTCTGTCCTGCTGACATCATCCAGACAACCTGAGTGACGAGAAGCAACATCAGTGAACATTGCGCCCGTCTGTGCAATAAGCCTGCAGTCGGCTTTTACTTCTCAACCTGGACAAGGACACTCTGACTGACATGCATCATATTTGTCATACATTGTTCAGCATAACGTATGCTCAGTGTATGCTATTCAAATCAATATCAGACAATAATAATTCTCTTCACAACTGCTCCTTGACTTTGGTGGCATATTGCGTATTCAGCATCCAGTTTTAGATGCACAAATTGAAAAGTCTGGAGATCCTATTGATTCTGCTCCTCCATCCATCCCCTGGTGAAATGCATTAGCTTCATCTGTCATTCAGGCCAGGCCGCAGTGTGACAGTAAGCCATGAATAAATATGCAGTAATGTAATGTAAATGTAAATGTGATGGCAGCAGCTTTAGTATTGGGCTAAAAACAGAATATGGTTGTCCTCTGATCATTGTGACTCCACTTTAATTTCGAGCCAAAAAGACACAAGAGGGTTTAACTCTCTCAAGAAGAGAATTCATCTTTTTAAGAAACACTCCAATGAAATCAGTGGACTCATCACCAAGAGAAGAGGACAAGAGGACTTTGTTGACAAAGACTGACATTCTAGTTCAATCATGTTCTCCCCAACTCAGGTTGGCTGTTTCACTGCAATGTTTCCCCTACCATTATATTAGAGGGGCATACCCCCAATAAAATGCCGCCATTCCTCCTGAGAAGGTCAATTCAGTTTATTCAAAACTCAATTTATAAATAGTGCAAAGTCACAACACAAGTCATTTCAGGGGCCCTTACCTTTAAAAAAGGTTTATATTTTGCCCCTAATATTTACCTGATTTACACAACATGTTATAGCTGCTCTCTGTTTCATGCACGTCTGAGTTCCACCCTGATACACAAACACACATCGACCACCTGAAAATGAGACATACATGGGTTCACGTTTATAAATTCTCCAAGGAAGGTTAAGATGGAAACACTTAAAGCCACCGAGGAGCTCCCAGAGTAGTTCTACTGCTCCAATGTTACGTTGAGCGTCATGTCCATTAAAGGAACACACCGGTGAAACAAGCTGAATGCCTGTCATGTCTTAAACTGGATCCAGTATTTAACATCTGGGATCTATTATTTAACATTTTTCCCCTCTTTCTGTTTCATTTTACTTGTCTTGTCCAGCAGTTTTGCAGCAGAATGATGGGTTTAAAGCTTCTCTTGATAATGTAATGCCTGTTTTTTGTTTCTTTTGGGGGGGGGGGGGGTATTATTACAGAATTTACATAATGTTGATAGACAACAGACAAGAAAAATAGAGTAGGGAAAAAAGGGGGAGACAAAGATATAGCAGAGATAAAACATTGACCTTTCAATCCAACCACTGACTCTAGATTAACCTAAGTTTAACTCTCTATCTAAGAATACTTTAATATTTACTAGACTCTATTCAGTAAAATGTTTCTTCAGCAGGACATTGCTAAAGTTTCTTTTTTTCTGTTCTGGGTGTTTTTTTCCCCTTGGCATTTCAGTTCAGAAAAAATTGGTCTTATGAGGTTAATAAAAGTGATGCGATCTCACACCCGAGTGTCGCTATTGTATAAATTATCACATATTTTTACACTACAGTAATGGACAATGTAGCTGTTACAGCTAGTTCATGAATACATGATTCAGCAAAGCTGATTTAAAAGGTGGCTGATATTTCCATCCCATGTTTGTCAATTGTTATAGAACAGACTGATGAGTCAAAACTGATGTGGGAAAAATCCTAGTATGTGTATTTTAGCAAAAGAATGGAGTGGTGGTGGTAAGGGATGGGGGAGGGGGGTGGGGGTGCTTGCATTTTTGTTTTTTTCCAGTTCACTTCAACAATTTTAACAATTTTTGTGGAATAGGCTCTACAAATAGCTCTATACAGCTACAGCTAGCTGGATACCTCGATATTAGATAGATATGATATCTTGTGGATTCTGCCTTAAAAAATATATACAGTAAGCGGGTAGAAAGGCTCTGGTGCAGCGATGTAGAGGTTTGACAACAATGTGTTGAAGAATGTCACTGACATCCTGTGCTGTTTCTTTTCACTCTCCAGTAAAGGAATCGGGGACAGAAGAACAGCATGAATGTTATGATACGGGTCAAATACGTGCACGCAGGCACACACCATGTGCAGGACGGACTACAGTCAGAGGACAAGAGTATAACTGGAAAAACTCAAACAAATACATTTATATGTAAATGACACGCGCGGGGAGGTTGTGACATGGTCACAATGTCTGGGTGTATTAGCTCAGGGGAAATGAGCCACTCGTGTCGTCTTTTTAACCACACCGGGCTCTGAGGCAACCTGTGACACTTTCTCCTCTAGCTGCTGAATACTGATTACATACAGGATGAGGCAGAGTGGGAGCAGAATATGCTGTGTTCAGGATATAGAGAGAGGGAGCCGGAGTGCTGAAGGATACAGAGTACAGGTAGAGCACTGCTCCTTCATGGCTGCTCACTCATCCATATTCAGATAGGGAGCACAGACATACAGTACAGGAAATGCAGAAGAGAAAATAAATGAGGAACAAGACAGTAAAGACCCCTTGATGCTTACAGATATCTAATTCCTAACAATGTTTTAACTGTACAAGAAATCCTTTGACTTAACCACACAGCAGCATGCAGTTAATCAGACCTGAAAGCCCATACAGATCAATTTTACGCAGGATTATAACAGCTGGACTGTCTATAGGACTTAACTGGCATTTCGGTTTGCCGCATGAAGAGAAACTAGCAAATACTCAAAGGCTAGCTCATATAGACAGAGCTCCGTCACTGTGGTAACCTTAGAAACAGAGAGAATAAGTTTACACTGTGAAAAGGTGCTCCCCGGTTCAGCAGTTGCAATAAATGTTCCAGTCGTGATGATGTGTTTACCTCTCTACTCTCAGCTGCAAATAGAACTCAAATCAGTGGCAAACAGCAGAAGACGTGTTTCATAGTCCAGATTCCTGGTGGAACACAGCTGTGTGACACGGAGAACAATCCACCTCGCTGTGCTTTACAACATTTCGGGTAATTATAATATACAGTATCAGGCTGCTGTGACAGTTTTTTTTATTTGACATTTATGTGCATTGGCACTGTGAAATGATAATTATGCACACTCAAAGACTCTTAACACCTCATGGCAATAAAACGTAAACAGAGCTTATCTGAGGTGAGATTATTGCATGATACATCTTCAGCTGACTTAGTTTCATCCAAAGCACTGTTAATTTTACCAAAGGCAATTTCAAGTGGTTTATATTGCACTGAACAAGAAAAATTTAATTCAAAAGAAGAGAATAATATACACAACAAAATGACTATTTATAAAATATGATAAAGATTGGTTAAAATAGATGCAAAAAATAATTATTATATAGTAAACATAAATAGAGAAATGATTGAAATTTAGTATGTAAGCTAAACTTGTCATTGCACAGGAATTGGAAGTGTCATATTGAGGCATTGGAGGATTTTTTTAAAAGAAAAACTCTTCAGCTTATTGTTCTGCACCAGTTGTGTAAATTGATAATTCTATTAACAGCTTTGTTTGTTTTTTCACAAAGGAAACTTTTAAGATCTGGTACTGGAAATATGCAGGTTTTTGTTCTCCAGAAGAGGCGAGACACCTGCACCGTTAAACAATGCTGAAAATTCCAAAGAAGAGAGCCATTTATAATAGATAGATATAACATCTTGTGAGTAAATAAATCTGAGAGTAAAAATGTTTTCAATAAAAAAAGATTAAAATATCTGATGAGCAGGTTTTTATCTAAGATGTCCTATTGTTGTCTTTCAGACAGACACTAATTCAGTTTTAATGATATCGAAGAGATGCATCAATATCACTGTAGGGATTAGTGATGTATTACTGAGCGGACGTGACAAGACCTGAGGATTTCAGATTTTTGATATTCTTCATATTCTCGTTTACTGATGAGAAGTTTTACTTCTTTGTGCTCTCTGTTTGCCTGTGATGATTTTAGAGCCTTAATGCTATTGCATCAAAAGACACCAAGTGGAATGGTTGAGGACTGGCTTCAAAAAAGCAGCACGCCAGCATTCCCAGGTTGTGCAGTTCCACCACACATCTATCTCTGGAATGAACAAAAATAATATTATGGGTTTTAGTGAAAACCAAGCACAGTGCTGTGATAGTTTTAAAGTGTCACATAACTAAAGAATTCATCATTCAGAAGCTTTGTAATGAGTTTCATCTAAATCTCTGGTTGAAATAGAGATCAGAACGTTGACAGCGTATATAAAGTATTCAAACTTTCTCAGGGGATTGTGAATTATAACCTAAAAGGAGAATGGGTAAGATTTGAAAATAAATTAAGAGTTTAACTGAAATGTCCTTAGAATAAAACACATCTTTAAAGATTACACTAGCTCTCTTTTACATAAGGAGTGCTCCTATTCGCATCATCTTCTGCATAGAAAATATTCAAGCGTCTCTTTTGAAAGAGCATCATTGTGATTCGTGATTTCTTGCAGGTGCAACTTTCAAAATAGACACTGATTTTTTCCCAGTGGTAGAAGTGAATATGAGTATAGGAAAAACCGAGCAACATGTGACTTTCTTTACTTTTCATGGATTACAAACAGTTTATATTTCATGACGTTCTGATGAAAAAGTGCTTTCGTAAAAAGCTCGGCACAACTAACAGGAGCAATTAAATGCAAATGTGGCCAGGTGCTTATTGCAGCCTGGACAAGCTGCAATTCATCCCCCACTGCAATTTCCATTATTTTGCTCATTTTCCAACATGACTAAATAAATATGCTAAAAAACAAAATATGAGTAAGTTTTTATTGAACTATACTTGTCATCTTAATTCCCTGCATGACATGGAGCAGGAGATGCAATAACCATTTTTTGTGCAACTTTTTAAAAAGGGAACGATACATCTTTGTTCTTACAATAGATCCAGTAATTATAGAGTTCAAGTTGGTCTCTGCAGTTTCACACGACATTGAAACTGTCCAATTTTAGGCAATGGGTGAGGCATACCAACGTCACCCATGCATCCATGCTGAGAACCTGAATGATGCTGTATTCTGAAAGCTTCAATTACTTCCCCCAGTGCTGGGGGCCTTGCATGAATACATTACATGCAGAGCTGCTTGCACCATGACTAGCAGTGACAGCAGACATTATGCCAGAATGGTATGACTACATAAACCCACACCAATCAGTGCCAAGCTGTTGACATGCGTCCTCAACATATATTTCAAACCATTCAAATCAGGACTCACCTGCAGCTCCATCACAGATATGCTCCACTAATCACTTGTGATGTCATCGGAGAGTGAGACTTGGATTGATGGTCTAGAGAAACGTCGCTATTTCACCTCCGTAATTACATGTCAGGAGGCACAGAGAGGGATGACAGCTAGCTGTTCGATCACTGCATTGATTCTTCAACAGTAAACCACAGCACGCGTGTCACAGCCTTTCCTCGCACCATCCTTCATCATGACGCACTTCCACACACACGTAACGCTCATGCACAAAGCTCACCCACTAGGACAGTCCCATTACTGACTGGAGGTCAATGGATCTCAACCCTGAAACACAGAAGCTGGCTTTACTCCTTTCTCCATCGCTCAAGCTAGCATGGCGGGATGGCCACAAACCAAAAAGACTGTTTTCTCTCTCCACTACAAAAAACAGGGAGACTCCTTTTTGCTCCTTTTCAGTGAACAACAGCACTTTGCCTGGCAGCAGAGTTTCTCTCATGACCACAGCCAACCTGCATTCTGTATCAAACCTGAAGAGGTATAAAAACGTAGAGAGTCAATATAGCCGACAAGTATGTATTATATGTATATGTATGTGTATATGTATTTATAAATATCTGTGTTGTATGCATGTGTATAATAATTTTGGAATATACACATATTGGATAGTAATCTGATAGAAAAACTATGATGAGCAGGAAGGGGCGGGGATCCTAAAAAGTGCTTCAACTCCTCCTAACTTATTTTGAATTCATTGTGAAATATTTGGTTGTAATTTTTTTCTTCTTTTGATTTTCATGTTTGTTTTTTTGTTTTTTTTTGTTTGAATTAAAAATAGAAGTCTCTAAGAAGAAGTCATAGAAAAATAAATACAGTGTTAGCACAAACAGTGCAGATAATTCAGCGAGTCATCGAATCATGACTGTGGTAGGAAAACGTTGTGCATCTCAATCAGACACGATTATAGCCTCTGTAACGTCACCTCTTTGTTCATGGACTGCAGTTTGAAGCTTCAGGTTTTGAATTAGTTTTTTAGCTTAAAGCTGAAATCTGAGTCCATTCAGCAAATCTCTCAACAGTAACTTAAAGCAGCCCAGAGTACTTTTCCCACACTAGATGTTGAAGATGAGCTCAGGGGTGTTCAGTCGGCTGCCATTTACGCTGCCAGCAGTCATTTCAGATTATACACTGCAGCCTAAATGCAGTAACACAGTACAGTTGTCATGAGGGATCAAAACTGTTTCATACCAGGCTGTAAACATGTTTATTCCTGCTGCTACATAAAACATTTTCTATTTTTTAATAAATCCAGTCTGTTCCTGCTTACATGAATCTCAACCCCCCATGAAGCTGAAAAAACATATCTACACCATCAGTCAAAAAATTGGACACTGTCCCACTGAATCCATTGGGAAAGTGGGTCCAAACTTGGGAAAGTGTGTTGATTGATGGTATAAACAGTCAGAATAAAAGCGCGATCCAAATAAAATGTTAGAGGAGTACCTAAAACCCTTTTTAGGGCATTTGAGATGTCCATGCAACCTGCTTTCTGTGATGGGAGTGTTCAACACAACCCCTCTAGCCATCTTATACGTGCAGCTTCATCATTGTGATGCTTAATTATGGGAATAAAGGCTCCTTAATACGTTTTTACAACTTTGTTGAAAACTAAACCTGCGGTTAAAATCATGGATTGCTCTCCACAGGAAATTTAGACAAACTGCCAGTGTGCATCACATTGTATATTAAAAAGATAACTTAGATCAGAAAAGTCTAATATAAGCCTATACATCACCGAAGAAGAGCAGAAAATATTAGATTATTGCAATCAGAGCTTCAGAGTAATGCAAGTGAGACGAGTAACGGTCAAACTACAGGGAACAATTTAATGTTGGTGTGATCACACCACCAACATTGTGATTAAGTGCCGACTTGCTGAGCCATAAACGTCCAAAGAAATGTAGCACAAGACAAATCGAACAGCTCAGGCAAACAGAGATAATTCAGTCTTGCAGAAAAAAATTAATACAATAGCTCTGCTATTAACTTGATAAGCATAATAAAAATTCTAATGCAGATGGGAGCGAAAAGAGAAAAAGAGGAGGAAATTAGTGGGTGAGTTCTGATCAGCCAGTTAATCACCATCCCTCCTTTAATGAGACACAAGGACACTCCACAAGGAATGCCATCTAAACCCCTCGATAACAACAATCACATAACGTTATTGAATATGTCACAAAATCACCATTCCATTAATCAGCCATGGTTGGAGACAACCACACTATACCAAGTTGACCACCCCTCCAGGTACACGCTCACAATAGCTGAAAATTCATTTTACTGTAGCAAAGGATCTGAGGCAAAGGAGAGCTATGATTTCAAAGGCTGAACAATTCAATGTGAAAGAACAGCATCAAGATAAGGCTGTTATCAGACTGATGGGGGAGTGGTAGAGGTGGAGCGAAGGCAGAGCGATATGATCCCCAACATACCTCCTCTGAGAATCATTACGGTAGAGCAAATCCGGAAAACTCCTCACATCCAACTAAAGATGTGCAGAGTAATTACAGAGAAAGACCCTTTTGAACGGATTAGTGGAACAACGATCGCACGAAGTGTTTGGCATCTGCTTAAAAAGTATCTCCACTTAGTTTTTTTGTTTGTGCAGGGATAAAATACCTGAAAGAATATTTAACTATTTCAAATTATTCAAGTTTGAGGTCACAAGCATAAAAACGAGAGGCGTGTTAAAAAACATTACAAGATATAACTAACAAAGTTAGACAAAGAAAATTCTAGAGCAAAATAACTGCATGTAGGCAGCAGAAGAGAAAGGCAGCTTGCCTCCATGCTGACGGAACAGGTCGCTGTGTGTGCAGAGACACACCTGGGAAATATAATCTGCACCTTCCTCCCCAACCAGCTGTTGTGTGTCTGCAGCCTCTCTGGTAATAAATAAATATAGAAAAAAGAAAATTAGAGCCGAGTTACTGCCTACCTTTCCCCTCATTTATCTCTCATATTCACAAGATCCAAACCATTTAAGTATTTGCATAACTAGTTGAATGACTGATCAAAATGGGCACCATTTAGTTAAAACGGTGCACAGTCGGCAACTACCAATCGACTAATGTCTGGATGAAAGTCGTGTCTGGCGCTGAGAAACGGTGCCGTTTGCAGCACTGCTTTAAAAAGGAGCGGCCCTTGTAAACGGTGGAACTACAGAGAGGAGGAGAGAGACGCTCGGCACTTCAGCTGGTTTGACACACCAGCAGAGCATTGGGTAGGGGTGTGAGGGGTGAGGTGTGTGTGTATGCAGTGGGTGGGGGGGCATTGGAGCAGAGTTAGCTGTGAGAAATTGTCCATTTAGCAGTTAATATTTTACTACAAGCTTCATCTACAAACACCACACAGCTCTTCTAGTTAGAGCAGAGTCCCACGTCCCGAGAAGGGAGCTTCGCTCAGATGGAATCACCTCGTCTCTGCCTCCTGACCTCGGTTTGGAGATGGAACCAGGAAAGCTTAACAGCGGTTTCTGTCACTTTTAATTAACAGTGGAAATAACAGCACAGCATGGTTACCAGAGCCTCACTGAAATGCTGTGTTTCTCAGCTAAAAGACAAGATGGAAAGACGGGGAAAATAACTGGTTTGACTTCAGCTGAACGCTCCCCTTCTTTGAAATGACTTCCTTTCTTTTTTCTAGTATCGGCAGACAAAGGGGCCAATATTGCAGATACCGGTAACATCACCAATACCATGGCAGTCTAAATTGAAAATAAAGCACTTATTTCAGTGGCTAATTGTGTTTGCTTTCATAGCCCTTTAACCCAGCCCTTATGGTTCTCTCCTCACCTAGGACAATCTTGTCCAAATAAGAAGGGGTTTGTAGCTTTCTCAAGTTACAAAGGAAGAAAAAGCTGAGCAGACATATGCTTGTAGTGCCTTAGGGATATTCTTTACAATCTCTGGGATGGACAACGTATATTAAATATCATAAATCTCTCAATGATGCATCAACAACAGCTCTGGATTTCAAGGACTCCTGGCATATAAACGATGGATTGCTTTGAACGCTTTGGCCCAGGGGAATGCAAGGATGGGCCAGCTGCAGAGAGCTGTAAGCATGACACGCACTTCAACTTATTCGTGTCCGCACTACTCAATGAAAAAGCACACACATGCATACATATGTGCTATGGGACAAACGTAACCATCCACAGGCACCTAAAAAATGTGTGCCTAACCACCCACACCTTATTCATATCGCGACACACACCACAGCAGACAGCGCTGTAAAGGACACCATCAGAAACATCAGGCATCCATTTGTTGATAGCAACGTGTCTGCAGAGGATGAGGTCAGCAGTCTGTTTTTATTTAACGTGCATCAATCTCAAGAGTTCATGAAAGCGCATTCCTGTTGGATAAACAACCTTCCATGCATGCAGCAAAAAGTCAAGACAAGAAATAAACTGTATGTATACATACAATGAATTCCTCAGGAATAGATTTTAGTCTGCCTAAGCATTATGGTGTTCTGTTCCAACATCCAGGGCTTATTCAGAAATGTGCATGTAACCATGATGTGTGGGCAACAGCTGATCAACATGTGTAAAGATCAAAGACTGTGTTGATCTGATGAGCTGGGCTGTTAACACTGATCTTATGCTCGGGATCTGTAGGTCTAAGTATTACACTTCCATGATGAAATAAGTATTCATGGTAAACAAAAGCTCCCCCAACACTGGGATATAGTAAGTATGCCTAATTTTTCTTGGACTAGAACATTTTTGCCTTCACCGCAGAACAAAATGCTCCTTTAATGGCAGAATTTGCATAACTTGATGTCTGTTTAAATTGCAGAAGATATGAGAACAAGAAAATCTGGATCATTTCTGTGATGAGTCGAGCTGAAACAGCACCGCCACAGACCTGGCCACACAACAGCTTGGAGATATAAATCCATGTCTGTTGGATTGAAGGGCAGAGTAAACAGTTACCTACCACTGTTGTTACAGACTGTATATATGCACATGTACTTCCTTGACTTACTGTGTACCACAGAGTAATTCTTTAAAAAGCCAGAAGCATAACATCGATGTTGAAGGGCAGCACATCTACTCAGAAACCCAAGTTTCTACGGTCAGGAT
This sequence comes from Craterocephalus stercusmuscarum, assembly GCA_037177115.1. Taxonomy (NCBI): domain Eukaryota; kingdom Metazoa; phylum Chordata; class Actinopteri; order Atheriniformes; family Atherinidae; genus Craterocephalus; species Craterocephalus stercusmuscarum. The sequence continues at coordinate 7,213,937 of JBBDHI010000006.1, read as the reverse complement.
TGACTAGGTGCAGAGCCATGCTGATTGAGGATTTCTAATTATTTTTTTCCTGGTATTTTTGGAAAGCTTTACCAGAGATGACCAACAAAATATTCATGTTTATTTTTGTTATTGAATCAAAATGAAACCTAATTTGGAAAACATGCATTATCATGATCAGATTCAAGAATCTGAAGAAGTCTCTGTACACAGTGCCAGGTTTAATCAGTACTGATTGGCTGATCTCTTCATGTCCTCAGGTTGTACTTTATTGCAAAACAGCTAAGTATTATAATCATTTTATCACTAAAATGATTTGAAATCATTGTGATGTTCTGAATTTTTTTAATGATTTTCAACCGGTTTTAATAATCTCATTATTGATCTGCTATGTATCTGACTGATGGGAGGCCCTCACAATCTGCTCCAGTGTTCCTGTAATGCAAAATCACACGTCAATGCAACAGCAATCTGTGTGGATGGAAAGCAGATTGCCATCCATAGGCTGCTTTATTCCCTCCATTTAGTCGGGATAATCCTTGATGCTTAGCTCACTACTTTCACCTCCCCTCTGGCCCCCAGAAATCTTCCCCTGCAAATTAATCTGTTCATAATCTGCGGCCTTCATCTAAGCGCCTGATTGAAGCAGAGATGAGCTAGCAGAGCCGTACTTGGTATGAGGACAGGACCTTGGCCAGGCTGATGTTTGTTTGCTAAAACAAAGGAGACAGGGGCTGTCATAATGTGACATTTAGAGTGCAACAATATTTCCTTGAAGGCATTAATGATACGACAGACAACAAGATAACAACAAAAATATGAGACTGAGGCAAAGAACAGGGGTTGAAGCCGACTTGAGGGAAACATGCACAAGCAGAGACAAAGAAACCTAAACGCTCCAGAGATGAAGACCACACACAAATGTAACCTCTGGGTAACCTGGAAATGTTGACAGTGGATGAGTCTCCCAGTCAGGTGGTAAACAGCAGACGGAGGAGCCATAATGACACAATCCGCAACATCTAAATACAGAATCCTTTGAACAACACCTGACAGAAATATTCAACAATCCCTGAAATAATCTATCATCATAGCATGAAAGAGCAGCAGGAGATGAAGTGAGACAAAAGCAGCAAGAACAGAGCAGGAACAAGATGGAGAAGATGAAAAAAGATGTTTGCAAGGTAAATACTGCCAACAGAAAGATACAAAACAATGGAAGTTTTCAGGGATTTTTGCTTCAGAAAATGAAATGTGGACTACAGAATATCAGAGGAAAAGACAGGCAGGAGGAGGAAAAACAACAACAACAATGTAGTGGAGGCATATACTGGTGCACAGGTTCGCCAGAGGATTATAAATATGGACAGTTGTGAATGAGGGCAGTGTGGCATCATGCATACACACACACACACACACACACACAACAGATGGGCCTCAGGGGATTAAAGTGACGCTCTAAGTGTGTCCAACACCAGATCCGCCCTCTTCGGTTCAAAACAACTGCTGGATGCCACTGCAGTCAGATTTTTTTCCCTCTTTTAAACATGGTAGGCCAAAAATACAATGCTGCAATAATGCTCTGGAAATTCCAGCAGCAAGGCTTATAGCACTCCAGTGACCCTGAACCACATTTTGTTGTTTCCACTCCACCCTTAACCAAACGTTATTATAAAGTAAGCTATATAAGAAACACACACACATGGAATGCACATTTTCTCCACAGCATCTCTTCCGTTTTCGCTGTGACAGCAAGGGACAATTTAAGTGCAGCTCTCCAGCCGAAGATTATGCGGAGTAAAATGTATTTTCCAAGCACAGGTGAGGTCAAATATAATAAATAACTGCCATTATTGCCGTTTTTGACACTGTTATTTGCAGACAGGAGTGTTGCAGAGTAACATGGATAAGGCTTAGGAAAGAAGGGAGAGACTAGAGGAAAAGAATTATATTACCTGTTGTGAGCGCATCCCAGGAATAATCATGGTGGCAGCAAATATGAAGAAACACAAAGAAAAAAACAGTAATTAGCACCTTAATTTCTAAGATTTAAAACAGAAATCCACTCAAATTGAGAAGGGCTCATTTTGATTCCCAGAGAGATGCATCACAGTGCAACTGTATGGCTAAAGCTCTGCAGTCAGTACAAGCCAAATTCAGCAGAATATTGCACAATTGTTGATGAGACTTAATATAAAATATTTTTTCTGAATTGTTTTGTCACCAGCAGCCTAGAGAGGGATGAATGTATGAATAACATGGATTATTTCTTTAAAAAGCCCAATCTCGTTACACCAGTAATTGAGATGTGACGACCCACAGTTCCCCTCTTCATCTGCATGGAGAGTTTTCACTCTCAACTTACTTGATCCTTAAAAAACATTTAATTTATGAATCCTTTTCATGCAGGTAAAGTTTATTTAACAGAACACTTGATCAGACATAAACATCTTTCCAAGCCTTTGAATGAATGCTCACATAATTACAAAACCATTTGTGTTTCCTTCTATGCTGTTAAGCTTTCACTTCCCTCCCCCATACCTCTTTATCATACACATGCAGGCACACAGCTTTCTTTCCGGTTTCCTGTCGGCGCATTTACATTTGACCCATATTAAAAGCTACTTGTGTCCAGAAAGGCGTCAAGTAAATAAAAGTCTCAACCCGCAATGTTTGTGAAGTCAACACAAGTCTGGATTAAAAAAAAAAAGCTAATAACCACAGAAATATGGTAGGGTGCATTTCAAAGCATTTACTGTTCTTCTCCTCTAAAGGCTCCACTGATTTACTCATGGTCTATTACTTTGTCATTAACTTAAAGATGCAAAGCATCATTGCAATGCATCAAAGAGATTCCCAACAGAAATTACAAACAAAACAAGTGGGCAGAAAAACAACATACAAATCCAATTTGAACGTCAAGATACATAGTGGACATAATTATGTCCACAGAAACTGACACACAGTGTGCAAATGTACAAATGAAACATCAAACTGAGCTTGGCGGCCTCCCTGTGGCCGTCTCTAGTTTGTGCTGAATGTTTGTGCTGGAAAGCAGGGATGAGACGAGTTTGCACGAATTTCCCAGTCCCTTACACTCAACTGATTTCTGTTAGTCAAATTCTCAGGGCCCTGCTGGCTTTGCCTTGGATACGACTTGCTCGTCTGCACCACACAGCTCCTGCCTGGGCCATGGGAGAGCAGTCAAACTAGCAAACTATAAATGGCCTACAACTGTTTGCCTTTGATTGTCCCTCGTAAACTCTCTTCCTTCTTTATTCTGTCCATCTGAGAGCCGCTTGGCTCGAGGTAAACAGTGTGGGATGCGAGCTTCCTGAATCACAGGAGCAGACATGGACAAACTGCCAAGATGTGGAGAGTGAAGGGGGAGTAGAAGGCGGGAGGTGAATACCCGTGGTAGGATGGGAATAAATGGGAACGCTGCAAACAATCAAATGCTCCGAGATCAAGCTCTAATCCTGCTGTGGTGTGCTTACATACTGTCATGCTTCTTAACTGTTTCTCACTGTTCAAAACCCTCAGAGATAACATCACAGACTACATCCATGTTTGATTTATACCATCCTCTTAGAGGGAGAGAAGTCACAAAAATAAAAGATCCAAAACGTTTTTGCGCCTTAACACCCTTTTAGAGCCATTATTTCAGGATGACTTCAAATAGAAAGCACTGGGGGAAAAGGAAGGTTCCTGTAAATGTGCTGCTTTTTATGCATTATCTCAAAAGTGTGTTAATTCTCAACCCACTGCCTTTTTCTTTCCTTGAATTGGATGTATAAAGCTTCTCTTGCTGTGGGGAGCGGGGGTGGATGGTGGGAGTTTACACACAATAAATGAGCTCTTTTTGAATTGGCTTAATCTCATTTGGGTTACTAATACGCAGCTTGCCCACCAACACACCAGCCTTTAAAAGCGACTGAAAAGATGTAGGAAGTGAGCCCTCACATAAAAACCAACAACAAATTATTAGGCCGATTCAGCTGAGAGCATCTCCTCCCAGGACTCCTGCCTTTGCCCTGTGTCCTCTGTTTACCTTGTCTTAACTGCAGATGTCCTCACACATGCAAGTTCATTTAATTGACAGAGGCTCTTGTGTGTCTGGGAAAGTGTCTGGTAAAAAAATGTTTCATGCCTGTCAGAAATGTTTTACCAGCTCATGCACTGTAATGGCCGCAGCAGCACTTATCATTTTGTTGAATCTTTGATGTCGGATGCACCATAAAAGATTCAGATGGAAGCCAGTCAGCCAGTGCAGATGTGATTGACACAAGGGGCGAGGCAGCTAGTGTGATTTTTCACTGATGCATAAACTATGCTCTAAGGGTTGAAATATGTCTAACAATATCGCAGATTTCTTCAGAGCAGAAACAAGAGAGCTAAAAGCTGATTACAGGCCTGCCTTCACAATTCTGTCTTGCTGTTTTAGCGTACCAAATAAATAAACAAGCACCCAGGTATGACAGCTACTACCACCAAGCTCTATGCCAATGTCAAAGTCAAATCTTATAAAGATGCTTAGTTAAAAAAGTTAAACAGGAGCCATTTTGTTTCATTCTAGTTAGATGTCTTCAATGGAGGGCTGCCAAAAAGATGTTTTTTTAGCCTCCACCACTGTGTAAGGGTCCTGTCCCCCTTTAAAATTCCACTTTCTTCCAATTGGCCGTCCTCTGGATGCCAGCCAAAATGCAGCACTCACTGTTAGCTTCGCTGTCTTGTACTTCATGGTTGTGGGTAATCTGTGGCTGATGATAGGGTAAAGACATTTTGATGATCTGAACTCACATCACTGGTAAAAAAAAAGAAGGTTTAAATAAAACTGAAAAGAATAGAAAATTCAATTCAGAAACCAGTTCCCACAGAACGAGTTAAAA
>JBBDHI010000006.1:7151941-7168084 GCA_037177115.1 Craterocephalus stercusmuscarum | reverse complement strand
ATGTCACAAGCGTTATATAAATACAACTAAATCAGAACTCTTTATCTAGCGTCCATGTAAACATGCAAGCTGGAATCTCAAATGAGATTGATTTCAAATTAGATTAAATATTTGTGATTGTTAATATAGATAATGTCAGCTAAAGATTCAATTCCTCTGTCTAATAAGATTTAAATTTGCATTTCCATCTGATTTTCCTATCAGGGATATCATCAGAAGGCATGTAAGAACACTGCTTGTACAGTCCAGACAATTTAATCTCAAACCCCCAACATAAGCTGCTGCTGCAAAAAATAAAAAGACAACACTTCCAACTCATATCCCTATGCTTTCAATCATGTAAGTGCATGCAGTCACACTTGCATATACAAAGGACAAAAGAGCCCCCAAGCCATAATGCTTGACTGGACGAGGCTCGGCTACAAGAAACTGCAGTGGGTCTGTCCTCTCACTGCAGTGCTCAGCTGTCAGCTCCATCTCCTCCCCGTGCTACCTTCTCCCCTTTCAAATGCATCATACGTTCGAAGAACATTTCAATTCTGTGCAGTGAAAGCCCTGATTTGACTGCAACAGCATATCTCTGTTAAACCTTCAGAGAACGAAGAGGGAGCAAATCTCAAGCTTTACAGAGACGGCCTTTTAATGCACACTTCTCTTTTGATGCATGTGATGTTGTGGCGACCAGCAGAGGGATGAGATATGGAGACTTGAGTCTATGAATGAGCGTCTGCCATCAAAGCTAAGGAGCTCCTATCATCCTCTAATGTCCTCTGAGTACTGCAGTTTTGCTTGTTGTGAACGTCTTCCTTATTTTTGCATTTTTTTATTTTACTCCAGCCATCAGCATCAAAACGGGCATGCCAAAAAGGAAGACCTCCTGTTGCTCTAGGCATGCATTTTATTGTCTCTCTCTCTCACTTCTTAAACCAGAGCCAATGAGGCGGCAGCACCACCATGGAGGTGACTCAGAGAGCAATAACGTCACAGAATTACAAATGGGAGGCTACATGGAAACTACTCTCCTCTCTATCCCGCTGAGGACTTTTGGAAGAGAACGACTTTAGTTGTGAGTATCTGGAATAGTTATATAGAGCCCTGCAAACTTTGGTAGCACTCACTTGTATCCTGAGGGCTGCCTTTTAACATTTGTGATGTGTGATCAGGCAGCTATTGTCTATTGTCTCACCCTGTCTTGGCAGTGAATGCAAACACAGAGGAAGAAAGTAGGGAGTCTGCTTTCTTGTTGTTGGCAGTTGAGAAAAACGATGCCCATTCACAGTTTGGGCATTGAGGCACTCGGTGGGCTGATCCAGACCCTTTTTGTTGGCTTTGTACAGGGGGGGTACCCTCACTCTGCATTCCATCACAGTAAAAAAACAGGCTGCTTTTACAGAGCTACTCTGGCTGTGGACAACACAAAACGGGAGACTGACAATACTAAATTCTGCAGGATGCAGCGTGAGGTTTACAGAAATATACATCTAAAATATTCTGGTTTTTATTGCTATACTTACAGACTTGTGTTTAATATTAATAAGCCTGGACAAACCATGGGTTCACAGTGTGTCAGCCTGCTTTGGCTGTACATTTGGGTGGACATTGTGGTGAAAAACAATAAGAAAAAAAAATAGGATTATGCACACAATGCGGGCAAAGCAAGCATTACTGTGGGTGCTCCTCAATTATCTTTTGTAATCGAAACATGATCGATACTCGGATGAAGAGGGCATGATGGAACATAACTTTTCCTCAGACATCAATGGCCGAGAATTGTTGCAGAGCTCAGCCAAACACACCGGGCAAACAAAGTCGCATTGACATTCACACGAAAGAGCATCAAATGGAGAAACTATGAGTCAGAGGAGCTCAGAGCACGAAAGCAGATAACCTTTCGTCCTCTGATGCCTCAGTCAGCATGTAGCCCGTCACCTCCAGGAACCAGGCATGTGAGCCGTGTCAGAGAGACACACCAGGCTGGAAGTGAGAGTGATAACAGGACTTAATGTCACATGCCAAAGCTGAAACCCATCTGCGCACCCTTGCCAATGACTTGCTTAATCAGCCCACTCCCTTCATCTCCTCCTCCGCACCCGCCTGACTCGCCTTTACAGGGTACAGATGTGTGATCCACAGACGCTCCCACTCCGGAGTCCTTATTGCTGCCACAGGGCTCAACAATGACTGGCACACGGCTCAAAGAGCTCCTGGCCAGATAGTCACACAAACATGGAACATCATTTGCAGGCAGAGCGGAGATACAACGACAAAGTGCAGGATTTAACCATTCACACACAGAACAGAGTTATATGCAAACAGACTAATTATAAAGGGAGATTACTTGATTTTTCTCATGCCACTCCATAGTTTTTCTGATTGAATATTAGAAGCTCCAGACTCGGATGGAAACTGCACCAGTCTTAGCCTATTGTAAGAGAAATCTGACTTGATTTCAGAAAAGGCTGTGAGCAAAACTAGGCAAAGTGATATGTAAAAAGGGATTTAACCTGCCTGTTTGACAGCAGCTACAAACAACTATCCCACCGCTGACATAAAAGAATTTCATTACAGTGTCAGACAAATCTAATAGGCTACAATAGGCTATATAATCACTTCTTTCAAATATGAACGTCTTTATGAGAGAAAAAAAGGCACACTATTATTTATTTGGAGTTTGTTTGTAGTTCTTTGACAGCATGAACAACCGTCAAAAGACTGCAGAAATGAGAAGGACCTAATTCACCCAACCCACAGGACAGCCCCCATTCTATGTTTCTATGTTCACTTTGGCAGATAAGGCAGTTTCAGACATCTAGACTTCTGATTTTATTGATAAACTTCACGTTTTTAACCACCTGTAGATATCAACAGAGCTCAGAGCTAAGCACAGCAGGATCTGATTCCTGATTCCCCCCAGGAGGGTCCTCACCTCTTTGACTTTCTCCCGGCGCTCATGGGTCCTGGGGTCGGCCGGCTTTCCGTTGACACTCCCCAGCGCAGGTTTGAGCAGACACCTCTGGAACTTCTTGAAACTGAAAGTATCCGAGCTGACACCGTGATCAGTGGAGGCTGCCTTCTCCGCGGCGGACTCCGTTTTGGACCCGGACAGAGTCAAGTCCTCCAGCGCCTTACCTCCGGCGAGCCGCTCCTCGGTCACTTCATGAGACACGTAGGGTTTACGGTTCAAGCTTTTCGGCTTGCTCCCCGTCTCTCCTTTAGCTGGGGTCATGCCCCGCTGCTGGTCCTGGTCCTTGGGTCTTTTTAAGTGCTCCCTGACATCGTTCTCTGACCCGGAGCCAACAGTGACCGGCTGGATCTCCGTCTTGGACAGAAAGATGCGTTTTAGTCGGACAGAGTCTGGCAAAAAGAAAAGGGCTCCGAAACATAGTGTAACCAGACCCGAAAGAAAAAGTAGAAAGACGAATTTCTGGGACAGGCGTAGACCCATGCCCGATGCCGAGACACCGGGCAACTTTCGGAAAACCATTAGAAGTTTTCTTGGAGACGCAGCTTTACCGTCGAGACTACTCGTGTTTTGACAGCCTCCTCTCTCCACCGAGCAGCGGCTCTGCTACCTTGAGGCTTGTGTAAAAACTAAATGTGCTGGACCACAAACACACCCCCGTGACTTTTACAGGGAAACACACACGCAGCCGCAGCTGTCTTTACCTCGCTATTGATTGGATTTGCATAAGCGTTGGGTAGGCCTTCATCTAACATTTACAAACCATTTGCCAACTCCACAGTGGAGTTTCTATCTATCTAATCTCCAGTCACAATCGCCGACATGAACAGACTAAAGGGTTTGTGTTTAACCTGCCAATCAGAGCAGCACAGGGCTTCAGGGTTGCTGCCACTAAGCTTTTTCCCCCCCTTTTTTTCTAAATGTGATAAGTAAAACATCCACGAGAGTCGAACATGAATGCATTTCTATAAGCGATGATCAAATATTTTGCAGTCTCTTAGGCCCTTTTAACAAAGTTGTGGCTCAATGCATGTTTACAGCCCGTGCAGACCATCAATAGCGCATTGCCCTACTGTGCAAAAGCTCAAGCGAACAGCGGCGCATCTTTTCCTTGTCTCTGATTAAACCGCCCCAGGTTGCAGCATCACAAGCTCTTGAGATAGCGTTTTAAAAAAATAAAATTAAAAAAATTGGGCTAAAAGCTGTTCTATTCTCCGCTATCCCGTAGGCTACAGCTGGTGGACGGAAACGCGTGTATATTCATGTCTATCGGTTAACTGCGCTCCTCCTGCAGCCTCCGTGTCACCCCCTTCTCCGGCGCCGTCAACACGCCGGGCGAAACAAATCGCTGGCAGACGTGAAAGAAGGCGGGTTTTGTCCCATCCGAAGTTATCCTAAGCCCCGATCCAAATCCGCTGAAGAAACAAATCCACCATCCAGTCCGCCAGTTTCCAACAAAGGCTGAGAAAGGCACGCCGCCGCGTCCTTGCTTCCCCGGTACCCGTCGCCTTTCGCCTGCCGTACCCCGCTCCTTGAGGTGCGCGCTGTCGTTGTGCAGCGGACGTCTTCCTGCGTAGAAAAGCGCGAGGAGAGGGCTGGAAATGTAACATATAGTGCAGGCAGGGTGAGGAAGAGGGATAGGAGAAGGAAGCGGAGGAGGAGGGGGGCACGAAATGGTCCACTGCTCGACAATCCAGTGGGTTGGTCTGATTTCTTGATGGATATTCACAGCGGCTTATCAAAAGCCATTTGGTTTGTAAGAGAGAGGTCTGACAGGCTCTGGACGGCGGGATGCCATCTACACCTCCCAGGGAAAGCGAGCTCGATTAATCCCGGAGAAGCTGAAGAGGACAGATACAGCTGTTGCAGATGTCTCAACAGCATGTCAACGTGATAAAAAAAAAAAACATGTCAACGTGATAAAAAAAAACATCGTTTTAATTAAACTAAACCAATAGGCTAGCTTACTTTGCTTATTTTAAAGACCAAACCCAGTTTTTAATTATGGATAGGCTACTCTGAAACCAGGATAGGGAAGCCACCATAAATCACTATTTGTTTGGCTCATTAAAAATTGAAATGAATGAAGAAAAAGCCTCGACGCACCTGTTCTCCTTTGAGGTGATAATTGTTAGGTTTGTCCAGGTCGTCAAAGACAAAAACACTCATGTGGCATTGCGCTCACCTTATAAATAAATGATAAAATTTTCAAAATCCCTTTGTTGAATTGCATTTTTAAAAAAGCCAAGACTAAGTTGGCTACTGAATTAGGCCTAATGCTGCCGTAAGTGTTTTGAGAGTTTTGATGACGCAGCATATTGGCTCGTTCTGTTGCAGGTGTTGACCTAAATTATGACCTGTTCATGTGCCATCGGTGATTTGCAATTTGTCTGTTACCAATGATTAAAGGTTTTGCTCTAACAGTGATATAGGATATTTATCTTTAGTCAGAGCTCCTTTGTTCAAGGAATCAGATTTCCAAATACATAGATCTGGGAGATATTGCAAAAACCAGTCGAGCTGATTCTCTTGTTTGGGAATATTTTCAAAACACCTGCAAGTGTTGTCAAAACTTATTTTAGGGTTATCATGCTTCTGTCTTGATGTGACGCCCTTAGCCATGCAACAGTCATATGAGCAAAAGTCTCCACTGTAAATATAGTGAGTCATGGCAGTGCATACAGATTGTTAGAGCAACCCAGTGTAACCATGGATTGCTCTATTTTAGAGCAACATACACTCATTTTAAGGCATGTTAAATGTCCTAATGCTTCTATTCACAGATATGGAATTCACGAATATGAGCGAAAGCAAAGTAGACTGATGATTTCCAGCTCAGCAAAGCAAAATAAGTCAATTTACCACCTTTTATCTGCAGCTTTCAACCTTATTACAACGTCTTTATCTGCAGACGGAATTCATTCGGCCATGGAGATGAATCTGAAATCATCTCCATGATTTAGCGGCTACTGAGCTTGCATGTCAAACTCAGCGGATTGTATGTCAACACATCTATCAATAAAGCAGCATCAGCAGCTGAGAACTATGGTTCTCTTTTGTGTTGTTGCAACATGCTGCCGTTGGGAAACCATGTCCCAGAGCTGCAGTCGAGCTCTAACGTTAAAATTCAAGATTAGACAAGCTCAAATTCCACACTTGTAGCCATGGCGTTGAGTAGGTCTGAATAGCTTTCAATGCTTGGGGTGAGTGCACAATAAGTTTAGAAAGCATGTGTTTAGATCATATTTACTGAGTGGGATAGAAGGTAAACTGTAAACACAGGGTTTTCTGGAGATTAAATAAGATAGATGGGGAGATAAACCGGCCATTAGCAAAGAGCCGGCACAGCACTATTCTCGTAATGCCTCTAAAAGCAGCACGCCTTCAGGGACATTAAAGCTTGAAATGTTTTCAATAATTGGAAATCAATTCAAAACCCATCTCCCACCCCTATTACCCATCCAAAGACCACCAGGTGGGTTTCTACTCTCCTTAAAATAACTATTTAATCTAGATTAACGGCACTGTGGACATCCTTGACATTGTGATGTGCGATGAACACCTGATGAACTTGAACCATAGATCTTTAAGGTTTCCACTTTGTTTCCTCTCTGTTGTTGCAATACTTCTTAGGTCATTTGTACTTTCATCTTATTTCAATGCATTTTCATTGTTAAATCAACCTTCACAGCACTGATGGAATAAGAATGCCACACTATCTGTAGTTTAGAGAACAGAGACAGAAGTGAAGCCCCAACTATTGAATTAGGCTTTTTAGTTTTCAATCCTCTGAGATTAAGTACATCTGTGAGGCATTTAGAAGGTCTCATCAGTGACAAATAAGACATTTTGTTGACAGACGTGTGTGTTTTTCCTTTTCACTAGTCAGAGCTTTGTTTTGGTTCTCAGGCTGTGAGTTGCAAGGCTTCAAACTCATGCATTGTAACATGCACAACAGTTTGTTGTTATATCTACACATCGTCCTTCTGCCACAGATTAATTAGCTAGGTTGGATGTTTCAATCTAAGAACATATTAGGACTTTAAGTTCAGATGTGTTTCTAACATTATGACCACATTTTATATAAATATAGAGGAGCAAATCAAAAGTTCTTTTGACATAGCAGGGAAAACGAAAACCAACTTTTCCAAAAGCCTTATCAGAAATGTACCTAATAATCTACTTTACAACATTACAAAAATGTAACTTTTGAACATTATTGGTGTAAAGGTAGAATTTAAGGCTACCTGAGGTCTGGCTCTCAATGTGGCCGCGCAAATAACGAGAAAACAACATCTTAGGTACGTTTTTATCACCCAGCTTATTAGAATTTTATTCTAATCCAAACAAAATGGAATACCAATGTCTGTATTTTTATTTTGTAAAAACAACTTAACAGATACATCAAGTCTGAGTTTCTCAAAAGGACAAGTTGTACATGAGTCCACTCATTGAACTTGCATGAAGCTCTGCTGGCCTGTGACAGCCTAGTTTATCACCAGGATAGATGGGCGAGGTGATACAGTGTCACTGCTACCAACAGGCAAAGGTGAAACCAAAAGGGATTTTTTTCCCTGCAGCTAAAATAAATAAATGTCTCAGACAAAGGCCATTTCTTGTGAACCTCACATTTACTCTCACCTCGGAATATAACCGGGATGGTGTTTTTGCTTCCTCTGCTAAAATATCATTTACAGTGACTGCGGTCTGATGCGGTTCTGGCTCCATTCACAAACACACACACACACACACACACACTGCATCGTCATCGGCTCTTTGCTTTTACTTTTTGGTACCCTGACCCTTCATGTATAAACATGATTTGGACAGGGAGGGAAATCTGCCGTAGCATGTGATCTTTGTATATGATGCATCCTTCAGCGGGGCTCTTATCAGAGCGAGCCATAGTCGGTCGGTTGGGAGGCATTCTCCCAAGCAGAACGCATTTGGGAGCCGAAGCAATCATTGTGTGTCCTCTTTGGGATGCGCTGGGAGAGTGTGTTTTATAATGAAACAGGGCCATGTGTATTTGCAAGCTCTGACAATTAAAATTTGTCCAGCCATCACATAATGGCCACAAAGTTTCTGTAAATGTTTCCCGGCCATGGCTGAAACAGCTGATTGTGTTTAAAACATTGTCTGCGGAGGGTCATGGACCGTAATGAGTCCTGTGAGCCATAACCATTTTTGTGCTCGCATTCAAAAATTCATTTCGGTTCCAAGCCACTCTGATGTTTTATTCATCAAACAAGATGCCAATGAAAAAGTCTATCTCTGTGTTGTGCTCATTCTCATACATCAAACAACAGGCAGAGATGCATCGGCCTGTGTCAGTGTGTCCGGATTGATATTGTCACTGAACCTGCTATTTCTTTAAAGCACTCTTGCAAAGTATTCCCTGATGTCGGAAAGCGTGGCCTGGCAGGATTCTTGATGTAATGCCGTGGATATCAGGGATCGATTTAATGGATGGGGGTGCCGACCTCGGTGCTTGATGCTCCAGATTTATAAGGCCTGACGAAGCATACTTCTGGGTCAGTAGCCTACAGAGAAATAACTCTGGCAACTTTGTTCAAAAGGCATATGAAAGTTTACAGTGTCATTTCTTGTAGATATGATTTTATCTAAGCTCAGAAGAATTACAAACATAATTCAATTTTTGCTGATGCCTATAAACAGGATTGAGCAACATGCAGACAGATTTACTGTCACCGGCCACATGCAAAATCTGAATTTTAAACATGCAATAAAAACATCCAATATTTATCATAAAAAGAACATTTCAAGTGGAAGCAGCGAGACGAAAATACCGTAGTAACAGCCAAAAGCAAAATATTTCCAGTGACAAACGTTGACACATTGGAAAGACTGCCTAATTGTTCTGAGAAGAAGTGGGCCTCGACTATCAGGTTGCACCCTTCCTCTAACAGAAATGAAACACGGCTCGGATCAGCCATCAGTGCAAATTGCAGGCCATCAGTACAACAATAAGCTCGGCTTTATTGCCTTGCTGCAGTTATATTCGTCTGTTCCTTTTATAGACAAAACAAGCCAAACCGCTGCTCGTGTGGCCCTGCAGTGACCATTCTCAGACAGATTCACAAAACACTTCTTGTTGTGCAGCCAAACATTTTCCAAGCACAGTCGTCGACGCTGAAAATCTGAAAATTCACTTGTGAGGGACGCTTAAACACAACAATTAGCCGTACAGTAGAGGAGGTATATGGCCCATGTAAATGAGAGGGAAGGCAATAGCAAACACCATTAAGCTGATGGAATGAGGCTACAGAAAACCAGAACCCCTCCCACTCACACACACACACACACACAACACAATGATTAAACATGCCAGAATGATTTCAGCGTGCAAACTGTTTCTACTGTGAAATTACAAAAATAGACGTATAAGCCTGGGCTTTGAAGACAGCGCTTGTAAGGCAGCTTGGTGATTGTGCGGTTAAACACTGCCCCCTGCTGGTGCTTGGAAGGTTTCAAGCCGAACGATAAAATGTGAATGTGGCTTCATCTAAACTTGTAATTGCATAAATGTGGTTTGAATTCAAATTGACCTCTCAGACAAAGGCACTCCTTCGTCATATAAAGCTGAAGTTGGAAATAACAACAAAAGTCTTTAGTTGCTCAGAGCGATGAGAGGTTAGTGCGGTTCAAAACAACCCCGGTATTCAAAACAGACACTTTGATTATATGTAAAGGGCAGCCACTCTAAACATTAAAGAGCAATCAGGAGAAAACAAACAAAAGAGCTCTCATGCAAACCAGACTAATTTGCCATGATGGAAACCCATTTCACAGATGAATTAGACACAGTGATTTAACTAAAGCAAAACAGAAATGAATATGGAGACGCACCATACATAAATGTACACCAATGGGAAGGCTATTAAACATCTGTTTTTCTGTTGCTACTGCATTTAATCTTAATAATAAATTACCTAAGAAGTAAGGGAACATCCTTTTTTTGTCGTTTGTTGCTACAGATTAAGCACTGTAAAGTCTCATTTGATCTCAAAGCCAGGATATGAAATCACTACAGTTTTGAATAGTGGTCACTTTGCATTGCAAGCAGCCTTATAGTTGAAAATAACTACAGCTCTATGGCTGATGCAACACCGAGAATAAGGTAGGTTATAACATCATTAATGATGAATGTTGTTGCTGTTGTTTTGTATTACATTTGTTTTAACCATAGAGTGGCTTTGGTTTCAAATATGGAGCAGCTGTCCATCAGTCTAAAAGCTGGTGGTCCTTGGGGGGCTAGGGTGAGTTTCTGAACCTGTCTTGATATGCCAAGCGGCGCGATACAGATAGTACAGAGATGTAACTTCGACAGTCGAGCAATTGATGGCCTCGAATGAAATCCAAATTAGATCAGATAAAATCAGATTTTCATTTAAAAGAATGAATAAATAGCAGCATTTTATTAATTAATCAAGAAGCAGATGAAAACAATACTTCCATTATACATGATACCAAAAGAGCTCAGTATTTTGGTCTGAAATTGATACTGGTCGGTTAGCAAGGTCAGTAGTTCAGGTCATATATCTGACCAGAAAAGGGGGAAAAAAAGCTTGGACAGAGGACTGTGGGATTGAGGCTAGTTGCATTCAGTGCTCATGTTTAAATTGAATTCAACTCATGGTCCTTTGATTGCATTAACTATGTCAATATGACTCTCTGGAAAACAAATGTTGCCCACCACTGATCAATGGAAGGAGCATCTTTCACTGCTAAGGGATCTAATAGGCCAGCAAGAGTAGAAAAGCACGAAGTAAAAGCAGTCCATTTATCATGCAGGCTTTGTTTTTAGTGTCCAGCCTCGCTTTGCACAGTAGTTCCTTAAAACAGCAGTTCTCAGTCTCAACATCGAGGTTGTAAATTCAGTCGGATGAGTCATAAAGTTATAAAGAGAGACAATATAAAACTGCAGCATTCACAGCCTTTCTGCACTTGTAGATTTATGCAACAGATTATTTTTGGATCCTCTACCTTAGACAAATAAGACTTTAATAGTTGTGGCTGGAAAAACTTAAGCAGCTAGCTGTCCTTCCACACCATGAACTATTAACATCAGCCGGAGCTGAAATACTTACATAAAAAGAGATAGTATCATAGTACTTAAAAATCAATGCTTTGATACATAAAGTCTGGTTAATGTTCTGTAGCTCTCCTCTAAATTGCCTGATTCATATCAGCAGTGAGGTAATCAGTTAATGGACAACACAAGCATTGTTTGTCTAGAATTTACACTTATCCTAATGTTTACTTACTGCTAATTCTTCTTGATGGGTATCAGCTAAATGCCTAATTTGAATGCAACAATGGTTTTTTAACTAACAATGAATCCTTTGAGTCTCTTTTCTTTTCTTTTCCTTAGATGCTAAATGAACTTGGCCACCCAGAAGCTCTGCTGAAAAATGGTAGAATGGAATAAATGGCAATCATTGAAATGAGTGGATAAATAGAGTATCTCCATTCCAAAACTATTACACAGAACAAATGTTTGTCAGCCAAGTGTTTATTATAGGGAGCCCATGGGGTCGTTGTTGTTTTGTATTTAACTGGAGCAGAAGCAGGATAAACAATATCAGTCAGAGTGGCAACGTTTTTCTCTCTGGATATTTCTCCATCTCTCCTGCACACACAAGCTCAGCAGTGCAATTATATCTTAACATGACAAAGAGTTCATTCTGAGTTTATTCCTTTCAGCAAAGCATGAAACCCTCCTCCCCCTTTTCTTTCTTAAAAAAAAAAAAATTTACCTTTGGGGGGGGCTGCATTCAGAATGCCACACATTTAGTTTTAATCATATTGTGGGCTGCTCCCCCATGTGTCCAGAAGCTTTACTGCAACTTCAATTCAGCATCATTATTATTAGCATAAATTATCTAATTCATAATTTTTAAGATTTTGTACTTGGATGCATTGCTTTACTTTATTTGACTTGGGTTTTCTTTTCATCTATACCTGCACATCTCTGCTGGATCCACTCACAGAGGAAAACATGTTCATGTCTGAAAAAAAATCAACCATCCACTCATTCCTGTGCTTGGTGTTTGCAGTCATTTCTATACTCATCTTTACCACTAGATGTCTGTAATTCTTACTCACTGTACCTTTAAAGTCAGCATGAGATAGCCAGGAGGAGAATGAATAACTTCATAGACTGTTGTAACTTTACTTGCAAGTCTGAATGATGTATTGATTGTCACATTTTCACTAATAGAGGATCCATAACAAAATGCAACGGTTGAGGTTTTTGGAGTGTTTAAGTTGTTGTTGACACCTGACATTCAATTACTTCCTTTAAAGCTTCAGAACCCTTAGGAGTATTATTGCTGCTAAACATGTTTAACCAAGCACAATATGAAAGGTTTGAATACACACTTTATCTACATGAGAACTCTGAGACATATTTTCATTTATCAATGCAATCAATTCTCTGAAATGTTTCAAGAGACCCAAAACATTTAAGGCAAAACATTTAATTTTATGTCAACTAGTGTATAAAACTGAAAGCAGCTTTCTATTTTCATTTTAATGTCATGAAAAGAACACATTTCCAATAATGACACATGGATATGAGTGTGTTATAAAGAGAAACTTTAATGTATATTTCTGAACATAGATCATAGCAATGGAATGCAGTAAGCGGCAGATCACTCAACAAGAAATTGCAGACGTTATTCAGGTTCTGATTTGTACATCACATACTACATTTTTAATATATTTATTTTGTCTCTCTTCTTATATACAGTGTGCTCCCATTCATGTGAATGCTAAATGAAAAAAAAAGAATCATTTTAAAATCTAAAGTGGAAAACTAAGTGATGAATTGCATGACATTCAATCATCATGTAAGGACTAAACACAGAGGACCCATGCATGATAAGGTGTCCATGCAAGACATGGCGTCTGGAACAATATCACGCACAGCAGAGTACATAAATTGTATAAATAAAGTTTAAGGACACATAATGAGTTCCCAGTGTTTTTTTAAACACATCCCTGTAATAAGGCCCATCATAAAGTAAATTCCATTCCCCCGAGATGTGTCACCTGATAAACAATGTGTACACTAGATTTAAAGTCTTTTATTGCTCTCTATAACATCAGTTTTGAGTAAAAGGTTCAGCTTAATTAAAGTGCTCAGTGTTTTTAAAACAGTGGCATGCAGTGGGAGCTGGACCAGGCAAATTGGAGAAAGACAAGGTAAACTAGGGTGGAAAAGGCGCCAGACAGTGGAGCAATGACACTGCAATGCCTGTTCTGTTGATGACATGGAAGTGTGTGTCTCACTGTGAGGACTGTAGGTTATCATATAAAGTCTCTGCAGAGACATTTGATCTAATTTTTTCTTTGTTTTGCTATAAACTATTGTGAACCTCTTAAACTGGATGAAGTCATGCTTACTTATGTTGCGACTTTGATTGTTATTGATGAATTCAGTTTAACTTTGTCCAGGAAAACAAATTCACTTTAGAATGACTGGGTTTGAGCAAGATTCTTGACAGATTCATGAATAATAGCTTATATTAGCAAATTCAGCTTGTTTCCTCTCAAAGAATCAGAGGCTGAACTCCAGCAGTCCAGTAAATATAGTCCCCTTACCACTTCTATCTACTCTACTTTACTTGGTTTCAGGGTGTTTCCACTAGCGGTTTCTCAGGCCGAGTGGGGCCGAGATGGTACTGTGATGGTACATAGTCCACTGAGGTTCCATGTGGGGAGAGTGAGGCCAGTGATCACCCTAAAGTCACTAAATAGCAACTCTCAACCCTGTTTTTAAAGACCGCCGGTTACAGTGGCTGTGTGATTGTTTGCTGACTTCACCACCGAATAAAAAAAGATTAAAGTGTTATTATTACATTGCTGTTTACTAATCATAAGAAAGCGCGTAAAGTAGTGCTGGACTGGTAGAGTAGGGAAAGTTCTGGTGGAAAAGGGGCACGTGTAATGTGTGAAAAAAATAAACTCACAGTGAAACCTTAGCTCACAGTGACACAACGCAAACTTCCAGATACAATACATGGCCGTACAAGCAAAGAACTCTGATATGCTGTGAGAAAAAGCTACAATATTCTACAGTGACATAAATAAAGAAGGCAGGCGAATGCAGGTGAGGCCACAGTGTCGGCGTTATCTTCGTGCGAAGACAACAACCGTAACGTAAAACTATTTTTGTTGGAAAACATTCAATGCTTTTCCACCCTTATAAAGCATTTTTGTAGGGAAAAATTTTTTTAAAGGGTTTTGTTCGATTTGATTTAAAGCAAATCAAAGACAAAACGGGTGCATACATTGCAAGTTACATTACATATGAATACAATAGGTTCTTCGATAGGCTGTATGGCTTTAGATAAGTTTTCTGCACCAAACATTACTCTCCAAGGAGTGCAACAATGTTTGCCCAAAAAATGCATTTGGTATGAAAAAGAAAAATATGAAAATAGTGTTCATTTTATCTTATAGAAACTAAAGTCTTTGGAATAATGTTAAGTAAACAGGAACATGTCATCTCTTGGATCTTTCAAATATAAATATATATATTATATATTTTATTTCCCTTCATTTGATTCCCATCCCCAAACAATCATGTAGTACTGATATTCCCAAGGCAGATTATCAACTTTTCTTTAACGCAATTACACATTCACAAGCAGGAGTAGTTCGAGAAATTATTCAAACCCACCTGGTCTAAAGGAACTTGGAGGTTTGCACCACGTGCATTTGCTCGGATGTTTAAGGTTTCATTATCTTAACTCTTAGCTGTTTCTACCATCTCAGAAACGGGAGGGCAGGTATGTTGTCATGGCAAAAAAAAGGAAAAAAAAACAGGAGAAAAAGGAAAAAGAATAGAGAGAGAGAAGTGGAACTAAACCCTCTGGACATCTGCAAGCACTCAGTTCTTGCTGTTTTACATATTTACATAAGCTCATGTGTTAAGAAACAAACTGCCCTGTAGGCATCTCTATAAAATCCACAGCAAACATTTTACAGATATCTAAAAGACAACTGAGAAGACGTGAACAAGCCTGCATATAACACCAGTCCTCAGATCTTTACACTGGCTTTCTGTTTGTCAAAGAAATCAACTTCAAAATCCTGCTGTTGGTTTACAAAGCTCTGAATGGTTTAGGGCCAAAATATTCAGGAACTTCTGTTTCGTAGATCCCTCAGCTCATCAGGGTCAGGTCTACTTTCAGTTCCCAGAGTCAGAACTAAAGACGGAGAGGCAGCGTTCAGTTTTTATGCTCCTCACATGTGGAACAAACTACCAGAAAGCTGCAGGTCTGCTGAAATTGTCAGCAGTTTTACATCAGGATTAAAAACGTTTTATTTGCAGCCTTTTATGAGTGATTTTTTTTTCTCTCTGAGGGTTTCTTTGCTTATTCTGTGATTTAAATTTAATTTTAATTGCTAAAATACTTTGCACTCTGCTGTAATGTTTCAAACATTTGTATGTAAAGCACCTTGAATTGTCACGTACAGGAAATGTGCTATGCAAATAATCTTGCCTCGCCTCGCCTTACTGGGTGTCTCTGCTCTTTCACCTCATCTGTAACTTGAGCTTTCTGGATGAAAGAGGAGCAGGAAAAAATCGGTCCGTCACTAACACCCAGAAAACAGGAACTATGACTCACTTGAGCTGCTTTAGTCAGACTGGGTTACAAAGCTGAAGTTCCCTCTCCACAGCGAGGTCTTTGAATGAAGTGAAATAATTCTGGGTGTGAAATCCAATTTTCAAATTAATCTAATCTGTGGCACAATGTGTTCTGTAATAAAGAAGTTAACGTGGTACTTTCTTTCATCAAGATGTTCTATTGAATATACATCATAGCATTAATAAAGTCAGTAATTTACAGTGTGTCATATTCCAATTTACTGAGGCAGTGTAAAAAACGACACATATCATATACTTTACGCTATCATATATAAATAGTTGCCCATGGCAGAAATCCCATATCCACCACAGATGACAAGAGGACATCATTAAAAGTTAAAATGATGGAAAACAAAGTGGAACTATGACTAAAATGTGTCCACAAGTTGTTAATGAGTAAACAAAACTGTTTCTGCACACAATTTTTGAATCTTTCTTAGAGCTGCAAAATTTCTGGTAAATTGTTTTGAATGATTAGAGATAAATAGATTTTTAAGAG
>JBBDHI010000006.1:6765622-6776175 GCA_037177115.1 Craterocephalus stercusmuscarum | reverse complement strand
CTGAACTTCAGCAGTCACATTAAGACTGTTGTGAAGGCAGCCTATTATCACTTAAAGAACATATTGAGGATTAAAGGACTAATGTCTCCACAGGATTTAGAAAAACTGGTCCATGCATTTATTTTTAGTAGACTGGAATACTGTAATGCTGTCCTTACAGGTCTCCCTAAAAAGTCCATCAGACAGCTGCAGTTAGTCCAAAACGCTGCTGCTCGAGTCCTCACTAAGACCAGGAAAGTGGTTCATATAACACCAGTCCTCAGATCTCTACACTGGCTTCCTGTATGTCAAAGAATTGACCTCAAAATCCTGCTTTTAGTTTACAAAGCACTGAATGGTTTAGGGCCAAAATATATTCAGGAACTTCTGGTTCATTATGAACCAACCAGATCCCTCAGATCATCAGGGTCAGGCCTACTTTCAGTTCCCAGAGTCAGAACTAAACACGGAGAGGCCGCGTTCAGTTTTTATGCTCCTCACATGTGGAACAAACTCCCAGAAAGCTGCAGGTCTGCCGAAACTGTCAGCAGTTTTAAATCAGGGCTAAAAACTTTTCTTTTTGGAGCCGATTATGATGAGTCATTTTTTTTCTGAGGGTTTCTTTCTTTCTTTAATTTTGTTTTTGTGATTTTACTCGTTTTTAATTATTTTTATTGCTTTTGCACCTTGCTGTAATGTTTGTATGTTCAGCACCTTGAATTGTCATGTACATAAAATGTGCTATACAAATAAACTTGCCGTTTTTGTTTGTCCCGTTTCAGCTACTTTATGTAAACATGGCGATACAACAAGGCACCTATTAGTTGTGTACACCTCACCTATGTATTTATAAATAACTAATTCTAAGCTACAATAACACTTTCATTTGGATACGATTGTAATACGTATTTATGGAAGCGATTTGGAAGTGTTTTCTGCAAATAACGGCTAAATACACACTGCCATTTTAAGTACAAGGTGAAATTTGCAAGTGTATCAAAATAAAAACACCTTTTGTTTAAAGGAGGGTCTCAAAATCTGGTTATGGACGGCAACTGCCCTACAGTTTTTAGATGCACCCTGACTGAACACGACTGATTCAAATCAATGTGTCACTATGCAAAACTTGACAACATGCAGTTGGATCCATTTAATTTGAATCTAGGTGTGAAGCAGGCAGAGAAGCCTAAAAACCTTGAGCCAGTGTTGGGGATCCCTTGTTTAGAGTGCATTAGTAAGCTTTAGTGTAACTTCTTATGGTTGCTCTGGTTCTATGATGTTACACTGTCCCTTAATTTTTGGATGAAAAAAGCAGAACATTTTTTTGGATAGTGGATGTCTAAGAAGCGTATTATCACCCAAGCAATAACTATTGCAAGTGTGATTTCTGTCGCCTTTAATTGCCCTCTTGACCATACTTGATCATGTGTGGCTCTGATTGCAATGAGGCTTTAGCATCTGCTAAGTGATTAGCATTAGCATCTGCTAAGTA
Source organism: Craterocephalus stercusmuscarum (assembly GCA_037177115.1). Classification (NCBI taxonomy): domain Eukaryota; kingdom Metazoa; phylum Chordata; class Actinopteri; order Atheriniformes; family Atherinidae; genus Craterocephalus; species Craterocephalus stercusmuscarum. The sequence continues at coordinate 6,774,704 of JBBDHI010000006.1, read as the reverse complement.
TTTGCAGAATTGTTGACTTACATTAGTGAAGATGTGCCTCTTTATCAACAGGCTTGCAAATGCAGTCATTGTTTAGAGGCATATTATGATTCGTTCATTTCCAAGACCTACTTTCTACTCTTTCTGTTTTTGTGGTCAATGACAGATTTCAATGCAAAGTCATCACAGAGGTGAATGTGAAAGCAGGGGTCACAATCTGTGCTGAGCCCAGTCTGTTTTGAAGAACTAGACATACTGTAGATATCAAGGCTGTTACTTTACAGATCATCAAAAAAGGACAAATGGGGAAAAAGAATGCAAGACGACCACACCCCTTTGTCAAAGGAAAATAAAATTGTGGATCCATGCCAAGACGTGCAATGAGGTCTAACTTAACTCTTTAAATCACAGAGAACATGAATACAGATCTTAGGATTGGCCTGCATACACATTTTCTTCTCTAAAAAAAAACAGACACTTAATATCTTTCATTTATGAGGATAGAAAATAAAGAAAATCGTGAAAATGTGCAATTATACTATAAAGGGAGTTTTGAACTCAATGGATGTATAATTTTTATGGCCTTTTGCTTCCTGTAGTGTTTGTGAGCAAGAATCTGGAATCAGTCTTATTTGTTGGATTCAGCTGCATCTAACGGTGTTTAAATGAATTAAAGTCCTCTTTATTAAACTGCTAACCCAGTGGTTCATTTTTTATTTTAATGAACTCATTATTAATATTTATTTAACTTTGCTTCACAATGATTCTGATGGATGAGGTTTATTCATTAAAATTGTACTAATGGGGACAAAGAGATGAAAAATAGGCAAAACAGAATTTTGTTATTGTCTCCAGCAGCTAAACTTGTCGAAGCGTCCTTTCGTAAGACACTAACAGTGGATTTATCAAAGACTTGCACCTGTTAAAACATGTGCAAGGTAAACATCACATGCAAAAATGGTTTACTAAAAGAACATGCTATGGATTGCTCTTCTTACACAGCCAAAATACCACACACAATCTGCTTTGCACGTTTGCCTTGAATGAATATGGATTCTGAGCGTTTCTACCAGAACTTAAAGAGAAAATAAAGCAGCTTTCCACACACAATGTGATTTATTAAACGTGCGGCACCTATTCCTGCACCTTTATTTAACACTCTTAAAAAGCAGGAACACGGTTGGAAAGGTGATGTCATCAAAAACAAGACAGTCTAAAGAGATCTGAGATTGACTTTAGTGTGAGATTGTTTCATGTAGATACCAAAGTTTAGTTTCTTGCAAGTCCTGACTCAAACCATTTTTTCCCCTGTAACTACTTGTGTTGTCATCTTTATGTTAAGTTTCCCCACAAAGTTGAGGAAGTGGAAGGGACAATTTGGTGGATTAAAGAGAAAAAATATATAATTACTGTAGTGGTGTTCCGATCGATCGGCCGATTTCTGTAAAAAAGTAGGTGATCGGTGATCGCCGATCATCGTGTTTTGTTGCCGATCACAAAACTCGATCCCCTTTACTTCATACTTTGCAGCCTGCAGAAGCGCTGTCACAGCGCCGCTGTGTGCGGTGTGGTGTAGCTCCCGCTTTCCCCTGCGCTGCGTGTGCACGCGGCTGCAAATCCAAAACAAACATGTCTGCCATGTGGAACTTCTGCGCCGAGATGTTGAAAGCTGACAGAGTCTGGTGAGTTTCCAAGGCTTACTGTACAGAATGAGAAGAAGACGCCCGCAGCAGCCATAATGCAGCCATAATGCAGCTAACGCAGCCAACAGTTATCAGTTGTCCATACAGAAGGCCGAGCAAATAACCACAAAAATAATTTTATTAATCGGGCTAGATGAAAACCCGTTCCCAGCGGTGGAGGACCCTGGGTTTTACCGACTTCACCCGCACAGCCCCGCTACGTGCTGCCTAAACAGAGATATTTTAAAGATGCAGTCCTCCATCAGACTGTGTGCTCCTACATAAAAAGTCTCCTTAAAGAAGGATTCTCATCCTTTGTAAGTTAGATATAAGAAGCTCAGACATCAGTCCTGTTATGATGAGTTTAACACCTCACTGTAATTGAATAAAATAAAAAATTTAATTTAAAAATTAAAAATTACAGCAATGTGATCGGTATCGGTGGAAAAAAGTATGATCGGAGCATCCCTAATTACAATGCATTATTTTCACTGGGCAACACATGGGCTGAAAATGATATCTGTTTTATATATATTTTATATATAAGTATCTTATATTTGACAGGGTGATATTGTTCTTAAAACTATTGAACTATCCATCTTTAGAAACTTGCTTTTGAAGCACATTTAAAAAAAATTAGTGATCATAAGTCCCAGTTATTGATACTGCAACATTGGAGACTATCATGTCAGATAAGGGTTGCTACTGTACTTCAAGGTAATTAGAAGCCAATTTATAATAGAATGAGTAGATAGTGTTACTATGATAAGCATCACCGTAGTTACATGGATAATAGGGGTTTCCTACACAGAAAAGAAGCGCATTAGCTTGGACATAAATCTTGACACAACAGTCCTTTTTGTATGTAGATGAACTCTTGTCAGAATGAGGGAAATGGGGATATTGCTAATTATAGTTATTAAATGCATGTCTGTCAGTATCCTCTTGCTAGGAGGCAAACATGATGGGCTTACTGAGTTATACAGAGAAACCACTTAATTTGCTAATTATCTGAACAGCTTGTCCATTTATACTGCTTTCAGAAAACATGCATCCTGAAGTGAGACACTGTGTCCTTCACTTTTACAAAAGGTCCTGCACTAGCTTTTAGCACAGGCACCCCTTTCTGTCAAATCACACTTGTAAAGTTTTAATATTATTCAGAGTGAAATATGAAGTGTTACTTCCATTTGATGGGAGGATAAAAATGCACAGTGGCGAGCCACTCGCTCTGAGGATGTGGACAAAAAAAAAAAAAAAACGTCAATATGAGCGACAGCCTGTGAGCCCAAGCCAACGCATGATCGCCTCCGTAAGCCCACTTCGAAGTAAAAGGTCAAATGAGACAGCGATACAGGCAGCATTCTTAAAGTCGTCAGGCTCGTAACTCATAACTAAGTGTAATTTAAAGACGACAACAGAGACAGGAGCTGAAAATAGCAGCTAATGAAACAGGCCCTGGAGGTGTGCTGAGGAAGGAGTGATGTTAAAGTTATGGGACATCTGATGGGGTGAGAGTTAAAACAGAAGGGAAGGAGAAAAATTCCACTCACTTTGTGTGTGCCTCTTTCTCTTACTGTCTTTCTCACACGCCGAACATAAACGCACTTGCGCACACACTAACATACTCATATTAACCAAGTCATCTAAAACAGTCCGAGGGCTGCTCTGGGCACTGACCATCAGTGACAATTACACCCAGTGATCCGTGACCTCCTTCTTGCCACTTCATGTTACTGGTTGCTTTCTCACAGATTTACGCACATTCATTCTACTGGGAGCTACGCGATAATCAAAGATGTAAAACTATCGGCCCTGACACATATGCTGCGTTTTCTTTTGTTTGTTTTCTAACTGATTGTTTCATCCACAAGAGTTTTGCAAATTAATTTCTGGCACGCGTGCCTCCCTCTTTTAATGCCACAACATAATCATAAAGGCAACACAGTAAACAGGGAAAGCATGTATTTATAAACGTGCAGCCAGTAATTACTAATCTGAGAACATGAAGAAGTAGAGAAGAAGAAGTCTCGTTTGAATGCCCCTGAGTGACAGTGAAGAACTGACGCAGCTATGAGATCCTCTCACAGTTGTGGCTGTTTTATATTGTTCTTTTCCTGCTCTCTATCATGTCCATCATTGCAACATCATCCTAAATGCAGCACTCTGACATGCATGCGAATTGGCTAATTTGCTGCCTCTTCTTATTCCCCCCTAGACTCATTTGTGAGGCCTGGCGTCTGTTGAACACGAGCTGGATGCACACCAGCAGGTTCACAGTCAATTAAACAAAACACAATGCTACGGTGATGAATAGAAAGCAAATGGATCTGACAATAATTTGCGCCCTTGTAAAACCATGCGCGGAACTTTGCCTCTGAAACGATCTATGATTCTGTTATCACTACAGAGAGAAAGAAGCAGAAACGGGATAGAAAAAGAGAGATCCCACGAAGCTGCTAGCATCAGCAATCAACTTGTATAACAGCCAGCTAGTTATGAAAAGCCTGCATGTGTGTGGGTGTTCTGCTTTTAGTCAAGTGCAAACATTTTAGCCTTAAGAGGGAGACCTGCCAGAGTCCACTGCCAATATGAATGCACCATCAACACCCACGCGATTCGCAGTATCTCAAGCCCACACCTCATGCATACGAATACTGCAAACACACACGCCAAACAAGTTCTCCACATACATTTACGCAGTGCTCGCACGTGCGTTTCAAAACGTTTCCACATTATACAAATATGTGAACTCTGAAAATTATACAGCAGGGTAATTAAGCCGCTACACCACAGCATACCATGCAGAGCACTGAAGGCAATATGAAGCTCATCTGAATTGAAAATGTTACCACTGAGGCACATTGTATTACCCAAAGAAAGCAATAAAGTTGCCTGAGAGCCTAATAGCTAATTTCCTAATAAAACACCTGTCTTCATATTTCACTTATCTTCATACCCAAAACAGTCAGGAGTTACACGGGTAATAAAATCTCTCGTATCGTTCCAAAACAGCTTATGTGAACATTTTCTAATGCCATAATGAAATCTGGTTATATCTAAAGAGGCTACTTGGTGAAGTTGGAAAAAGACCTTTTACTAGTTAGGGGTGTTGGCAAACAAAAAAGATTATTTTTGCCTGGATCTGAGTTTAAGGCTTGGGTCTTACTGAGTTTGACTTGTTTCCCATCAGATTGGTAGCTGGGTATTTTGGAGGCTGGATGAGCACCTACTGTAAGAATCAGAGTTCAGGATGCTGGTTCACCCAGCAGCCTTTTGCACTGAAAGTAACCAGTGTTCCTCTCTTTCTCTCTAACTGATTGTAATTTGAAAAATGATCGTACAACGTGTACAAGTCTTCCTTCTATGTTTTTAGAAATTAGTTATAGCTGTCTTTAATTATCATTCAGTTATTAGCATGATTCTTACGTATTATTTTCAAAGATCTCATAATAACACAAACAATTTTCATTCATATCTTTCCACAATTCTGTTGTTACGATTCCTTTTTAGGAAATAACGTTTTTATTATAGAACTGTTCAATTTGATTTGTTCAGAAAAATCTTCATGTCAGTTGTGAGAAATTAAAAAGTCAGCATGCTTATAACAAGTACAGTAAGACAAGTTATTAGTTAGGGCTGGGCGATATGGCCTCAGTCAATATCACGATTTATTGAGCAGTTCATCTCAATAACGATAAATGGATGATAACAGTGTTATGGTGCACAATTTCTATTTGCCACCAATACAATGGCAGACTGATGTGTGGATCCACCATGCCACTCTCTGTTCTGACTATGCTGGGAATCAGAGTTTTGGTCAAATATTTCATATGAATTAATTTATACTGGGACCAATAAGCATTGACTGGGCAGCGCCATTGTATATTCATTTTCTTAAAATATCAGATTTATCGATATGGGCAAAATTTACAACAGTTATCGTTGTAAATCTTATCAGTAAATTTTCGATAAATCACCTACCCCTGGTATTAGGTAAGTCTGGCCAAAACCAAACATTTAGATGCTTTTTAAAGGTGTTTATTCAACTGAAAGTTTACAAAATCAAACCACTCAAAAATGGACAGATGAACCCAGTTAATGGGTTAAAGGCTGAAAAGCATGGGCCCAGGAAAGTCACATCTGCTTCACAAAAAGTTCCCTTTTTATCTTTTTAAATCATTTTGGAGAAAAAGTGAAACATAGGAGCATAATATTAAAGCCAACTTTTTATTAATGCTACTATCATTCACATATTTTTCTCTTCCTTTTGTCAAACTGCAAATGGCGTCAGAAATTGGGGCTAACAAAGCAGCCCATTAAGACCCTCTCTCAACTCCTGAGACTGTCACTTTGCTCCAATGAATGTAATTACATTTTTTTTATTGCTCTGGCTGAATAACCAAGCGTATTCAAATCACATTTATATAATAAATATAGGCTTAAAGTGAAAACTCTCACCCTGATTTGAAACTGGGGAAAAAATGGTCAAGATTTACAATTCTCTGAAAAGTGAAACTTTCTTTTGCAAGGGCTAAAATGTAATTGGGCAATCAATTCAAAAGATGATAATAGGCATGCTTGGCTTTCAATAGCTTCGCTATTTTACAGTGTTTTACGAGGATATGACAGAAAACAGAAGTGGCTGGAAAAATTCTAAAGTGGATAGTGATATATGATCCGCTCATATTTGGCCCAATATAGCAATGTTGATTTTAAAGAACTTTGCAGAATAGACTGCCACGGACCCAAAACTGTATTTTTATCATTTTTATAACCGATTTTTCTGCAAGAGCACAGTTAATTTTCTGATTTTAACACGACCAAACTGCACAAACTGCACTTTAACTTAACCAATATGAAACTAAAGGTAAAAAGAAAACATGTAATCAAAGAATCACAAAGGTGATACTCAAGGCTTCTAATTTTCAGGCAGTCTTTGCCTGCAAATTAAATCTGACAGAGAATAAAAGGTTTACTGTATATCAAACCTTTAAAAAGACAGATTGAGATATAAATGATACTCTTGCAGTGGCACGCCCCCTATCAACGGCTAATTCAGCATTCATCTTGCATCCTACCTGTACTACGAGGTCTCTCCAGCCAGTAAAAGACTTATCTTGGCTCTTTTATTTATCTCTTGCTCTGTCCCTTTGACTCTTTCTTTTCTTTTTTTCCACCAATAATGCCTTTTTTGCATTTCTTTGCTGAGGATGCGATGCACATTGGCCGGTGGGTTTGTATCTGCTTGCTGGGATGTGTTGCAGTGCTTTAAGCAAAATTCTGCTGTGATGTTCCCAAAGAAAAAGGGTATAGAGTAGTTTCCCTGCCCCCGGGATGCTGCTGGGAAATGTACTTACTGTACTTGATGTCACTTTGCTGTCAAATGAGTCTACAATGCAGAGTTTTAAGGTCAGAAAGTTAATGGGCCTTTAAAGAGATGCAGTTTTGTAATAAACCATTTACGCAGTCTGATGTATTAATTCTCAAAGAAAAGTTTGCACTTCAACATATATGTTATTGCAACTTAAATGTGCTTTGGTAACCTGATAAAACTCAAGCGAATTCAGATATTTTTCCCTCTTTCATGCTCACAAAGTCTTCTTGAGTCCTTCCAAGTAAGCACTTCTGGAGTTTGTGTCAATCAGAATTAATCTCCTTTAATCAGAAATTGGAACAGCTTTGTGCTGGGCCAGTTGGGAGATAACAACTACAGCAACAAAAAAAAACATAAAATCTTCCACCATAACTTATAAAATTCCTCTTTTTTCAGTAAAAACTGGAAGAGAGAAGATTGTGTTACATTTTTAAGATTAATCTGATTAACTAAATTAATGAGTTCATTTAAATGCAGAGTATTCCTGTCACGCTCTATAACTGAGTAGCTGACGCCATCATTCACAGGTCACTTGCAATATGTACAACACAGTAAGATATTTCTACCATACTGCTCGGAAATGAGGATGATGATGATGATAATTCTGGGCTGTCGTGTGCACTCTGTTTTTCCCCATCTGTAGCAATGAAGGTCATCACGCCATGGCAATGCAACCAACAAACCCTCTCACCCCCGTCATGGCCATGAGCAGGCGATGTTGCTGGTCCACATTACAGTTCACCTCCTCACTGATTAATTAGGCTCATTCTGCTAATTGAAAGTCACCCCTCACCCACTGTTCTGCTGTGAGACTGAGAGCAGACTGCGATCATCCCACTCAAGAGTGGTGAACCACTGACCTGCCACACTTTATTAAATCAACAAGTGACGGACACATTTTTTCTCACTGTGCTTCTTCCTGTCCCTTCCCTCCTTCTCTTTCAGCGGTCCCGACAGCTCCCCGTTTTTTATAGTTCCTCCCATGAATGACAGCCAACCCACACAGGCTGCAGCGGGAGCAATTGGTGTAACAAGCCAATTAACTAATTAAGGTCTCGTTTGGAAGCCTAACGAGGAACACGGACACTCATTTGTGTGAATAAACAGGGATTCTTTTCTTTTTTTAATGCATTTGAATAGTATAAATTCATGTGCTTTTGCACAGAGGTCAATAAATAAATAACAAAATGACACAAAGTGTACACTACGCAGACTTCTGCCAACCGACGCCTCCTCTCGTATGCATGAAGTGAGGAGGCCGAGACAGAGCAATATGGTGATTCATTTATTCTAATGATACTGCTGACATCAGCCAAGTGAAGGAATGGATCAGTTCTGTCTTATCAGAGTAGGCAGAGGGGTAGCTCTTCGCCTTCTGACTGGCAGCCGCTGTAGCCTAATAGCATGGCAGCACACCAAACTGTAAACAGACGCGAGCTGAATGGTTGCTGATTCTCCTGTCGTCCAGTATCAATCTAAATCAAGAGACATGACGTCTATTGATCTTCCAGCTTGCCGTAAGGCTTTGATGAAAACGCTCCACGAATAAGGGTCGTGTGATTGAAATCTGAATGCATAATACGCTCCCCGCCTTGCATATTGGACGGTGAATATGCAAAACACAGGAACTCAGCACTGATGCTCATGCATGAGCATCTTAAGAATACGACGCTGGAAATTCTTCTGTGACTAGGCTGCCAGCTGAATTTGTAAATGGTGATTGATTTGGAAAATTAGAGCATATTGACTCAATAATCAGGGAAATGAGTCAATCCTTCAAAAAATCCCTCTTTTATTGGATTAAAAGCTGTTGTAAGGAATGTGCGCACACTTGCACAGCAGTCGCTCATGAAAAATAAATTTTGCACTTTCCCTTTGAAATTCTTAATCACTTAATATTTGAAGAGTTCTATCCCAAAGTGTTATCTATTTTAAATGAGAATATAATCATCCGAAAGCTGTGATTAATCATCTTAGAATTCCAGGGGTATAATGGCTTTAGGTGTTATCGTTTTTATAAAGTCTTCATTTGTTTTAATTCTAC
>JBBDHI010000006.1:6667399-6682677 GCA_037177115.1 Craterocephalus stercusmuscarum | reverse complement strand
TCTCCAGATTACCACCAGGTTATACCAGATTACCACCAGGTTATACCAGATTACCACCAGATAAAAAAAAACTCAGTATACTTAAAGATGAATGGAACACACCTGAAATGCCTTGAACTATTGATGCATGAAAATAATAGAAAAGCCACAAGTTAAAAGAGTTGAAAGCTAGCAGCAGGAAGACTTTATCGTTAGTTCTCTTGTATTTCAGACCTGGAAGCTACCTCAAGTGTCCACCAGCACAATGCATCAATTGCACAGAGAAGTAGTTAAAAAAAAAAAGAAAAAAGGGAAAAAACGGCCACCACTGAATATATCTTTTTTGTTTTTTCAGACGTGTGTCCACAATCATGTGGATAAATAAAGCGATGGCCTCAAACATGGCCAAACCATTATTATAGTGATGATGTTTCTCCGGGCCTTTTAATCGTTCCCAAATTTGAGATTTACTATGAGAGAAGATGATACAGCACTTTCAACAGTGTTGGGAATGCTGTGGTCATTGTTTTAGCAAACGCTTACAAAAGATTCAGAAACCAACTCCATGAATGGAGAGCTCATTTGGTCCTGAGGAATACAGTCTGCTTAGTAACTCTGCATTGTGTCTGGAATAAAGTGACACATAAAATAACGTTTACATCAGGGCCTCTGCTCTGGTAACTCTTAGATCTGCAGGGGAATCTGTGATCTAAAAAAAAGTGACAGTCCTTGTGTAAAACTTAAAACATATGATTTTTCCAATTAATAAATCAAAATGTACTCTCATCTCTTGTGATGCTATCATCGAGGTGCCTCCTGCACATGCTTTTCAGAAACCTTACATCAGTTACCTTTTTGATAACGTATTTTTAAGGAAACCTGGTGGGTTTTGGACAGTTTATTTAGTGCGCGAAGTAGATTCTTTCTACAATTAATCTTCAAGTTTATATGGGCAACTAGTTTACTTAATGAATGTTTTACTGTGGGTCAAATAGCTGAGGTTTATGGTTGTAATGTTATGATGAAAAAGATTCTGTCCTTTCAATAAATGAAAATATCCCACTCGTCAAAAAGATACAAAGATATGTGATACTGAGCGTTTTACATAACAAACATACTCACTCCTTTTCCCATTACTGCAGGTCCAAAAGTGCGGCATCTCTCTGGGTGATCCTGGTAGCTACTATCGCTGGGTTAATGGGCCTTGTCCATCTCTTCTTTTTCCCTTAGTTGGCTCTACAGACCTATCCCGCAACCATCCCTGCTCCCACTCCCCTCCCTGGTCTAGCTGCACATATCCCCAGGACACACTCCACTGGTCCTCCTGGCTCTATTCATTTCATGCCCTTCACTCCACAGGCCACAAATCTCTCTTTCATTCTTTTGCCATCTTTTCCTGTGTACACTCCTGCGACCTGCTTGATGTACATTGCCCCCTCTTCTGCACCCAAGATGTCAGCTCGCGTCAGTGCTTCGTTTGTCTCTCCTCCCTTCACACCAGTTTTGCTTTTCATTTTTTATTTCTATCTTTTTCTCATCTTTCATTAATTCCCTCCCTTCTTTCCCGCACATGCCCTTCAATTTCGTTCCAAATCCAATAATGTGCTTTATTGGTGTGGTGTGTAATTCATTGCGTCTTCCTCACGGTTGAGGTGTAGCACATTCAAATAAAATGTAGAACCTGTCATGCAGAAACATTACAGGACATAAATATTTATTCTCTACTCTTCACTGCTGCTGCCTCCATCTTCATCTGTTCTTTTCCTTCCTCCCTCTTCCTTCCTCGCTCTCTTCCTCTATTTTCTCCATAATTTCTTTGACTGCTCTGGTTCCAACCTGCGCTGGGTGAGGTCCAAGTCTGTGCCTGTGCTCACCCGCTGAGGAAAAGGCCCTTGTTTATCAAAGAAAAACACTTCTGAAAAATTGATCTGCCGTATCAAAGACCTTGCTTCTCTATGAAAAAAAAAAATCCATTTCTGTGGCGCAAGCCAGACCAAACAACCATAAAGCTGATATGTCTTAGACAGTCCCTAAGGGAGTGGTAGAAAAACCACATTTCAACAGACCACAAAAGGATTGTAGAGGTAGGAAATGATAAAACTAAGAACGGAACAATCATCTTCTTGCATGTATTATTTCACATATCTCTCTAATTATCTCTTCATTTTCAGCTTGGCCTTTGAAGGGCAATACCCCCTGCAGAGGTTCTTAGTGAAAATATGAATTATGTTCACTAACAATGTGACAAAATTGGCCAATTTGATCCCATTTTGCCCAGAAGCTTAAAATTTTCAGGGGAAAAACAACTCATCACCGTGGCTTAACTAAAATCTGTATTGAGTTAATTTGTTCATTAAGCTAGAAACCCAAAAAACAAAGCGTCCTTAACAATTACAACAGAATCCCACCAGCAAAAGGCTTTCTGTCGCAGCAGAAATTCCACTGACCATAGCTTATCTTGCTGTTTTCCCGCTGGCTGTTGATCCACCTGTTCTCCTTCCTGTTGTTACTAACATCCAACCTTCCAACTATTGTTACCATGATCACCAAAGCTGACTGTTGTTCTATATTAATGTATGGACCTTTAGCTCACATTGACGTTTCTTTTGACCTTGTACAACTTTCTGACCCTCTGTCTTATAAACACTGTAATTCTAACAAGTCCAGGTGTTCTACATACTGGAATCAGCCAGCTGACACTGTCATCATGTCTGGCCCTTGAGTGACAGGGAAGCCCTTCCTAGTAGAACTAAAGCGCATTGAAGTACTGTAGAGCATAGGTCCCACAATGCCTGGAGCTCTGAATCAGCACTAGGATGAGCGAGACAGGGCATCAATCATAGCGGTAGTGTGTCAGCCTTTTTTTTCTTTCTATGTAGTTCTCCGCAGGATCAGAACAGGTCCTACAAATGAATCAGAGGCTGAATGACAATGGTGACATCTTAAAGGATGTTGGATTTTTACTGGAATGGCAGATCAAGCGTGTTAGTTTGATTAGAAGTGGAATTGTGATTTGACTCTATGTGTGTGCGTGTGTACGTGTGGTCATGTTTTTGTAGTGTATGCACACAAGCGACTGATTTCCTCTCCTATAAATAAGCCCAACGGGGCTTTCACCTAGCATCACATTCAGTCCGCGCTATGATGACAGGATGTATGAGCACATGAGTGTCAAGGTATTTATGATGTTGCCCCTTATATGTGTGCGAGTGCATCAAGATTAAGGAGGTTGGGTGCTCTGATGCATCCATGTTTTCCCTGGCATTTCTCTTCTACCTGTCCTTGTTACATGACTGCTGCCTGTAGCTGGCACCACCTACAAGCCTGCTGTAATTAAAGTGTTTGATCTCCCTTCCTTCCCCGTCGAGACACACATTTCCAGACCAGCAAACTCCACGCTATTGCCACCGTGATCAATGACTGAAGGAGAGGCGAGAGCCACAAACTGACAGCGCAGAGATTGAACAAGGGGGTGCAGGGATAGCGAAGAGGGCGGCAGGTTGGGAGAGGAGGAGAGGAGGTTAGTTAAGAGGAAGAGGGAATGGGACAGAGGTGAAGTGTGAGCTGATGAAATAAGTTGAAGAATGTACAGGCTCTTTCTTGGACTGCACATTTGGAAAAACATCAAATTCTCATTACTGGTAGTTGCAACGCTCACATTACGAGAGGCCACATTTTTCCAGGAGAGGCAAGTGTTTCACGCATCTCCCAAACCGGAGAACAATTTATTTGCTATATAAACTCCATTCCAACACAAATCAAATGTTGTGTAAGGGAAATCACATTTTAATTAAAGCGGCGCCTGAGCAGCAGCCTGCTAGAAAAAATAAATTATGTAGTGTAGAAAGAGCTGCGTCCACATGTACTGCAATTTTCACTTGCATTAGTCAGTAAAAAAAGGGGGGGAAAAAGCCACATGATTTGCAGTCCACGCTTTAAGACTAAAGCTTAGCTGACGCAAATAAAAAAAATGTTTCGTGGGTTTTATGTTACCCTTGTGGCGCACAAAATTGATTTTTCTGAGCTATACTTACTGAGCCATATCCGCGTAGAGATGATCCAATGACACTCATGCAGTACGCAGGTTCACATTTGCACACTTGTGCTACACGTGCACACAAAAACACACAGGTATAACAAGAACAACGTGTGAATAACCACACACCTGAGCATGTGGGCGGTGAGAGTTACAGCTATAGCCGAAAGCACATTTACAACAAACAAGAGCAAAAGATTACATTTCAGGTAGCGGAGGAAAACAAACACACCATCTTTAGAGAAAAAAAAAGCCTCTGCAACAAAGTACCACAGCAAATCCCAGCTTGTTAAATAAAACAACTATTTGAAAGTGCTACATTAAATGACTAAACAGAAGCCAGAGCTGAGAGGCTTGTAATCCAGATATGTCCTTTGTCTCTCACTACCAGTCATGTCTGAACCTTCCTACAGTCGTAATAAAGCATGCTCTGGCCACAAAGTGGAAAGTCCAATCATAGCTTCATAGGATGATCTGAGGGGAGCTGTTTTCAAGCCACATGTGATGCGGAAGAGAGAATAACAATGGCAGCAAGATAACTCAGCAGTGTTAGCAAAGCCGAGGAAAACTGTCCCAGAAATGTCACATTAGCAATACATGTTTTTAACTCGTCTGAATGTTTTTAAAGCTTTGAGTTTTTCATTATCTCCAGGTCTGAGTCCTGACCTTACTATCCTAGTTTAAATCATTCCCTCGAAAAAGGTTCAAAGCTTTTATCTGGTCCTTGTTTTTATTGAAGACCAGATTAAAGCAGGAGTCCAGACATGGGCTTCTGAAGCCAAGAGAAACAAGCATGTGAACAGGAGCTTTTATAAAGTTATCTTTGAACCGTGAACATGTTGTCACTAAAAGAAAACAAATTCGGATTAAATTTATTTTATGTCAGAACAATAAAAAGGGTTTAATACACATTAGGTCTAAATATATTTTCACTGTGTGCAGTTGATTCTGTACTTGTACAACAGAATAATAGTCTTATTGTTAGGAGCCTTGTCAGTCTCTTCTTCTATTTTGGATCGAAATAGAACAAAAGGACAAAACAAACCTTAATAATTCTTAAAAGGGAAGCCCTTTAACATCCAGGGTCTGATGCCTTCTTTTTCATTTAAAAAAGTGTCATCATAACAAGATCTAACGTACTTGTGTGAAGCTTGCAGAAAATGGTTGCAGATGATGATGAGTCCACCAAAGGATCTGCACCTCGACTTTATTTTATCCTGATTCATACACTAAAGAAAAATCACTTTTAATGCACGCTGACCACCCAGGCGATCGCACCAGATGTTGGGCGTGCCAGACGAAAGTATTTCCAGGACGAACATTATAAAACTACAGTTTGACAATCAACATCCTGTAAAGGCAAAGACCTGTCCTATAGGGGTGATAGGCTCTGGACAGATGAATCAAAGTTGTTCAAGAAGAACCTCCAATCAGCTGTGAAGGTTGGAAATGAATTCTACATGGTATCAAAGAGTGCGAGGGCTATGGAATCGTGGAGTCAAAGCCCAGATTTAAATCCCACTGAAACGTTGTGAGGGGATTTGGAGGAAGCTGTACATGCAAGAAAAACTTTCAAAGATCTTGCAGCTAAAAGAAATTTGCAGGAAGGAAGGTCAAAACTTCCATCAAGTTCATGTCAGAGACTCATTGACAATTATGCAAAACGGCTGCAGCACAAGTGATTTACGACATAAAGCCCCATACAGTCTTCTGAGGTAAAGGTTGTACAAAAAAAGTTCACTTTAGTTCATAGCTACAGTTTAAAATAGCTGGGTCCAAATAAAAGTATGATATACAGAGTTATTGTTTATTTATATACTGTAACATTGCTGCAACTCTGTTTTCAAAAAATTGTGAACAAATATCAAACAACTAGATATATTTATGTATTATATATTTTAAATTGAACAACACAAAGAGAAATGTTGCACAGTTTGTGTTGCATGGAGGATCCAGCTGCAATATCAGCAACATGTTGCATAGTTTTGTCCGGCTGACAAGAACTTTTTACAAAAAAAATCCTAACAACAGCAACCTGATGGTTATGAAACCCCTGAAATTCTGATTTGTCAGGCTAAAGAATATTTACCGAAGTTGATTTGAACAACGTCAGAGAAGGCTGGAGCATTTGGAGATCTTGTGAAATATGTGGTTTTCTGTGCAAGTTAACGTGCATTTGTGGATGTACTGATGAAACGTGCGTGACAGTGAGGGCCTGTCTCTATGCCTCTTATTGATCATGTGCTCCGGCTATGTGTACCGCCACAATTATTTATCAACCCCCCCTACCCCCCCATCATGAGTGACATGATTGTGAATTTGTTGAGCTATGTAGGTACTTCTTTGTCTTTTTTACCCCTTTAAATACCTCTGAGAGCTAATTTAAATAAGCATTTTCAAAAAACATTTGATTTGTTGACTCTTTGCATCATTTTTTATTTTTAGTTTGGTTTCATATGGTAATAAATCATGTTCAAACAGTGTGTCTTTTTTGGGGAATTATTTTTAGTAAATGCACCCTCATCACTGTTCTCTTTAACAACGATGCACATGCTGACACCTTGAGCAGACGCAGCTCCCTCTACCGTTGCTACTTCCACCTTGAATGGGATGTTGATCTTTGGTAAAACTGAACCTTATGGATGCTTATTTCCTCCACCAGGAGACTCATTAAAGTTGCTCTAAAAACCCTTTCTCACCCAACAAAACTGCAACTGAAATGTAACCTGTATACAGCATGTCATCTCGTTATAGATTAAGGTTGGAAGATTTTCTTCTGCTCTGGTTTAAATTCAAAGGCAGCAGAAACCAAAGAAAGACCAGCACACTGAGCTGCAGGTGGCCAGGCAAACCGAACGATGGCAGGCTCCGTCTCAGCGGCATGCTGATGGCGTTTGATGCATTTCTCGCTCCTTCTTTTTTTCTTCTACTTCTTTGCACACACAAAGATACACACACAGTGAAAACCCCACAGGACAAACAGAAGGCATAAACAGACCTGCTCAGGCCCAAGTCATGTACCTGCCTAGTGGATTCCCTGACATCTGTCTTCTCCCTCTAATATACACTCTCACATACCCCCACACACACACACACACATACACACCTCTCCATCTGGGCCCATCCACCCCTGTTTTTCCCCTCTCCTCAAATCAACCAGCCAGCCCTCCCAGATCCACATTCCCATTTTCCCCAACTCTGTGGCTGGCCGACCTTGGAGCAGTGAGAACAGATCAGAGACAGACAGGGAGGGAGAAGAAGCCACTATTCATCTTCTGTCGGCATGCCAGCCTGGCCAAACAAGCTTGGGGAGACAATGCCTAGCGAGGGAGAGCTGCAAGCATCACAGCCTGAGTGGCACGATCCGTCAAATTACCTGAGCTCTCTGGACTGTAGCCCCATATCGAGAGGCTGGCTGTAGGCCTGTGACTGAGTACACACACACACATACACACACACCCACACACACACTAGTCCCTTACAGCAACATGGGATCACAGTTGATTCCGTGACATTTATTTTTGGCAAAGTGTTGTGTCTCCGTTCTTGATGCCTTAATGCTTTTGACCTTGTTTTACCCCAGGGTCCCTAAATGACTTTCTTCTTCACGCTACTCCTTCAAAAATCTCATACTGTTTTAGCTTTGTCCTTTTTTATTTTTTTAAGAAGACACAAGGGAGTTGGAGCTTTTCTACTTTCCCTCCTCCCTTCTCTCTTTTGCCTGTCTAAAAGAAAGTAACTCATCTTTTGCCACTCCCCCCCACCTTGCGGTTTGCATCATCCAAGTCAGTATGAGGGCTTTTTTTCCCCCCTTACCTTCCTCTCTGTTGTTTCATTCCTCTGTCATCCTCTGCATGTAGTCCTCTATCTGTTATTGGCTCTTTAAAATCATTATCATTCTAAATGGCATTTTCTTGGATTCACTGCATTCTTCTTCTTTCATGGTAATCAGTTTGAAAATCAGTGCAGTGTCAGGAACAGTGTTGCCAAGTTGTTTGGATCATTCTGCCTTAATCTGTGAGATGGAGGAAATCTTTGCAGACTTTGGGGCACGCAAGTCTGGAGTGGATTTAAGTTTTAAGAGAGGCTCAGAAGGCAGACAAGAAAGAGATATTACATTTGAGAAATATAGTGCTCTACAAAAATACCCCAAGCACAGAGCATGAGACAGAATAAAGAGGCTCAAAGTCATAATACTGTTCTTCATGACTCATTGATGAGTTATATTTCAAAAAGCACCAGTTGAATGAGTGGTTACGTAGTCCCATGGTGGCGGATGATTCCCAGTTTCCCCAAACTCCTAGATTCAAAGAAATGGCTTTAATAAAACCTTAATCCGAAAGTGATTTGGTAATCATTTGGTGTCCATAATGCAAATTTTATCATGAATTTTTCCAGGCGTTCAGCCAGAAAACAAAAAAAGGCCACGGTGAATTGTTGTGGTTTTGTTTTGTGTTGTCATGATAGTAAACAGAAAAAAAATGGCAGAAGGTCATTAGCTTTTACAAGCTCAAAAGTCGATACTTTACCAGCCCCACGAGAATTCTGCACGGCATAAAACAGGAGAAGAAGGAAGTTGACTTTTACACAAGTTAGCTCCAAGGTCCTTATCTCGCCACAAACAATTTATAGAGGAGATGAGAAAATGAAAAGCTTGGCTATTTTTTTCTTTTAGACTTAGTAAGTTTTGGCCTTGACAGCTTCTCGGCACAGTGTGTGTATTTTCAGGTTTGTTGTGCGTGCATTTATTAAGTGTATAAAAATGTGTTGCCTCACATAAAAGCCTTGGCCCCTGGCAACAATAAATTTAGCTTTTGATTAATTTTTATATTTAAAATAATGAACAAACGCCAGATAAAGAACCCCCAGTGAATATAATAAGATATTAGTAAACAGCTACTATTTGTAACTTCAACCGCCTGCAGATATGGATGTAATATGGATGTAAAGAGTGTGAATGCAAACAGGTAGATGGCACTCACACACCCACACACACTGGATTGCTGCTTACTGTTGTGTCTGTTTGACTGACTTTCTAATCAGAAATATTTAGTTATTTCATGCTGGAGTATCAGGTCTACGGGTCAGGCCTGCATCTGGCAGCTCTATTTAATAATCCATTAACAATACTAACCTATGACTTTGTTTGGAAGCCACTGATTAACGCAAGCAGCAGGATCACACCTGGCAACCCCCTCTCACTCCTGAATGGCTGGATTCATTCAGGATGTGAAGTGAACAATGGTGGATGGCCATTAGGTATGACAAGAATGGAATAACCCAAACTAATGGAGCCTTGATTGGCACAGTCTATAGGAACAGGAAACAGCTGGGGGTATCCCTGCTCCCCTTCTCAAAACTAATTCTCACCATTTAGCTCTCCATGCTGCTGCAATCACACATGGGATATATTTTTTGAGGGAACACTACAGTCTAGGACCTAAGAGATCCCCTCCAGAGCACACATCCCACACAGTAGCTATTGGACTTCCAGAATTTGATTGGAAACCACTTGATTTGGGTGTGGCGTTTGGTTGCAACAGATCATTCACACACACACACACTGCAGCTCATCACAGGGCCCCGGGCAGGATAGATGGATGAATGTTTAGGGAATGAGGAACAGGCTTTGCTGATTTATGCTGCGGAGTGCCACGAGAGACCTGAATCAGCAGGATGGAGAGATGCTGCATGTGTCTGTAATAAATAATTCCTCTTCAGGAGAAGAGAAGAAGAACTTTTTGGAGGACTTAGCCCCCCAACATGTGGATCTTTATTTCCTAATGAAAACTAAACTCATAGGACTGCTGATGACTTGACAGTAGGTATAACAAGTTAACGATCCTAGAAACTGCATAGTGTTGAGTGTACGACTATTACTGTACATGGCTTGTAAGAAGATGGTTGAGGAGAAAGAAAAAACACCTTTCCTGAAAATCCCTCTAAGGTGACATGGAAATCAAACGAAGCTCTGTTGTTTTCATTAATGTATGACTTTCAAAAGGTGCTTGGCAAATCTGTCTGAGTCCTTCTCTTTGGGAGTCGGTTCAGCATTGCATAAGAGGATGTAAGAAATTTGGGAGGCGTATGCATATGAGAGCACAGCACAGCAAAGAAAGCAGTCAAGGGTTTTTCTTAATTGGGGATGATTTTCCTCCAGCACCAACTTCAAATGGTCTTAAGTCTGCATGCAGAGTCACTGGAGATGAGTTACACATACGGTATTTTCATCTCTCCACAAGACTACACAGCCGCTCTTTTACCAAACATATATCCTTATCTCCTTGTGTTTCACAGAACTATTTTCAGACGCAAGAATTTTTTTCAAACCAATTTTAAAATGTTTGGAAATAACCAAACAAGAAAGTTGTACAGGGCAGTTTGTGCCACTGTAACAGGGTAGCAAGCTAAAGGTGGAGAGCTTCTTGACAGAGAGCCTTGCCAACAGCCGGGAAGGGAAAAACGGAGGCGGACTGCCAGATCAATGGATGGTGCAACCCAAAGCTCAATTTTAAGTCTGGGAGGAAGTTATTTGTGCAAGAAGTGTGGCATTGGAGATGGGGTGTGTAAGCCATACGTGCACATTTTCTTACAGAAGTGATGGTGTCAGCAGGCAACAGCTCTCCTGAGACTCCAGACTCTGCTAATATCTGTCCCTACTGTATGGACACACGTGACCTTACAAATCACCAGCGTCACGGCTCACCTCGTTGTGGCTCTGTCAAGCATATACACACAGACGGCTAATCGGAACCATCCATTACCGGGGGGGTGGGCTTTTTTCAGGCCACCTACCATTCATGGTGATGGATGTGAATGGAAGCTGAAGGAGAGACAGAGAACGAGAGAGACCTTTAGAACGTGTGAACAGATTAAGTAAGTCATCTATGGCATTACAGCCTTACATGAAAATGCACTGATGCATGATCACAGTACAATGTATATTCCTTCTATTAGTCTGCTACATAAATCCTGTACTAATTTAACTGCTTAGGTCTGGACACGCTCTTATAAGTTTGCAATATAATCCTTTGCTACAGGGATAATTCGAGACAAACTTATACAATAGACTATTAACCTGCACCAATGGACAGAGAGCTTCTTTGGGGAAGGGCAGGGAAAGGAATCTTATTATCCCTTTTTTATCTTTCTTATCTGAAACAGTTACATTCATTTAAGTGTCTTACATCAGATTGGCTGTTAAGTGATGGAAAACTAGAATGACAAATCCATGCTGTATGATTTTGTAGCACCGTTACATTAACTTAAGGCACACAGGGGAGCCTATGCAGCTTCACAGTGGAGTCTGAGCCAATAAAACAATGACAAGCCCTATCTACCCACCCCAGGGTGGCTCCACCGAAGTATAGAGTATTAAACTGAGCCCTGAGATAAAGAGGCTTCTTACATAGTTCAGCTATGAGGGAAGATGTGCCGTGCCTCCTTATGTATTCCAGTCGTGCTGCATATTGTTTGATATAATCAACATGGACCAGAGGGTACTGTGCAGCACTCAAATACACAACCCTCCCAAGGGTAATATAAGGCTGAGCAAAACTGACATGATTTATGCAGATTTTAAGACATGGCCATGTGCAGAAACACGTGAGAGGGCAGTTTTGGGACAGGTTTTTAGGAACTGTGAAGTATTTAAAAAGTCACTGAGAAAGCATGGAGTATGCTCATTCTGCTGTGTTTCTACATGTGTATAGTGTGTAAACCGCTGCACTCCAAGAGGAAGTATTGCCTGTTCATTTTTGCAGAGACGAACTGCGTGAGAAGCTGCCATAATGGCTACGCCTCACCTCAGATGCATTACCTTACCCGCGCAATTCGTCTCGTGTGCCGGCCCCCGACTCGAGGTGGGAGCATAATGGTTTAAAGCTCTATGCATTTTTCCATCTTGGTGGGAACTCAGGAGACCTTGGGAAGACAGAAAAAAGTTCCACATTTCTAAACCAAGATAGGACTTTACATACCAATGGGACTGCCGGGGTGTTGCAGGTTTCCAAAACACAGGACTTATTTTTCAGAAATAAGTCTGTCAAAACCACTGCATATCTCCGCCCCACTCCTTCAGTTTGGCATTCACGCACCATGAGGATGAGGTGGAGCCTAAGCTATTCCGGTTGGCTGGAAGGCTTTGTTGAGTATTTGACAGCAAGGTGCTGCAAGATTTGATGGGTAATGTAAATCATGGAACATGCCTCAGTGGAGAAGAGGGAGGAGGGGTGAAGCTTAGCACTCCTATCAGGACTCCAATCCTCACATGCAGCTTTGAATAAGAATGAAACAGATAAAGCTTGGAGGAGCCATCAGTGGAACTGAAACATGAAACAAACATGCTGGTCGCAGAAATATCAGGAGATGTTATCATTATGCACAGGCTGGTCTTTTTGATGCTGTTTTCTCTACTTAAACTGGTGGGCATCTGCTCGGTGTGTGGGAGTAGTGTCGGGCCAGCGTAAGTGACTCCTGGTCCTATCAGGGTTGAGAGCAGGATAAGTAAGTAGCATTGAATTTTAAGGATATTGGAATGTTCTGCTTCGCTTTCTGGAGGTTAATTCTTTGAACCATCTGCTGAGAACAGCTCACTTGTCTTAACGAATCACATCCCTCTCTCTTAAACATGGTTTTTATCTTCCGCAGTCAACACAGATTTCACAACAGCCCTCGCACTGCTGCTGCCGTACAGTATGTTTGCAAAGCCATTACTGACAACAAATGAGGATAAGCACTTTGACGAACAATCCGATTGAGTGAATGAATATGCTGACCTGATGGTTTACTTTGGCCAAGCACTCGGAATCCACTATAATCTGCATCTGCTATAACAATTAATCCAATAATAAAAAACAAACACAAAAAATAGCATACAGAGGTATGAAGGAGCATCCGTATTCAGCTGCTCACGGCCAGAGGGATAATTGGACAGAGGTGCTCCTATCACTCCCCTCCACTAATTAAAACTAACGACTCCAGGTGCTGCATGGTGCCGAACAGAGGAATGGCCAGGCGGCTTGTTTGTGTTGGTGGTTTGCCTTCATTACTACCCCCATCCATTCTCCTTAGGATCCCACCGCAGTATTGACTGGGATCCAGCCACACAATAAGCAGTGGAAGCCAAAAAAAAGGGTGATCTAAATGCAAATGGTTATGTGTGATGCATTATAAAGGTGCGCGAAGATGTGTTGAGAAGGCGGGAGAGACTTTCTTTAAGCAAAAGAGCTAAGGCCTGGGTTATGGCTGCAAGTCCATGTAAGTATCAGACTTCTAAATGTCCTCCAAAAGATTTGCTTTCAGGAATGCTTTTCTTGGCAGCGAAGGAGTCAATTAACATGTTTTCTGCTCAGCCTTTGAGGTATCTGGTGATCAATGGACGACAGGAAGCAAGTGAGGGAGCAACTTTGTCTATTCCCATTCCCATCTTTTTAAATCAGGCTAAATCTCTGTTGCCCATAAGCTATCCTTGCATTCCTTATACACACACCAGCACACATTGCAGAGCACAAATCTACCCGCAGGCTGCACGGCACAGATCCATAATTATGACAAATAGTAAGCTTCTTGATACTGCCCACACTGTCACAAGTGTAAAATATGGCCAAATTTAAATCTGGAAAATCGATTTGAGTAAAAGGTAGTTTGAAGACCATGATGTTTGTTTAATTCAAGCCGAGAATTTACTGACACGGGTATATCCTGCTGATAGGGTAAAATGACTGTTATGAGGGAAAAAGGTAAAGACTGATACGAACTCCTGCATGAGCTAAATGAAAGTGGCATCACTATATCACTGCATGAGGGAGTGGAATTCCTGCAGGATATTTCCTGTGTCTGAGATGATGAAAGCACAGCAGTCAGTAAAAATAAACACACAGCTGCCTGGAAAATGTTCAGGAAGGCCCTTCAAAATCCACTGTATGATCTAAAATGTTGTATTCTGAGTTCTCTAATCTATTTCTTATCAATCTATTCAAATATTCAAAATGACAAAAAGAAACAGAGATCTGAAGTCATGTGAATTAATTAAAAGACTTTCACTTAGCACTTGGTAGAAATACATTTGGCAGCAGCAGCAGTCTCAAGACTTCTTAGGAAGGGTCTAAGCTTGGCAAGTTTGGTTGTCTTTGAAGTGGTTCCCATTCTTCTTGGCAGAAACGTTGGGATGGGGAGCAACACTGAAACTATTTTAAAGACTATTTTAAGGCAATATTCCCACGGGGTTGAGGTCCACTGTCTTGGATATTTGTGAACTTTGGAATGATTTCTTAGCTGCATGCCCTTTCTTCTTGTAATCTAAAGAACTTTGCACCAGACTGAGGTCTGACAAACATTCTTAGGTAACCACAGATTTTCTATGCATTTTGCCTATTGTCCCTATTCAATTGCAGCTTTGAGCACTCACACTGAAAAGTGAGAAAACATGTTCCAGGGTTAAGATTTACACTGACAGTAATGGCAAATTATTGATGGGAAAACATTTTTTTGGCTTGTAACATCAGATTGTGCTGTGTCATCTCACAAATACAATCCAGTTTCAAGGATATACAGTAGATCTTATTTTGATAATGGTAGGGACATCAAAGTGAACCTCAGAGGCCAGATGATTATGAGTTTTCATTTTGTTTCATATTTGTTATGTTGTTTTTTTGGTTCTTTTGGGATTACGTGTGAACTACTAAATCTTCTTTTTCATTTCTTCTCTTTTTACTTTCTTTTCTTTTTGTTATGTTAGAAATATAAACCAACTAAAACAAAAGGAAAATGATCATGTCAGAAACAATCTCTTCTCATTAGTCATCTTCAATTCTCCAGACAAGAATCCCTTTCATAACAATGTGGTCATGCATGGTGAAAACTGAAAATAAACTGTTAACAAAACACAGCGCTCTCTTTATGATGGTTTGTTTTTGTTATACTTCCCCTTTTTGTATATCACTGCCTCTCTTTGTACTACCTGGCAGGCAGTTGGAAGTCTTCTTTTCCATGTGCTCAGGTGCTATTTCCCTTGATCAGATCCTTGTTATACGCACAGATGATCATGAGAGCAGCTGCATGGGAATGGGATCCATGAAAGTATAGTCACGATGTGTAAATAATGTATTTTGGTCCTAAAAAGTAAAATTATCTGCTAAATCAAAATATGACATCGGTAGCCGAGAGCAGGCATGCTTGAATAAAAATTAAACACAAGTATCTAGAGATAATAACTTAATGATCTCTTTATCTCATAGATAACAATCTCGTATTGCCTAAATTG
>JBBDHI010000006.1:6642645-6656796 GCA_037177115.1 Craterocephalus stercusmuscarum | reverse complement strand
GAGGTTTAACTTTTCAATACCATACAAGTTCTGTTTTTCTTCCCATTTATTCATCTTTTTCATCAGCCAAACAAAAGATAAATTGGACAATAGAATGGAAACTAACGCAATCAATTCTGTTGCCTGTCAATCCACATGTGGCTTGTTTCATTTTCACTGAAAAGGGGGAATAAAATCAATAATACAATGAAAATAACAACTATGACAGGCTCAGCTTTTACCGGTAGCAAGCATAGACCCTATAGTCCTTTATTTGTTTGAGTTTTCCTTTCTGACAGAAACAGCTGTCCTCGTCTACCTGCTGCTTGTTTTCTTTGGTAATTCACACCTAGCAAACAGGCAGATCAGCGCCAGTCAGTGCCATGGTGTCCTTGCATCAGCTGAGAAAAAACAGAACTACATTCATTTGTTGTTCATTTACAGAGATAGTGTTAAATAACACTTACAGGCCAAATCTTCTTCGTAGAGAATGGCTCATGGAGAAGGTGATGTTTGTTTACCACGAGCCAGCCTCTGCCTCCTCTTATTTTTCCTTTGGCTCCAAGGATGGCTAAACTACATAGTGACTCATATCCCATCTAGAGATACAAAGTGGTATTACAAGACAATGCCATCCATCTCCAAACTATCTCAGTGGTAGGCACTACTGTATTTCAGCACCATATAGTCCACAGGGCTTGTTTTTATGCAGTAGCATAAGCTATTTCCAATTCTGTTGATATCCATCATTGGTCTTTCCATTTTTAAATGCACTTTTTTTCTACAAAAGGAACCTGTAAAGTGGGAGCCAAAAATGTCTTTCAGCATGCTCAAACAGTTTAATCTATCATTTTGATCACAGCTCAAGATACTGTCAAATAGAAGCCTCTGGTGGTGCAAACATGGAAAAGAAAGAAAATCCATGCTCACGCCTGTCCTCCATCTCTGACAGCTGCATAATACATACAGAACCTTCTATGCTGGAACATCTCTCATGAACGAGGCATTATGTTGCTGTTAATGTAAACCGGAGAAAGACGAGCAGGAGCGTGGTAGACAAGAGATGAGGAACATCGTATTTTTTGATTGAATAAGGCTTTTTTCCCCCCTGTCAGCCATTTTCAATACATAACAACACACAGACAGAGAAACAGTGTGTGCAAGGCTGAGGCAGTGGACAATATGCATTACCCAACAGCGTGCTCCTGTAGCTAAAAAAGCACAAAGGTAAGACTAGCCTGCAGGACTTGAAACTGTGGCTTTCCAGCAGAGTGTGTTGGCCAGCGTGAGCAGAGTGAAAATCAGCCAGCCGTGCAGTTAGATAGATTTGCCTTAGCATGAAACAGAATGGAAAAAAAAATAAAAACAGGACTTCACACAACAGATTTTCCAGCAGCCTCTCCGGCCCATCCTCCAGGCAGATTCTCCGCTCTGACCACTGTTTCAAATCCATTCCATATAATTTCAGCTAAAACTATTTATTACTCAAAGGGGAGAGGCTTTCCTCTTCCAATTAATACATCAATTAATTATAAGTGAATTATCTTCGCTGAGAGGTGGAAAGCACATTCCATGCCCTTTGCCTCATATTATATTTGCAAAATAATTTCTCATATCTCTGCGCTATTTAATTTTAGCCCCCCCCAAACCAAGTCCATTTTAAGTCTGCCTGGCTCCCTTCAGAGGGCCTTTACAAGTTCAGGGTGAAAGGGAGACAGACAGAGCATGCATGTCCCAATCAGAGAGGTACGTGGGATCAGAGATCATCCACATCAAACAGACACAGGGACACACAGACGCCTGCCTGGCTCGCTGTGTATGTTCTATGGCAGCTAACAAGCCTGGAAACATGGAGAGGGACAGAAAAACAGAACGGGAGCAACTGTAACGCTGCTCACGCTAACTGCAGCGGATATTTAATGAGTCTTTAGCTTAAAAATAGCCATACTGTTTGGATTCAAACAGCACGATTCAAAGATCCACAGCTTTACTGTTTTTCCTTTTGGAGCAGAATCTTGCAAACATTTTCCCAGATCTACTGTGTCAAACTCTCTTATTGCGGGCTTAGATTTGCCTTTTATCCACTATTGATCTTTCTAATCCAAGGTGCCCCTTGTGCCTTCAAACTACTAACTGGTTTCAAGTTCACTGATGTGTTGATCAGTGAAAACATAATTCCTGCAGACACATAATCTATAACACTGACGCAAATTAAACTTAAACAGAACACTCTGGATCTCCAGTGAGATCTGCATTAAGGATAAATTTATATGCCAATTACTAAAACCTGAATTAGAGCCAAATTAAGGTAAATGTGGCTCAGTTTCAGTTTTCTCAAATGCTGTTACCCAGCAAGTGCAATACCAGGACCCTCCTACAAGCTTATGGGAGTGTAAAGCAGTCATGTGTCATCAGTGAAGTCCAAGCCTTCTCATCATTACATCTCAAAATGTCTGTAATGGAAAACATCTAGAGCTTTGTAGAGGCTAAATTTCAGAAGAGATTCGGCTGGTCTTTCCACGGATGCTCATTTAAATTCATAATTTTGCTGCAGGGCAATTTATTGGTGAAACCTCAACAGAATTGGCAAGATCACTGAATTAATGTTGTTAACGTCATAGAGGATTCACCCATGAGAAACCCTGGTTGTCTTAAGGAATATCTAGGTTCATCTGAAAGAGCCTGAAATCTCATTTTCTTAATTAGTTTCTCATTGATGGATGAGGCTTCATTAAGAGAGGTGATGTCAAATCCTTCTAAGCACTAATCAGGACTTAACATGATTGGAATCTTACGTTTAATGATGGTCAGTGGGTTGTTTGTTGACAGCACTGCCACTCAAACATAAAGCACACAAAAGCAGTCAGGATCCTTTTAAAAAGGATCTCTGCTCATTTTGTTGGGAACTTATAGGATTGTACGAGGCAATAAGGTGTGGCCTTGTGAATCTTGAGTACAAGATAGAAATCAATATACAGCATGAATTTGACATTTATATGGCAGATTTGAACTTGAAATACAGCGCCTTTTCCCATCTGTGGTAATTAACAAGTAGTCAAACATCTAATTAATTGATATGCAAACCATAGAAAAATGATTTTTTTTTAACCAAGTGAATGAACCACAACCGAAATCAATCCAGGTAATTAGCTAGTGAAAGTTTTATTTTCCACCGTTTTATTTAGAAAAGATGTCTCTAACCTGAGAACAGTGAGGCTGCTACACAGAGAAAGCTTTTTCTTCCTTTTGCCAGTTGAAAAAAAAAGAAAAAAAAAGAAAAGCAAGAAAAAAAAATTAGCCACATATTACCTTTCACTTGTGAAAAATCCATCTTACAAAGCATTATTCATGTCCTTACATTCTCTGCTCCCCTCTGATGTGTACAAAAAAAATAAAATAACAGAAAAAAAAATCCTACTGCACATCTGTCATTCAGCTTTGGCCGTGAGCCTTGTTTGATAGATCAGACACTTGCACAATTCCTATCAGGTTTGAATCTAGCAGTGGTAGCAGAACAGCACTTTCAAAAGCACAAACTGTTAACATACAGTCTCACATATTAAAATCTAATGGTCTGCCTGATTTTGCCAGGGGTCTGAGTGCTGCCTTTGCTTTTCTGGATCCTGAGCTGTTGATTCGAGAAGCAATCACCCTCTAATAACCACTTGCACCCATGCTGCCCAAAGCAGAACAAAAAGACATCATGTATTTTCATTCACAAACTCATCAACAATGTTAATATTGGGTTTTCGCTGTGCATCCAATTACAGTTTACTTATTGTTCACTGAGTGGGCGGAGGAAAAATGCTGGATCATTACTAAGTTTTCCACTTCTCAGCTCTTCAGTCTTTTCTTAGAAAACGAGTTGCGCTCGACTAAAAGTGCAACGCAGTGTTTCTGTGTACTCCTTTTTCATAGAGCAGAGTTTTTGAGTACTGCTCTCCAGGGTGCCACCCCTCCCTCCTGCGCGTTGAGCTCCATTTGAAGAGTCGCAACACTGAAATAGAGCAAACAGCTTGAACTGAAGCATGGGGGGATTATTCTTACATGTACTGGAACACCTTTAAATCACACAAGAGGACAAGATGAAAATAAACCTGCGGTACCTGAAAAGGGTTTGGCAAAAGTTGGGATTTGCACCACATTCCTCTCCAGTCGATGACTCTAAGTGCCGAGGTGAAAACCTTCTGCATTCCGTTCTTTTATAGTTGAATTTGTAATCATACCATTCGAATAATCTGAACTTAATTTTTCTTCTAAAGTTTGTTTTTCTTCAATCTAGGAAATGCCCATCATTTCAAGTATACCACAGCCTATTTTTTTTTTCTCCATATCAAACTTCGAGATTGCACACTTCATGGTAGTCATTACGACCAAGGGCCAGCATGGAGTTAATGAGTTATTGATTGTTGTCACCCAGAGATAATCTACTCCAACATTCTGTAACATCTGTATTAAAACATGAGAATTTACATAAATCTGCTAAGAGGCGTCAGCTTGCACAGCTCCTTGTTTGTCTTTGGGTTTAGGTAAGCTATGTGTGTCACATTATTTCTGTCTCCAGAACCATGTTTTGCATACTTTGATGTTTTCTCGCTTAAAATTCAGTCTACTTCTCTGGGGCACATGAGTTTCAACGTAACTGGTCTCCATCAAAGCTTTTGTCAGCAAGCGGACTAATAAATTAAACAGGCTAAAAACAACATTAATACAGAACTCAAAAACACAAACAGAATAAAAGCAAAAACTATGACAAAATTAATAACTGGGGAGAAAACATGAAGTGATAGGGAGCAAATCTTGAGGACAAATATTATAGTCCATGGATGAGGCTACATAAATACAAACCACGGGAGCAGTTCAGCAGAGGTTCGTGTCATAGCTAGTGCTAGGAGAGCACTCTGATGGAGGCGAGTGGACATCTTTTCTTCAAGCACATTTCTACTGAGCTGCAACAGGTGGTTATCTCAATAGGACTGAACAGTCAAGTGCAGCCACAAATGGCTGGTGAAGGGTTCACAACCTAGGAACCCAGGGAAGAGGGAATCACTACAAAAGAAAGTGATTCTCCACAAGTCTTTTTTTCCAATCATTCCGCCCGTTTTCCACTGCTTCAGTTACACGTTTAAGTGGTGTGGTTCCTTCTTTTCTCTTCATTTTGTTTACTGTGGCGGAGTCTCTCCAACCAACTCGATGCCGTGCTGCTGGAGCTGTGCTCGAAGTAGTGCATTCTCATTCTTCAGCTCTTCGATCTTAAGCACAAAGGACCAAAAAAATAAATAAATAGAAAATTATTGTTTCTATACAAGTAAAAGAAAATATTTCACAGTTTACAGATGTAACATAATTGTAAGAAGGGAGGACAGTAATGCATACAAAGGAAAGTGTAAACCAGGGATTAGATACAATTCTGACTGCTTTATTCAGAGCATTCCTGTCCACAGCCAACTGGATTATCAAATCTTGAGGTATGTCATCTCTGCTTCATTTCCTTTGGGTGAATTCTGACTTCGCTGCTTCTCCGACAAGGGACTGAGGGATGGATGTAATACTTTGAGCATCAGAATAGGAATTTATTGCCAATTGCCTTGCAGGCCCAGGATTCAAGAGGGAGATGTGGCAGCCTCGGAGCTCAAACGTTTCTCAATACTTTGAGTGCATTAGCATGCACTTAGCTCTCACACAAACCCTGGTGTGTATTATTCCCACAGTCTCTCAAAGCACTGATTTCAGGTAACACTTCTCATTATTAGAGTGCAAACTCTTTGATCCTTTTTGTCAGGCTGTGACGATTAGCTTTACAGCCGGGAGTCTCAGGGGGTTTGTTTTGGAGAAATGAAGATGCATATGGGGCCAGGAGGATTTCTTACTTCTGAGACTTAACCACTGAACGTTGCAGTGCAACACATGGCAAAGCACAGCAATCTATTCAGTGCAGTCACAATCTTCAGAGCAGCACGCTATGGCTACCTGATTATGTGCCTATTTATTCATCTGCTGCACCTGACCACCTCAAAGGGAGGTTCTGAATTATCATTCATAGACCCTCTTTGCCCATTCCCCAAGTCAATAAAACTTCAGTCCATGCCACTTTTCCAGGCCATAAAAATAAAAGAGACCAATATGAATACCTGCTGCCTGCACAGCTCGTTGTCCACTTGTATCCTCTCCACTTCCTTCAGACTCTCCTGCAGCCGCTGGTTGCTTTGCCTCAGCTCACGGATATAGTCGCAAGCTTTAGACAGGATGCCTCCTTTGCTCTGCAGGGACAGAGATGTGACATTTCCACATAGCTGAAAAGAAAATTTAAAGAAAATTTAAAATAGCAGCAGTAAAGGGTCAACTGAGAGGCTGCTTACTGCTCCAGTCTTGGTGCTGTCCATACTGCAGTCAGGGATAATCTTGGAAAGCGTAACAATCCAGTTGTTGATCTTGTCTCTTCGCCGCCTCTCAACTGATGGAAAAGAAAAGGACAAATTTAAAAATAATAACGTGAACATTTTATTTTTTTTACTGACATGCAGGGACACATTTTTTCTATTAAACACCCTCGCTTGCTGTCATAGCTCAACAGTAACCTCTAGTGGGCGGTTTAAACACATGTTCTGGTGTTGTCTGATGATAACAGCATATTACAGCAGAGAATAGTGATTTTCTTTCAAAGGAAAATGCTCCATTTAGGAACTGCACTGCATTGTGGTATAGTGTCTGATTGAATCAAAAGCCATAATCATCACCAATTACCTACCTTCATTATGTTGAGCTCTTCTTTTTTCATCTCTTGGAGTTCGAGGTCCATCCATTTTCCTGCAGGAAATAAGAAATAAAATCCTTTTCATGAACAACAATGTCCTCCGTCTCTGAGCATCATACAATCAGGTCCAATCTCTGCAATTTAACTAATCCCAAGTCTATTAACAAACATTTTTTGCCATCTTTAAATCTAAGACTGTTGTCATTGCATTTTAAAATAAGCCTCAGAAGTTGCGTTGTGCCTTGGGCAGAAAAAAATAACTTGAGCATGCACAACCATGTAAAGCTATGTGCAACTATGACACACTAGCCCACAGCTTCTAACGCCCAAAGGATAAATGTTGAGGCAAGGTCAACCTTTTTCTGGCTGCCCTCTCCGCAGGTGAGGCATGGAGGGAGGGCACCGCTCCATTATGCACCTAAATTACCACAATGTTGAAAACCAGATGCTGTCTCTTGGAGTCTGGGCGTAAACCTAATGACACAACTGTCTCCTGTCTCTGCATCTTCCCTCAGGGTTTTGTTAATTAAACCCCTGAGCTGTGAACGAGCCAATAGCATGCCCAAGTTTTATATCTGGACTCCTTTATTTCTACCATTTTCCTTTCTTAGCAACAGAATAGAAAATACTTCAAAAATCAATCAACATCCATTACAGAAAAAAAACTAACAAAACAAAACAAAACAAAAAAGCCCAGAAATGATTAGTCCTTTTATTGCTCATTCAATCATGTTGCTTAAACTCTGCATTAAGTAAATAAATTACCTAAAAAGGTCAGCGTTTTTCTCCCTCCATCTATAAGACCTCCTTTCCCTACAGCTGAAAATGGGACTCCTATTAACACAATTCAACTGCTGATTGCTTCGTTTGAGATAGCCTGACACTCTCTCTTGTATCTCAATATATCTTAATGGGATTTCAGCTGTAAAATGGATTCTGCCCAACAGTGCTCTTAGAGAACGGGGACCACTGTCTGAATAAGTAAAATGTGGAGGCCCAGAGAAATGTCCCCTTTTTCACAATTTAGAGCCACATGTCATCTAAATGCTCCAGGGAGTTATTCTATCCATGGAGATCCAGAAAATTAACAGAGCACAGCCCCTTGCTCAAGCACTTAATCCATATTATTTGAAAGAACTAAGCTTGCATGGTCCCATATCGATTTGTGAAAGAGAATTGCCATTTTTAACCCTTCTGCCTCCTTTAGAGTGCTGCTATAATCACCACCTAGCCATGGCCTCGACAGTAAGACAATAAATTACATAATGGGACATCGGGGACAGCAGCTGGGGCCTCTGACTCTTTTCATGGATGGATGCACAAGAAGCAGCCTTACTGAGCATTAGCCGGTTAATTATCATAAACTGGTTATGTGAAGAGATTGCAAACTGATAACACAAGGCTTTCACTGGCTTCATTTACAAGAATAATACTACTGACTCAACAAAATATAAAAAGTTTTCCCACAGCACAGAATTTAAAAAAAAACTTCAAATGCTGTCAGAGTTTGAAAAATAACTATTACAAACTAGGCTAAATGAGAACAAAATGCCACTTCAACGAAGGACACTTTAAATGATACTAAAATAAAAGTGTGGAGCTAGCCATTTGTTTCCGGTTGGAGAACAATGACCTAATTTCTAGGTCCTAATGGAGGATTATACTTGCCACAAGCACAACTAACAACAATGGATCAAGGTCTACGCTGAACAAATGCTACATCTGTGTCTCACACATCAAGAGCCAGGAGAATCACTGGGGACTTACGGGGAGGGAGGGGTGGAGAAGAGAGGAGGGCAGAGGTTTGTGTGCCACTTCTCTTCTTGTGATCTTATTTGATTAGTTCATTTGCTTTAAAAGGAGTGTGGGGGAGAAATGTGGAAACTGTCCTCACCAGTTTAAACCTTCATGCTGCAGCAGCTCGTTTTCATCTCTGCGAACGGCAGATAGGGCGGGAAGTTTTCATTCACTTTGTTCACATGTCAGCATTGGTGTCACTGTTCATTACTTTACACTTAAATATATCTCTGAGACTTGAAATAGCTGAAAGTCATTAATTATTCATTTCTGAGGGAATAAATAGAAACAGACATCCTCCACACAGGCAGTCAAGAGATGAAAAAAACATTTCACTGTATCTGAGTGCATGCAAATGCAAACAAACTGCGACAAACCGAGTTGCTAACTCCTGAGTGGAAAGCATGAACATAAAAATACATCAATATTAGCAGAGCTGCAGTCAAATCTAAGGATGCAATATTGTTTAAGATACCTACAAAAATAGAGCTTGAATCTCAAAGAAATCTCAAATTCTTGAAAATCACTGAAGCACAAAATTGATACTGCAGAAGGCCAAACTGGGATGAAATATAATGGATAAATAAACTAAATTACAGCCAGTTAATGGTGTTCCAATAGTGTTTGTTCATAACGTTGATATCCATTTGCTAAATGCAGCTGGCATCACTACAATCCAGAAAGTTCCACACGTTAAAGGTTAAGTATACGTCTGGTGGAAAACAGGGGAAAATATTCACTTAACAGAGATAACTCAATTTGATAATGACTCATGTGCTCAGTTTTTTTTTTCGAAGAAGCAAGCAAATAACTGCATCAGCTTTTACCAAACAATGGAAAATTAGCTTCCCCACATTCAAGAGCTGTGCATCTCTCAGCACTGTGCCACATGAGCTCGTGTGTTTTTGGAAGTCAGATTAAACTTCTTCTTCCCTCAGGTAAGTATCTAAGTAATCCAGAAGCAGCATGGCATCATGTTACTAAAATGACAAACTCTTCGTTCAGGTGCGCCTGCTGATCATCTTAATAACTGCAATCACCAGCATGTGGCTAACAGTTGGGGAGTTGGAGATGGATCTTTTTAGATGTATGATTATAATGATGTGTGCTTTTGCTTTCAGAGATAGACAACATGAGATTTCGAGGAGAAAAACAAAAAAAGCCCAATCAACCTAAAAGAAAAAGAAATCTAACCTCAGGACAAACAAAAAAAAGAAGGCTCCTTGGAGAGAAAAAACATTTCAGGGAAAGTTAAAGAAAACAACATCAGCAGTGAGACCACACAATTTTCAGCCTGACATTTCTTCAAAACAGATGTGGAAGTTGTTTTACATTCATGGGTTTATACTACAGTCAGTCATGTGAGACAATATTCTATCTCTTTCTAATCACGTCTATCACATCTATCAATCCCATCCCTTGGTGATGTTCAGCAATTTTAACTCCATCTACGTCTTCGGTGTCCACCTGCATTAGCACCTGGATTTCTAAGAATTTAGCGTGCTTTGTTAGCTCAGTGTCACCTGGATCATTTAATGGTACGTATTCTAAACTCTGATGGATGGGGTCTAGTGAAGAGAAGGCTGCATCAAGCTTCCACAGATTCTGGAGCATCAATAAGACAGAAAAGTGTGTGTTATTTTGCAATAAGAAGCTGAAGCGCAAACCAAAACGCTGGCTGATCTGTTGGTTTTATGAATGACAAAAATAACAGAGAAGCGATACTTACGTGGGGTAGGGTTGTGTGCGTGGTGCGATGGTTCGTGGTGTGCCTGTTGGAATTACATCAGGGGGTGTCATCATCACATAAAACTGACCTGTGGGAGTCATGTGTTTTAAGTCAGCGATAAGGAACAAGACAATGCGATGTGACATCTAAGACCAACCCCTCCTCCTCCACTGAAGATCGCCCAATTAATCAGACTGAATGCTCTATAAAACAATTAAAACTGTTAATTAACTCCATTTTCCCATCTGTTGCAGCTGACTGTAGGGCCATTAGATTTTCAGACCCAACCTAGCCTCACTTCTAAAGCTGGACCTTGAGCACATTAACCAAGTCACACCTGAGGTGCATCAAATGATGTGGCCTTGAGCGAGTCTGACTTCTGTGGGCATATGTCATGTGATGCAAGCAGACACACAACGCCGAGCCACAGAAACAGGAAGGGTGCTCAGATGTGCTGCGTTAGTCCGCCCAGCTACACCATCAATCGTTATATGGATGATATGCATTAAAGAAACAGGAGTCAAGGGTAGATCGTTTACTGAAGGGAAAGGCATGATGGGCAGTCGGGCCACGTTTCATCTGGAGTATGATGGAACTCTGTCGGGATGCTTTACGTTTGTAAGCCCACGAGAGCTCAATTAAAGGTAACAACACAAATGTAAGCTCACCAAGTAGATATCTGAAAAAGTAAGATACATGCTGGAGCATGAAATAAGATATAATGAAGACAAAAATAACAAGATTTATTCACATTGTGGCCAAACAGATTTTTTTAAATGCATTTCTGATGTATTACATTTTTTGACTGTAAGAAATGTTCACCTCCCCCAATTAGATGCAACAAAAAGTCGTATACAGCATGACTGATCTATACTGGGCCAGGTCTTCAGATGGAGATTCAAATCCCATTAGATGCCAGTATTTAGTCTTTTCAGACCTGATGTCTGGGCTGATATGAAGGTAAAAAGCTCAGGAATTACAAATTCCAACAATAAGGCTGGCCAGGCAAAACAGCTTTCAAAGAAAACCATCACAGACTTGCAAAGTTAAGCTCCTAAGTAACTATTCCAAAAACTGAAATCTGCCTAAAACTATAAGACCGCACGAGCACGTAACGCAGAACATCACATGCTGCTGGTGTGAAATAGAGCAAAATGTTTGTTGCCATGTTAACCACATGCTGAAAACCCACAAAGCAGAAGACAGTAGCCTACATCTCATAACTTCCTCACCAGATAAATCCCAAAAACCAGCATAAACCACAAGAACAGCTATTACAGTCAGACAACAACATATGGCCGTAAGGTTGCAGAGAGGACGAGTGGGAGGACATGTGACATGAAGAAAACAGCCAATAAACACAAACTGAGCAGCCAATTTCATTTTGGCCTCTGATCATTTGTAAGCTCAGTCTTCGTTTAGTCATGGCAGGATTTTTTCAGCACATTTCTGGAAAGAAACTAATAGCGTGAAAAACATGTTGCAAATTTTTTCCAAATTGAGCATAACAATATCCGATTTCCATCCATAAAATAACCCAAATGCTCACATTCTGTGGGATGTTCTCTATTAATACTTGACATGATTGGCATCTGTAATATCCTCCTTTCATGTCAAAGCTGTGGAGATCTTCATTAGTTTACAACTACTGGGGGAAAAAAGGATTCCATTCTACTTTTCAAGTACTTCTCCTGTTTGACAAAATAATGGCCTAATAAGCCCTGTGATGTGCTTCCAGCCAAGATTAAGAGTGAGAAGTGACTCACCCCCTGCCTGTGTAAGTGTGGGGTCGGTTGCGGCCTGTACAGACACGGTTCCGTCGCTCACCGCGGTAGCGGGGAAGTAAGCGAAGCGGGTCTCCCCTCCCACTGCCTCTCCTGCTGGGCTTCCTCCATTACTGAAAGGGTTTTGGATCACAGCCTGTGACAAATAAGAGAGAAACAGGGGAGAGGCTTGAGCAAGTCGCAATGGAGCAGTCACAGCAGGTAAACGCACACCTCATTCTCTGTCAGACCCAATACCGGTGTCCCCTCCAGACCCCCAAGCAAGACAGCACAGTTTGACAGCTGGGATAAAAGGAGGAACAAAAGCAGCAGAAATCTTGTTAGCAGACAGAGCAGCAGAGTCAGTAAAGCCATCAGTATGCCGCACATCAAAAACAGTAATTCTTCCAAGAAAATGTGAATATTTAAACCAAAAAAATGTTCCCAGAATCCATCTGAAATTGTTGGTATGCACCAGAATACCGACTCAATATACATCCACAAAACAAGCACTAGGCTGTTGATGCAGTTTTGCCATTAAGCAGTTGTGCGCTGCTCTAGCATTATTTAAATACAGATGCGATTTAAGTCTTAACAGTTATAAAAATTATTTTTGGGGACAAGTGGGGCATTTTCTGTTCCCCCCAAAACATTTCTTTAAAAAAACAACAAAAACAAAACAACCAAAGCTTAAGGCTTGTTATCCATCCCTAAAATTAAAGGCTTATCAACTGTAAACCATAACTCTTCTTTGACAAGTAGTATTTGTTGTAGTCTGCTTCAACTCCCCGTGAGCATATTGACTGAAGAGTGGACCTTACATTTTATGCTAGTTTTCACCCAGGCATTTAACAAAATGTTAAAAAAATAATAATAAGTTCTTACTGTTTAGACATAAAACCAACTTAAAATAAAACTGATAAAAAATTATCTGTTTATCTACATCCCTCATTAGATAGTTGACAGTTTGTCTTTACAACAGAAACTGTTGGCTCGTATATATAACCCAAAGTTTTACATACCGCTCGGTATGTATTTACAGGCATAAAAGTAATTAATCACCTAAGATTAAGATTATGTTTCTACTAGGATACTGCTGGAATAAATAAGATGTTGAAATATTATACCCTTCATGACATAATTCCTGTAGTCTTTAAAAACAGTCCATATTACCGACAACTTCTCTTTAGGCTATAAAAAGGTTGTGTTACCTGAGCCACAGCCTGAGGAGCACCAGCAAAAGCAGCTGTTGAAACGACACTCACTGCTCCCCCTGCATCATCTCTTCCATCTAGGTGCTGGTCAGTCACCTGAACAACACGATACGTCACCTGTGGAGCAGAAACAGGGACACGGGTAAGTGAGACTTACGAGGAAAACAAATTGAGCAACCTGCCGTCAAAGAACTTATTTCACTGTAATGCATAGTGCGGGTATAATGTTCGCAGATCAAGGCCTTACCTGACTTGCAGATTTGTTAATCATATCTGTTGCTTCAGTTCAGCCAAGACTCGAGTCTGAAACTACACTCCTAACCTCAGCAGTGCACGGATCTCACCATCCCACACACAATATGCTTACGCCTCAGAATGTGCCTTATTCAATTTTAAAAACAAGTGAAGAAAATGAGCTCGTTTGTTCCAAGAATCGGTATTTGAATCATTCTATCATGTGACTCTCCCCCTGACTGACATGTGACAGTTACCCCATGCCAATCCCAGACCAGACTAGAATCACATGATCCCTCATACTGGATCTGTTTACGCCAAATGAGCCACATGGATCACTGACTTAATTCCCCCCAGTGTAAATCACCCCAACATGGACAAATTAACTTGAACGTCACAATACTTTATTTCCACAATTTATTTACTGGTATGACCATCTTTTTGTCAATAATGCAAGAAAACTCCACATTACTGAACGTAGACAGCCTTGATGAAAATCTCTGGTAAATTGTGGGACCAGAAAGAGAAAAACAGATTTATATCTTGGGGCTACTTAGAGACTACTACCCTCCTGACTTTGGAATAGGAGAGGGATGTGAAACATCTAGTAAAAATACACAATGGCTACACAAGTAATTGGATGTTCAAAACAAAACATTTTGATAGGTAATAAGCTGAAAT
>JBBDHI010000006.1:6537732-6551519 GCA_037177115.1 Craterocephalus stercusmuscarum | reverse complement strand
AAAAAATAACAAACTTTTTTATCATGGAAAACGTTGTGTGTACACAGATGTGAGTGTTTTCTGTGTGTACAGTATAAACATGTCTAACAGTAGAGTTTAGTTAATGCGTAAGTTCCTCTTAGAAACTCTTCAAGATCTTTTGTTTTGATCCCTTTTGTGTGTCTTTAAAAACCTGAATTTTCTTTGAATTTTCTCAGTTTGAGAAGGAGGAGCAGGTGCACAGTATTGATATCGGGAATGAAGGATCAGCTTTCGTCGAGGTGTTGGTGGGAAATTCTTCAGCTGTCAAAGACCAAGACTATGAGGTGTTCTCCCAAATCACATCAAGTAATGTGTCTCTTCCAAACTTCCTTCATTTCCATTTACTCAACATTATGTACTTTGATCTAATTTCAGGTTCTGCTCGTCACCTCATCCTTTATGTCCCCTACGGAGAGCCGTAGTGGCACCAACATGAACCGGGTGCGCTTCTTTGGCCCCAGCCAGCTGCAAAAAAGCACGGCCCAGGAGAAATGGGACAGAGTGAAAATTGTGTGCAGTCAGCCATACAGCAAGGTAAGTCTATGCTGATTGTAAATAAACAGACTCCTTAGTTTTTATATAGTTTCTAGGTGTTTCCCCAGGAAATAATTTATCTGGATCAACTAACAAGCAAGTGCGACATGTATTTTAGAGTAAAATAGCTTAAATGATGACGGCATTGTCTCTATATGAAAGAGCTATATAGCCTGTACTGTAGTACTACACAAGATTTCCTCGACGCATAGAACATATCCAGCAACACAGTTACTGTTCAGATAATGTAATAATAAGGTTAACGGGGGAAAAAAAATCAAAAATGTTTAGTTCACTAATGTGCAATATGAAAATAGTTGTGTAGATTAACTCAAATATGTTTGATAACATAATTTCTAGAGATCCCCTGTCAGCTGAAGATCTGATTGAGTTTGACAGAAATGTAAAATATCATTTGATTCTGTCTTCTCACTTTACAGAACATAGCCTATGGGCTTGCCTTTGTTAAATTCCACTCACCACCTGATAAAAACGATCCTCCAGCATCCTCCCCTGTAAGTAACTCACTGTTGTTCTTATTTCATCTTTCTTGTAGAAACTACATTGTTGATGATCATGTTCCAGGGTTTTCTCTTACTGTGAAATATACAAACTTGTATTCTATTGCATAACATAGAAATGGGGGGTTGCAGGCAGTCTGGATGGGTGGATGAAGGTTGCTGCTGTGTCCTTTTGTTTGGGGCTCCTGGCCTTGGCTTTGGGTTGGTGCTGGCTGCAGTGCTCGTCTCTGAGGCGGTCTGGTCCTGACGGGTTCCTGGGCAGGACTCTGCTGGGAGCTATGGGAGGTTTTTGGGCCAACTGGATATTTTTTTTCCAATGTGGCCTGTGCCTCGGCACCCATTGGGCCTGCTTGTTGTCAAGCTGTGTTGCCTGGCGCCCCTCTGGCCTTTGTTTGGGGTCTTCTGTTGTTCTGGGCAGGGCGGGTTGCGGTTCTCCCTCTGTGGGTGTGCTGGGCTGGAACTTCTTTCTGCAAACAATCCGGATGTTTACCTGCTCCTTTCTCTCGTGGAGATTATATGACTCTTTCTGTTCCCTTCATGTTTAGATGTAGCAGCTCGATGCTTGGTCTGATTTATGTTTTCCTTTTTTAAACACTGAAATAGTTTATATTATCTGTAGTCACTGTTTGTCAGCCTGTCTGGTTGCCTTTCCATATTTCTTTCTCTTCTCTTGCCTCTGTATCCTGCTCTTATTTACTTTCCTGTGTCACTCTGTTCCCTTAGTTCTCCTTGTCAGGTTCAGTATTAATGTAGCAGTTATCAGCAGAGCTAATCAATAACTATACAAATAAATAATGATAAAAAAGGATTTAAGGTAGCAAGGTTAGCGACATACAAGATGTCTCCCTTGGTCGAGCAAATCTGTCGAACACAGTTTGGAAGACAGATTACAGATTATTTTGGCCTGATCAAAATTTCTGTGGACATTTTCCATGTCCAAACCACACTAACCTGAATGCACGTCAGGATTATCACAGACAGTTAATGTTATTAGAAAGAGTAAAATATAAAACAAACACCTTACATTGAGATGAAGCTAATTAAATGTTCACATTAAATCAGTTAAAATGAGACAATAGATTTAACAGCAGCTCAATTACATCGATTGCAAATGGCTTTCAGAGGGATGCGAGTGAATTTCATGCGTTGTATTTTGATAGTTTAACAGTTAAAAGTATGATTACTGGATAATTATGACACTAAAAAGTGAAGCTAGTGGGACCCTTTTTATTCCAGTACGATGCAATGCCAGAACTGCTACTTGAGTGACTTCAACACATGTACTGGATCCTGAAATGTTCCAGAGGGATTGCACCTACACACGCAGATGTGTTTCCACCCAGGCCCTCATAACATCCTGACCATCAGTTAGATATGTGGAGTATTATGTTGCATTTAATGCTACTGCTCGTATATGTGTACAGTTGTTTCAGCTGTCGGCTGACCTGCTTTACTCTAGCCCTCTGTGATTATGGATGCATATATAAACGCAGCATTTGTACCGACACTATGAAGAAAAAGTAGTGATTTCTTCAGTTTATTTACAGCACATCTGCAGCAAAAAGCCTCTTTCTGAAAATCTTGTGTTCAATACAGCAAGCATGAGATTGTAGATACAAGTATCCATGACATTGAGGATCCACTGGAAATTAGAAAATAGGTCAGAGGAAATTAAAATTAGTAGGGGCTTTAACCACCTCCCATGTTCACTCATGTCTCATTCGCAGCGAAACCTCTTACATATTTGCTGACTTGTTTTGTTGGTCCCTTCCACTGATATTTATAGAACTTCACTTGAGGGGACTGGT
This sequence comes from Craterocephalus stercusmuscarum, assembly GCA_037177115.1. Lineage (NCBI taxonomy): Eukaryota > Metazoa > Chordata > Actinopteri > Atheriniformes > Atherinidae > Craterocephalus > Craterocephalus stercusmuscarum. The sequence continues at coordinate 6,548,635 of JBBDHI010000006.1, read as the reverse complement.
CAGATATTCACAGCTGTGAGGAGGAAGTGTTGCAGACGTGTGTGTCTGTGTGCAGACTGATCGGTGACATCAAAGTCACCTTTGTTGTTTTTTTTTTTATTGCCATCATTCAAATGAACTAAAAACATTCTTGGTCCTTTTTAAATGAATTTGTTGTACTTTGAAAACCCTAAACATTTGAGCTGAGGTACAGGTGCTACTTGGAAAATTAGAATATGCTGAAAAAGGTTTTTATTCAGGCAGTTCAACATAAAAGGTGAAACCAATATATGTTATTTGTACTAAGTACAGACGCAAGCTTTTACGGTAATTTCAGAGGCCTGACATGTTTGTATTCAAGATTCATGTTTTATTGATTTCAAGCAATGTTTTTCATTTGAGGTTTTCTGAAGCTGCAAATCCTAATCAGCCAAATCTAAACAAATAAAAGGATGTACCATATAGATTTGCATACTATTTGTCTATATGTGCACATTTCATCTTTGAAGTTCAGTCACAGAAATGCAGCACTTATTGAGGATATTCTAATTTTCCGAGTAGTGCCTGTAAAACTCCTTTCTGTCGTTGTTTCCCCTGCAGACTGGGTTGTGGTTGTTTGCATTGGAATGAATTATTATGGTTCAATTTATTTATAGACTCACTAAGAACATTGTATTTTTGTCTGATGTAGAATTAATCTAGAGGAATACAAGTGAACTAAAAACAATCCTCTATGTTTTAGGCTTTTTAAATGATGAAATCAGTCATCACATTAAAAACATTTGATCTTGTTTTGGATCTCCATCTTCCTTCTCTGTTGTCAGAAACTAACAAAGCTGGGGCAGTTCAAAGTGAGGGATGAGTCCCCATCGTCTGGGCCCAGCCTTCAACCTGGCAGTCTTTTCTTCAGTCGGGACAGTGCAGCAAAGTCGAGCTCCTCGCCCAAAGGTAAAGCCATTTATTTGAATGTAACAGCTGCATAAGCCCAATTAATTCCTTTCAGGTCTTTGTAACACTTGAGTGCTGATGGCGTTTAGAGGAGGAAAAATTAAAACGGCGGTAATTAGCTGCCGTTTTATTTAAGCTACTTAGCTGTGCCCAGAGGTGTGATTTCAAAGACATTTTGCTATTATCAGGCTACTTTTTACAAATGGCTCTTTTGTGTCCCCTCACACTGCCCTTCTCTTATTAGTCTCTCCACAGAGTGACAAGTTGAGCTATGCTGCTGCTGCACTCCAAGCAGGTGGCAGCTCTCAGTCATCAGGCCACGCTTCCTCCTCCAACTCTGCCTCTCCACAGGTACTAAACTCCCCCATCATTAACCGTAGTGAAGGGCAGCCAGCAAACAGCTGTTTTTTTCAGTGAGCCTTTTTCTTTATTTAGACCGGACGGAAAGCTGAGAGGAACGTAGACGTGGCAAAAGCGAAGCTGCAAAGCTTGTAGGTCTTGAAGGTTTGAACATGTCTGTGGGAATTAAAATTTCACTTAGAACCAAATGGTCTTTAATGAATCCAACTAAAACACAGATAACTACAGTAAACCAAAGCTTCCATCAGATGGTAACTCGAGCTGAAACGAAACGTTTTTGATTCACTGAACAGATATGTTGCTCATACTTGAGATAAGGAATAATGTCTTTCATTGTTTTCAGCTGGTTGAAAATACATTTGAATTAAGAATTTTCAGTAAACATCTCAGTTTTCTTCAAGATTTTGGCTTTATTTATATAGAAGTCCTGATTTGATGGTTTTGAATTTAGCATCAGATTCACAAGAGTATTTGTAGACCACAAAATAGTTTGTATATTTCCTCTCAGATTGACGAATTCCAGTCTCTCCTTAATTTGAAAGGATGTGCCTGTTGCATCAGTAAATAGTCAGAAAATATCAAAACTTACAGGATGAGACAGAGAGAAGGAATGTAGGAAACAGAATGCAAAGGAAAAGAATGAAAATGAATAATAACATTAGAAATGTGCTTGTTTTCCTCATTCCTCATTTTCCTCACAAGCTAAAGGGCTTTTTGGGGAGGCTGTCGTTGCTGTTCAACGGGCTGGTGACCTTAGGAAGAGACAGAGCGAGGCTTTCGATCTCTGTCTTCTGCGAAAAGTCGCGTCGCAGCAGGCGCAGCCAGCACATCAAAGCTAGCTACTGGGGGCCCAGGTTTGAATTACCTGAGAGTTCTGCAGCATCCCAGCAGGGTTCACACGGACCCAAGCAGTGGGGCAGAAAGTCATTCACTGCTGCAGCAGCCACGGCAACCTCAGAGACGAGAAGGATCCCTCTCTGGACTGTGTAACGGCCCGACCTGTTCACTCTGTTCACCAGTTCACAGAAACACAGCGTTTCTAAGTTCTTTTGCCGCCCTTCAGTGCTTTTTGAAGTCAGCTCAGAAGGGATGGGGCATAAATGGTTCAAAACTAAGCACTTCACATGGTTTTTCAATAAAGTTTCAACTACCGCAGTCAGGCGTCACGCCAAGGGCGGAGTGTGGTCAGAAAATAAATGAAAAATCAATAGTGCAATGCAGCATGTTGCTGGATGAGGGCGTGGCTGCTCCACTTTGGAACTTCAGCCCCCCAGGTACTTTGGCTGTCAGAGCGGAGTAATGGCACGCATGCGCAGTACATCCTTGGGTGTTTGCCACGATTACCAAGGGTTACAGCAGTTTGCAATGAAGCCTCCGAGCTTCAATGGAATTGTGTGGTCTGTGGCATCAGGGGCTGCTGCGACGGCTTTGGAGGAAGAAATAAACTCTCTCTTAAGCCGGGAAGCAATTCGCGTGGTTCCGGAGGAGGAAATGAATCTCGGGTTTTATTCCCGGTATTTTCTCATCCCAAAGAAGGGGGTTCGTTACGTCCAATCCTGGACTTGCGTTTCCTAAACTCCCATCTTCGAAAATACAAATTCAGAATGCTGACACACAACATTTTGTTCCGGTCTATTCGATGAGGCGACTGGCTGACGTCAATAGATTTGCAGGATGCTTATTTCCACATAAGCATTTATCCATCCCACAGACGATTCCTCCAATTTGCATATCAAGGAGTGGCGTATGAGTATCAGACCCTCCGATTTTGCCTTTCTCTGGCCCCAAGGGTCTTCAGCAAGTGTGTCGAGGCAGCCCCGAATGCCTCTCGCGCAGCGGGCCTCAGAGTGCTGGCATATTTGGACGACTTTCCCTTGTGTGCGCCCAGCAAGGATCGAGCAAAGAAAGATACTATGACACTGTTATGCAGCCTGTCACGGCTGGGTTTCAGCATCAATCACGCAAAGAGCGTTTTGGTTCCTACTCAGAAATGAGATTATTTGGGCCTCAAAATAAACTCTGTCTCTTTTCGAGCTTCTCTGTCATTTCCTGTGCTGGGTGTCCTCCCTGCGGCTGGATGCCAGACGCCATCTCAGACGGAGGGTGAGAATTTAAAAGCCATAAAAGCCATCTGGCCCCTGAAGCTCCGTCGAGCACATATAAATGACCTCAAACAATGTTCCTTGCTCTGAAGGATTTTCTACTGAGTCTGAAGAACTGTCGTGTTGGTCAGGTCGGACAACACAACGGCAGTAGCATACAGAAATCGGCAGGGGGCACTCGCTCTGTGGTTCTTCACAGGCTGGCCCACAGCCTGATCATGTGCAGCAGCAAGCACCTGCTGTCTTTGCGCTGTTGAACAGCGGGGCAGATTTGCTCTCCAGAGGAAATCCACTGTATTGGGAGTGGGAGCTCAACCCTAAAGTGGTCATGCTGGTGTGGGAGAGATTCGGTCAAGCGTCTGTAGATCTCTTCACATCGCGCGAAAACACTCAGTGCCCCCTTTTCTTTTCAATTAGCGAAGGTGCACTGCGCTGGGGTTGGATGTGCTGGCGCATCCATGGCCAAGAGCGCGGCTATGCGTTCCCCCCATCAGCCTGATAATGTTGGTGCTGAGCAGAGTGAAGGAATAATGGCTGTCGCTGGTTTTAACATCGCCGTGTTGGCCGAGCAGACCATGGATGTCAGACCTAGTGAGTCTGCGCCACAGCGAACCATGGCGTTACGCAGGGACTTGGTGTTGCAGGCGCACAGTTAGATATTTCACCCGCATCCCGAGCAGTTAGCTCTCTGGGCTTGGCACTTGAAAGGATAAATTTAAACAGTTCTGGTCTCCCTATGAGAGTAATTGAGACGTTAGGTTACTATCGTAACCCCAGTTTTCTGAAAACTGAGTGAGGTATCTCACCGCACTGACCTTCTTGCATGGGCACATGGAAGAAATACACTTTAGAATGGCGGGCTCAGGTCTGTGGGCACTGATAAAGGGGTGGGTGCCCCCGTGCCAGGCTCGTGATTGGTCTGTCTTTGATAGACTTGGTGGTAATAGAGCTTCCGTGATTGGTCACGCCAGAAGGCGATACCTCACTCAGTTTTCAGAGAACCGGGGTTACGATAGTAACCTAACGTTATTGTGCCAGAGTCCAGAACGAGGCAAAAAGCAGCAGGGTCTGTTTATATAGAGGAGTGTTTGTTGGTATTAGCAACATGTCATGTTGACTTGTGAAAGGAAAATAATTATTTTCTAAGCATTTGTTGTGTTGCCATGTCTTGGCAAAGAGAGGTTGACTGAACTGATGTCTCTGGAAGATGATTTTCTTTTCTAATTTCATGCTATAGTTGTTTCTCATCTCTTATCTAAAGACTGCAATCATCCAGCAGTCTGTGAAGTCATTGTTTTTGCATTATGAGGAAATATATTTGATCAATAAATAGCCTTCCATACTTTGGCAGCTCTTATCAAATGTTGATTTTTCCCTGAGGCAGTAAATAGGAGTCTGTTTAATTCCCCTCATCACCCATCACTTTCTCTCTCCAGAAAAAGTCTTCTTTATTCATTTTCCTTCCAAATAAAAGGCTTTACATTCAGTTATATATATATTCTTTCTTTTAGCCACCATCAAAAAGAAAGTTTGAGTTTAGCAAAGAGCGGCAGTCTGCCCCCGGCCCTCCTCCCTCAAAGAAACTGAGCCCTGCTGTGTCACCCGCGACCCCCAAACACAAGCCGAGCCCGGCCAACACGCCCAGCCCGAGCACCGCTAAAGGTAACGCTGTGTCTCACTGTTCAAGAGCAGATTTTTTCTTCACCTTGAAACCTATCCTTGAAGTTAACATTTATTCCTGCAGCGTCGTCGGCTCACAAGTCTGCAGAGAAAAAGAGGGAGAGTCAGTCCAAACCAGAACCTAAACCCAAACAGAAGACGAAATCCAAGAGCGAGCAGCAGGTTCCGTTCAACCGGATCCTGGAGGGAGTGGTGTTTGTCCTCAGTGGCTTCCAGAACCCCTTCAGAGGGGACCTGAGGGAAAAGGCAATAGAGATGGGAGCCAAGTATCGGCCTGACTGGACTCCAGACTCCACTCATCTTATGTAAGTATCTGATGTAACATCACAATGTTTAAACATGTCCCACCATGAGCATTTACGACAGTTTCCAGATGTTCTTGTTCGCCACTTGAACTTTATTCCTGCTCATAAAAAGTCAGCTGTTGGTGTGAGCCTGGAAACAAAAGCCTGAAGTCTGCAAAGAAATGATTTAGGGTCTGATTCTAATGAGGATAATTGATGTGTTTATACCCCTAAATAAATGTCACCTTCATGTTGTTATGCAAAAGCATTTTGCTAAATCCCAGAATTAGTGGTGACATGAGCAACATTTTTAGCCAGATTAGGCTTCACACAAGCTGGCGCGGCATTGTGGAGATACTCAGAATGATAGGTTTCACTTTTTTACGTTGCATTAGCAACAATCCTTTGATATCTTCCATCATGTTCATGTTGGCCGCAGAGATGCTACAGAGATTGCAATTTAAGTTCCTTAAAACTTGCACTTTGTCCACATGCAACCTGTCCAGATATTTGGAGGATGCACACAATTGCACAAGCTCTTCCTCTTCTCTTACTGAGACAGAACGCTACCTGAACTTTGCATGAGTGCCACTCGGTGCTGTTTTTCTTAAAGGGGATGAAAAGGCTTCATTCTTGCTTCAAAAGTCCCAGGGTAGCATCACATACTGTATGTCTTCCATGCATACTGATTCAGTGCATATAGCGGGGTTGATCATTAAAGAGCACGACGGACTATTCTACACTTTAAATAGAATGTTGTTGTTTCGGATAGAAAAAACAGAAAATGAATAATTACTTCAGGAGTTTGGGATGAAAACACAAGGTGACTCTCGGTGAGTTTCCCCCAGTTTTGTGCCTCCCGTCGGGTCCATTCATCCACCCTCCATGTGCATTCAGTCCTCCTCCAGGCTTCAGGTCAAACAGTATTTTGTGGTGATAAATGGATGTTAGTTTTAAAGTCATGCCCAGATACATTCACTGTTACTGTGTTTGATTGGGCTGAATGACAGGTAATTTACTTGATCAATGTATCAACTAAAAGGATGTTATTATCTTGTATCCCTGATATCGATATAAACTTCATTTAAATCCATCTTTGACCTGATTTTATCGCCCAGCCCCAGTTTGGGGTAATAAGTCATTTGATTTTGCATTTAAGATGCATATGTGACAAGTGTCATTTCTATTTATTATATGACTAATAATTTACATATTATCTCCTCTTGTTGGTGAAAACTCATCTGGTTTAAGGAGAATTTTAGAAAAACAGCAATTTTTTCTTTTTTCTGCAGAGGTTGAACTGCCTAATGTGGTGGCAGATGAGGTGGACAGTCAGGGTCATGCACAAGAAACCTGTTTCCTGTCATTTCCTAACTTCTATTTACTCCTCCCAGTTGATTTCATTTGTACACTATAGATTATGTGATATTTTGAAGGGAAACAAAGCACCTTTTTACTCCTGATGTGGGTTTGGAAACCACTTTTTTAAGTTTTCGATTCGAATGATGCAATTTTACGGCATTCATTTGCAAACCACCTTTTCTTTATGAGGAACTCACCATCAAGACATCAGCTTTAGTCATATCAGATTTCCTTTTGCTCTCTCACCACATTAAGCTGTTTGGGCCACTATTTTTTATCTTGGAGTGAAGGCAGCTCGGAGATACAGCCCAGCAAATTTACGGAGATAAAGAGGGAATAAATGCAAAGGAGCTGCAGATAAGCCAGAAGATCAATGCATGGTGAAACTGCTCTTATAATGATAAGATTATACAAAAAGTGTTTAAAGAAAACTTTACTGAACTGAAAGAAGGTTTTGACAAGAAAAAATTGATAGTATGTCCAAGGCATAATGCTGGCATTAAACATTATTGAGTGAGAGATGCACATGAGTTTAAGCAGGACAGCCCTACTAAGTTGTTCAGTGACCACTTCAGCCTCTCCAGGAACCATTATATGTTCCAGAGACATTGTAAATACTTTTTATCTGTTTGGTTTTTCTGTTTTTGTGTTAGTTTCTGTGTCATGGAAGCAGATTAGAGTATACAGTGCAACAGCTCTGTTAGCACTTAGTAATTCAGTTTGATATCATCTCGCTCGCAGCTGTCAGAGCACAATATTGGCTTTGTCAGATTCCCTTCAGTGATGTAACTAAGCTGTGTTTGTGTGTATGCTTGTGTGTGTGTGCGCTCACATCTGTTTCAACCTGTTACTCTCCAGCTGTGCCTTCGCAAACACTCCCAAGTACAGCCAGGTGAAATCAGCAGGTGGCATCATTGTACGGAAGGAGTGGGTGATGGACTGCCACAAAAGGAAGCAGAAGATCTCGTATAAACGGTAAGCAGAGCAAAGTATTTAAAAGAGTTCATTTTGTCGTTATTAGCAGTGAAGCCGGGGCGGTCAGACATGCAGAGATGTGTGAGCTCGGCCACAGGAGCAGCTGGATGGGGCTCTGTGGGGTTTTTAAGGGCACCGCTGTGCGCTGAACATGTGTCCTGTTTTACAGTATGACCCCATATCTGATTAATACTTTCTTTTAAGCCACGTCTGCATCTGTACATCATGCAATCTGTGCTCAGCACTCACACTGATTGAAGTACCCAAAAATACTCCACCACAGCAGGGTTGCCCACTTGCAGCAGAGAGCGGTGTAACCTTGAGCAGATGATCCCTGCTGTGATCACGTATTCAGCCCACCGAGCTCCAGCAGCCCTCTAATTACATGCCTCATTACAGGGGGAGCTCTGGCAACATCAAGGTCTTCTGTCATCGTTCCCAACAAATCTGTGTGTGCTGAATAATGTAAGGCTGAATGCCTGTCTCAAGCACTGGAAGATCCAGATTAATTGGGATGGTACTGTATTTTACTGTATGAAGCCTCATTTATTAGCGGGGTGTTCCCTCTCACTGCTCCCCGCAGGTCGACTTTAACACGTGCTGAGAAATTCCAAGATCTCAAAGTTTTAGAAAAACACACATGGTTCTGGTTGAGTGGATTAGCGCTAATTAGCACATTTAAAAATGTTGGAAATCTTACATTATACTTATAGAAAAATTATCCTGAAGAATGGAGGAATTAACCACTAAAAATATAACTTGATTAAATAACCTAAGCTTCAACTTAAGTGTTATAGTTTTTCCCAATATTCACTAGAAATCATGGAAATGCTTTCCACTTGCAACCACCAGCTACAAAGACTGTCCGGGATAATCGACAGTCTGAGCCTCAGAGCACGAGTTTCCCTGGATACAATCCCTCATAGTGCCTAAAAGCAGATTCATACATCTGAAGGTCTGATGGATATTTCAAATGATGCTTCTAGTTGTTATACCCAGTGCTTATAGCTTTACATTAATCCATGCTTTTGCTTACCTTGAGTTTAGAAATGTTCTGCTCTGAATGGAAACCATGACAATTAGAACTTTCTTTATATGATTTTAGTCATATTTTGGTTTCATGGTCATTTTTGGGCACCACAAGCCAGTTTCTAACCAATGTCTAGTTTGAAATGATGAAATAAGTCTGTCTGAGTGGACGGCATCGGCTCGTTTGGCACTAATCTGCTATTTAGATAGGTTTCCATTCCAGACGGCCTTGTTATCCAGGTCCGACTTCTTTCAGACGAGTGGGGTTCAGATGAGGCTGCTCGCTCATGCGGTCATGTGGAAATGTGATGGGATTTCTTCAGATAGTCTGGGTATGCAAATGAACAAAGCAAAGAGAGGAAGCTTTTGAAATAAATTCTGCTGAAGGCCAGTGCCACACAGCGCCGCCGCTTCATTTCTCATCATTACTTTGAAATTTTCAAAAAGCGGATTAAAATGAGATGTTGGCTGCAACCTGTGTCGTCATTCTCCATCATGCTCGCCTTTCTCTGTCAGTTTCTGATCACAGATCTCCCCTGTCCCCCTCCCCTCTCTTGTTGCTAGAATAATCCATTGCCCTGCCTGGCACGTCTATTGTGCCGTGCGTGGAGTGTGCAGCTTTGATGATGTATCCTTTATTTAAAAGCTGCATCTGCTATGGGTAATTAAAGAGACCACTTACTTTGATGATAAGTGCCCAAACAAATCCGCACACTCACTCTTAACTGTCGCTCCATCGTACATCCAACCACTTTGCCGCTGAGCATTTGGAGGTAGACGCACAACTTATTCTTACGTATGTATCAATGAGATTGCATCATAATCTGAGAACCCCAGCAATGCTTTCTGCATAATCATTACCCAGTGAAAGAGTAGATTTGTTTCTCATTAAGTTGATGCTCGCTTGAAATATTTTAAAAAGGATCTGGCAGAAAATGTCTGCACTATCATTCTGTGATTAATCTACATCACATAAAAGTCACACGCAGACAGACAAAGTTAAAACTCAACTTTCAGGCCCGAATCTACTAAGATCTCAATTTGCGTGTACTAATTAGCGTCAGGAATCTAGAACTTTGCGTGTGGGCTGGGACCGCGGTTAGTACGTGATCTACAAAGACTTCCCACCAAATAACAGCGGGTGCAAAGTGTCGGAGACACGCCTATTTAAAGAGGATTTTGTGTGTTTCATGGTTTGCTGCATGGCACACATGGTAGGCAAGTTCCACCTGCGCAAAAGGAAAAAGAGAAGGACTTTTGAAGAAAAAATTGCAATAAAACACAGGTGTCACATTTAAGTAGTAGCCTATTGCCTGGCTGGGAATATTTAGGCTTGAAAGCAGGCATATAAGCAGAATTTGTGTAATTTTTTTTATTGTTATTTGACTCAAATGTTGCCAATATAATTTTAATTGAAGCCATGTTTTTGTGAACATTTCGTGTGATAGTATGAATTTGGAAGAGCCAGATTCTTCCCCCGTAAATCTTGATCTGCTTAACTTTGAAGTTCATTGGGTTGCTCTATGTTCATCTACAGCTATTTTTAATCAGGTGTCTTTCTTGCTGCAAATTGAAAAATAATTCAGGGGTGACCCTAGTTGACGATTTGTTGATTTGATTCGGCGGACTGTGATTCCACTGACATCTCCCAGTCGAATTGTTGCAAAGTGGCCCGGGCGGCGTTTAAATCTAACACGCATCACACGCGCTGATCGTTCAGCCACTGACATATGTGTGTGACCTAGTAGCCAGGACGCATGGTCACACTGACAGGACCCTCAATTGTGGCATTATCTTACCTATGGTAGCCTATGGTATGGTATGGTAGCCCGTTCTATGGCAGGATTTATTTATTTAATTAATCAATCAATTTATTTATTCTAGTCAGATCTAATTTTCATCAGATACTTTACTTGGATAAAACAGCATGCATTTCTGCAGCAGAGTATATAATCAGCTTGTTGCTCTGCACTTTCTAACTTATTTTCATTTTTACATGGATATAACTTTTGTTTAGTTATTGTTGCCCATTTTTGTTGCTGTGTAATTTCTTTATTCAGGGTAAGGTTATTCCATTCAACTTACTTCATATATTTATTTACTGAACCCGAGTGGTGTTCTGTTATTGGACTTCTGTGCCCGTCATGGATTGTCCATAACGAACACCTTGTTCAGACATAAGAG
>JBBDHI010000006.1:6525500-6537632 GCA_037177115.1 Craterocephalus stercusmuscarum | reverse complement strand
GCTTCCCTGCTTAGGCTGCTGCCCCCGCGACCCGACCCCGGATAAGCGGCAGAAGATGGATGGATGGATGGATGGATTTATTTACTTTTTATGACATTTGCACCATGCGCGGCGGAGAGGGGACTGGCTGTTACCCGCGTTTAATTCTCTTTCCAGACTTTAAATTGTTAAGCCAAAAACGACACACAGGTTTAAGCCTGTTGCCATCTGAAAAATAAAAATCCAATAAAATAATTGTTTTGTAGCTACTACTGACCAACCATGTCAATTTTAAATATTTAAATCAAGCTCCCGCACAAAATATTGTTTTGTCTCATTCAAGGAATCCTGAGTGCGTGGAAACCTAATAAACCTCGCCATCTGGCGCGACATGGCGTTTAGGAATTCACTCAAGCATCAGAAAAACGTGACTGAGAGATCCCTGCTGTGGCTACTGTGCGCTGGAATGGCCAAATGCCAAAAATGTAAACTTGCAAGGAGTTTTGTTATTGCAGGTGTTAAGTGACTACTTCTTAGGCTGGCCCCAAATCTGTGCTGAGTTCCTCAAACAGCTCCAAAATAGCAAAGCTGAATAGGCGATAATTATTTCCTCTCTTATACCAAAAATGTTAATACCAGGAGGAAAATTGCTTCTCTGCGTCTGCTTTGATAATTTCTATGTCTTCGTCTTGCAACAATCACTGCAGCCATGTGTGCGCAATTACGCACACAAACCATTTCCACGTCCTTTTGAAACGTGTTAAATATAGGTACTATTTGGAGGTAGACGTGCAATTTTGCACCTTTGAAGGACACAAACCCTTTTGCTCACTGTAAGTAGATCAGTTTGTACTTTTTTTTTGTGTGAGCAATGAGTTTGCACGCATTTTTCGACACGCAAAGCTTTAATAGATGCGGGCCTCAGAGTGTTGCACACTGACAGTGTTGGGTCAGAGGCTGGAAGTAATGACTTCTCATCAACATAAGTAAAAGTAAACATCATTCAACTAATGTGCGCGCAGTGATTGTAAGGTTGGTAGGAGGACTGTAAAAGGACAGGCCTGTTCCGAAATGAAACTGGAGATGACTAATCTGCTTTATTTCAAATCTATGATCTGTGAATATCTTTTTAATTCTCATGTTTTGGTAAATTGGGATGAAGATAAAAGGCCTCAAAAGGCAAAAGCTTTGGTTGCTGTTTGTCATCATTTGTCAATCATTGTGTAACATCTGACATGATTTAAAAGCTTATTTTGTTAATAAAGTAAGCACATTTATTGACTTGGACATCCCCCTAGATGATTTTTAGGGCACATCCTCACTGGGATTCGTGTTGGAATATTTCTCTCAGTTGGCCTGCAGACACGTTTGGATTCCTCCCTGAAGAGCTTAAAGAAGTTGCTGGAACCTCGGCCTCTTTGAAGTTTGGGCCTCTCTGCTAGGCTACGGCCCTGTGAGCCGGGCCCGGTGTGCACTGGGGGATTAATGGACTGACAGACACATTCATAGAAAGCCATTCTCATTAACATAGTAGAACACAGGGCTGGAAATAAACAAATATTTAACCTATTAGTAGTTCCGATTTAATTGATAATAAATCTCTTATTTTTTTAAAAGTAGTAAATGTTTAGATTTTCCAAAAGCCCAAAGTTTTTGATATTATATTATTCTAAATCACCAAATATTTACCATGTGGCTGGAGCTTCTGTTGTTTCTTCCAGTTTTCAGAAGTGAAACTTAGGTCAAGGCAGACGGTCCGGGCGATAGACTCTTATTTTACTCCTCATTGTTAAAGTGTGTATTATCAGAAGAAATTGCTAAATTGTTGTTTTTATTTATTCTTTTTTGTGTTAAAGTGCTTTCAGATAGCTTTTTGTTGTGAACTGACCTGTTATTTTTTGAGTGAACTGTCAAAAGAGACAGTACAGCTACTTTTTTCAGTTGGACCCACTTTTGCCTCACACAGGGTTGCCTTATGATTGAGAAGCTAATGTTTTTCTGTTGTCAGCATTTAAAGCACAAACCTGAGCGTCGCATCAAAGTTCCTCTAATAATAAAAAAGTTTTAGATCCAACTAATTTCCAATTAAAAAGAAAAATCTAATGTAGCTTTTATTTATTTTCTACTTCCATTAGAGACGTAGCAAGAAAATTAAGTTTAGATAAGTTTTCAAGCCAGCTTGAAATTTGTACAAAGCTGCCCAAAAAAAGCCCCAGATTCATATGGATGAATGTTTGTAACTCTCATTGAGACCCATTGCTTGCCTTAAACTACGAGTCTGCAGAATGCAATTCAGTTTTTATTTTTAGTTGCTGAACTTTGACCCCTAACTCACTTCACCGTGTCTCGTCTCTGAGCTCTTACCAGCCTGTAAAGTCCAGCCAAATGTTGTCTTTTTCTTTTTTTTATCTCTGTTACTTCCTTTGATAATGTCTTTTTGGGATTTTTTTGCTAAATCAGCCATGGTGCATGTCCAAAATGGGCAGTTTGATAATATCTAGTTGCTCTGGGTTGGATCCATAAATTGTGAGAGTTTCTAACCTTTGAGAGGCTGCAGGAAAGAGGATGATGGATGTCTGGGTCTGATCAATACCAGTCAGAAAACGTATGTGGTGTGGCTTTAAAAGCTGCACATTTCGGCTTAAAAGATAACATCTTTTCTACACTTTAGTTGTACATTTTTACATTAAAAAGATCACAGATTTAACTTCACATATTAGCCCTGGTATCAGTGTGCCGTTTCACACACACGTTTTCCCATCCACACCGAGCAGAGCGGAGTGTATCAGGCTTGCCCGGCTGTTTTTTCTGATAACACTGTCACAAGCAGCTGTTTCTGTATTGCTCCCCACGTCCACCACCTCATTTTTCATTTTCCAATTTCCTGGATTAAGCTCATGTCTGCAAAATGTCCTGCAGTTTGTGCAGAGATGATCTCACCATATCTGTGGCATTAACTGTCTGCACTTCACACTTTCAAGCAGATAATGTCCCTCTGACTATGTACTGGCTTGGATAAATGTGTGGAAACAGTTAAGAGAAATTTTGCTCCTTTTGCTATGGGCTTGTGTGAAAGCAGCACATATGTTCTCTTGAATTTATACTACTGGTTACTGTTATACTGTAGATAATGGTCAAGCATAGAAGAGAAGGGAAAATTGAAGTTGTAGTTCAATTAAAAAGTGATACCTGATGTATCACTTCTAATGTACGTCTACGTTATTACTGTAATTAATCAGAAGTTTTTTTTTGTTTTGAGGTTTAACAAATTATTTCCTTTCCTCCTGCAGGACATCAAATGTGTCTCGAGAATGGAGACAAAAGTAGCTGGAAAATTTTACCTTCTCTCTGAAACTTGCTTTTTTCTTAAACCTGCGTGATAAGGGCCCTCTACACCTCCCATCACTTTGTGCAAGTGAAGCAGATGGGAAACAAGATGTATTGAGCAGGCGTTCGTCTCTTCCTCGGCCTTTCATCATCCTGACACGTTTTGCTCTTCATTTTCCAACAGGTATTTGATGGATGGAGCGGAGTCGAGCTCGGACAGTGAAATGGAGGTGGAGGACCAGAGTGAAGAGGAAATGAACACAAAGGTCAAATCTTTTTCTCCTGGTGTTAACCGATAAATGTGATCATAGACTAAATAAAGTCTGATTAAACCCTCCATCTCTTCTCTATGTTTGCAGACTCCACAGAAACAGGAGAGACAAATAACTCCAAAGAAAACGGCGGAAAAGAAAGACGATGAGGATGAATATGCCGGCTCCACCGATGTGGATGAGCCAGGTAAGCAATTAATAGTTTTAAGTGAATCTTTTCCTTCTAAATGAACCAATTCCTGACATCTCAGTTAAGACCAGACATTGTCACATCATATGTCTTCCTTTGTTCACTCCTGCAATTGTTGATGGGGATACAAGAGGCAGCGGGTTGCTTTTGTGAAAAATGGTGACAGGATGACAGAGCAACAAATCTTACAAGGGTTTTTCAGTTGATTTACAACCAAAGCTCACCTGAAACAAAGAGAGCTGCAGGGGGAGCATTTCTTCCTTTTGTGGAAAAGCTGATATCATAGACATGCTTTAAAACTTAACACACTTATTACCTTGTCTGTGTGTTAAATCTTACTCTCATTTATTATAGAGATGCCCGGAACATCCATGCATTGATGCAGCCTATATACGCAAATTAGGAGCATTCCCAAAAGAACTCTGTTGAACTTAGATCTTTATGCATGTATAATTTCCATGCATAATTTATACATTAAATATTCATTTTCTAATAATATCAGTTTCCTATGAAGCCCTTAAATAAGTGCATTCCTCAGAGTGTAAGATTTTGTAATTTTGCTTCCAAACACGCTGACAGCATAAACTGATAGAAGTTTGAGTGTAAATGCAAACATTAATTGTAAATTGTCAGTGACCTTTAGACACTGTGGTAGATATTCACATTATTTGCTAAAGTCATTCATTGCTGTATTTTGCTTTAAATAGGTACAACAGCATCTAAACATGCTGTTCCAGTCTGGTGAATCACGTCAGTCATGACACTGAATACAAACCGTGTAGTGTGCCTTTTGACAGTGGCTATTTGCTGGAGGGTTGAAGGGCTGGTTTATGAGAGCCTGTACTGATGTGTGCTGTCAATGAAAAAGCCTTCTTTAACATGAGTGCTTATGTTAATCTTTCAAACAAAAATCCATAAAAGCTCAAAAAGTACAACAGAAGATAAAACTTGAGGCATAATGTGATGCGTAACAGATCCCTTATCGGCTGAACCCCAAGCTCAGCTGTTAGCTCCTTTTGGACCAATGAATCTAAATCTAAGTTTTCATAATGTTTTCAAAGTGCAGTTTCCCAGACTCAGGGCGCTGCTCCAGATGTCACTGTCCCATCAAAGGAATGCCAGAACTTTTACCGTACTGTCCTCTCCCACTTATTCAGACTTTTATGATCAGAAAGTTACATGATTACGGGTGTGCCATCTTAGGTACCTCAGGTTGCTTCGATTTGATTATTAGGTGACTATCAGGATTTTCAGCTCTTTCTTTTTTTCCCCATTCACAGTTTTTTTTCTCACTGGGTTGTGAACATATGATGAGCTGTTGCATGTTTGTACCATTACTGTTAAATGATATTTAACTTTTATACAACTTGCATATGGAGTAAGTGTTCCAGGCCTTGGATGATTTTATGTCCATATGATGAGTCTCACGCACAGACATAGTGTCTAAAAGGCTAGCTGGCACCGTCTTGGTATCTCTGTGACTTCCTTTTTGCAGCCCGGACACTTTAAGGGGACGGACCAGCAATGAAAGTGTTCAGCCGCTCTTTAAATCTGTGTGCTGTCCTCTAAAAAAATAAGCTTTTTGAACATTAATGAAATGTCAATCGGCCAGTGAATCCAACAGGAAAGCAGCCATTTGGATCAGAAAGATGCTGCTGTATAAAATAAGTAAATCAACATGGTTCCAATCCTCTTGATAAATGGACAACATATTTGTGCATCTGAGCTGCAAAGATTGAAGAACTGACATAAAGTGGCCGTGACTCATAGGAAGTGATTCATTCGGTTTGCTCAAATAGCTGGAGACGCGAGGGAGGGCAGCGCTGCAGCTGAAGAGGACTGAATGCATTGAGAGGGTCCAGGGGGGAAGGCGAGAGACGGAGGGATTAGACAAAAGGGATAACCTTTATGAGACACTTGAAAATGAATGAGTTGATGACACCACGGCGAAAAGGACGAGAGCACCGTGCATACTGTAGATGCAGTTTAAGGGAGAACCAAGAATGGAGACGAGACCCAATCACTGTGAAGGGACTTGTGCATGATTCTCATTTCTATGTTAATGCGAGGCCAGAAGTAAAGTGCTGAGGTGCATCATTAAAGAGAGACAACAAGCAGCGACCCAACAACAAGCCACATAAATGGAAGCTGCATCTTAAATAGGCCGTTTCTTCCCCTTTCAAAAACACTGGATTGTATGGTAATGCCTGTTTCCTGCAAGGTTGAGCTGCTGATGTATATTTCATAGAAACCTGGGTTCACCTGGCATTTTAAGTGGGAGACATTAAACTGTGCTTCCCCAGATGGCCAGGAATTTAGAGCAGATTTAACTGTCCGACATTATTCTCGTTAATTAGCTTTAAGATTAGTGCCACACTGCAGTCACAAGGCTGTTAGCGAGCGAATGCGAAGCTGAAAATATTTAACTTTTCAATGCAATTATCTGGAAGGGCTTTTCTGGCATTACAATAAAAGACTTTTTTAAAGTTAATTGAACTTTTTTTTCCCCCACAGCGGGAGATGAAGATGATGAATCTGCAGTGGACACAGAAGACGAGCTGCAGAGGTAAACAGAAGAAGTTTGTGGTGAAGCCGTAGGTTACCTTGTGGCTCTGCAGAGCATTAGCAGCCTTAAAGTTCTGGTTTAGTCTTGCTGCTTTAAACTGCAGAGTTCCCCTTTAAAAACCTGATAATCTTCTGCATGGAGCAAAATCTCTGTGCTGTCTGCACAGGCAGCATATTGATTAATAAGAAGTGTTATCTGCTATATATCTGTTTGCTGGAAGGCCTTTTGTGTAAACTGCTTTAGGACATGAGAGATGCTCTGTGTTCTTTATAATGTTGGTTTTCTAAGTTATCCACTTCTGGTGATGAGTCATACTGTACTAAGCTATAAAAGAACACCTGTAGCCATGACATTTAACTGCAGATTCTATATTAAAACAGACTTTAGAAATATGAACAATAGTAGCTTTTTTATCCGATTTCATAAAGCTGGAAAATGTTCTTTAACGCTGAAGGAGACAAATGAAATGTCACCTGTGGCTGAAACTTCTACGGATGTAAGAGCATGTGATGATGGGACAGAAACAAGCAAGCAGGGAGATTTCTAATTGTGAGGCGAGCTTTGTAATCATTTTGACTTGTTCTCTTGAAAGAGTGGAGAAGGAGAGCACGCAGAAGAAAGCAACATCCAAAGAAAGGATGATGAAAGAGGAGGATCTGTTCGGGGGGTCCACAGATGAAAACACAGATGCTGAAGCTGAAGAGGACCACCCCATCCCTGAGCTCCCAGGTACACCTGTCTGTCCTTCCTGTCTCTGCACTTCACAGGAACAGATGCCTCCTGTTGATGGACACACTAATCAGAAACTCGCTTATTAAAACGTTTCTCTGTTTTGTGCTTTCTCCTCTCACATATTGTAATTAGTGGCTCCTTTGTCCATTTTCCCTTTCCAGACTTCCTCAATGGAAAGCATTTCTTCCTCTACGGCACATTTCCCAACAATGAGAGGCGGCTTCTGCTCCGGTACATCGTTGCCTTTAACGGGTGAGAGAGACCTACCAGAACGTCTTTCCTCATAATTTGCGTTTAGAAAAGACAAGGTTTGTTCGAGCAATTACAAAACTGTCTTTGCCTCAGAGTGATCGAGGACTACATGACCGATAAAGTGCAATTCGTGGTGACCAGTGAAGGGTGGCACGACTCCTTTGAAGACGTGAGTCCTATCGCCAGTTTCTTCCTTTGGCATTTCATTTCTTTCGCCAGCTATTTGTACGTGTATACACACGCTTTTATCTGTCATGTCCACAGACGACACCGTTTTGCATTTTAAAGCGGAAATTGCTTGAGGTAACTTTGTGTGAGGTGCTGCTCAATTACCAAAAGTACACTGCTAAAAACTTCATATTTTATAAGCGACAGAGGAAGAGCATCCTCTGAGCATCCCACTTGAAGCAGAGGGCATAGAGTGTACTCAGGCATTTTTAAGCACTATGCATTTACTATCATTTTTCAAGGTAGAATAAAAGCCCTGAAGTAAATTGTTTTCAGTGAAAAACAAACTTTGCTTGAGGCAAGTGGCTTTTACATGTGTTTGAAACCGGTGCTCCGATTTAGTTTTTATCTGTTCCACTCATTCAGAGCTTAATTAGCATATTTTATAATTTAATCAGAGGTTTAGGTGTAATGTGAAGACAGAGGCTTCACAACTGTTTCACCCTCATCTCTATCGCAGGCGCTGATGGAGAACGGCAACCTGAACTTTGTGAAACCTGCGTGGATATATGCGATCAACGAGCGACAGAAGCTGCTGCCCTACCAGCCCTACACTGTCGTTCCCTAAGAAGTGCTCTGTCTGCACTAATGAGAGCACATCACACCCGAGGAGAAAGCAGAAAAAGCCATAGACACATTTCCTTATGTCAAATCAGCCATTTCTCTTTGAAGAAGCAATAAATTGACTTTTTTAACAAGTTACTTAAAAAAACATTAGGCATTCATGTGTTTTTTTCCACCAAGCTGTATGAAAGTGTGTGTTTAGTTGTGTTCCTTTAGGAAAGCATTTAGATTAGTTATAGATTTATTTTTAGTTTAAGCGTTTTGAGGGTTGTTAGTTGGCGTCAACAGAAAGTAAAATTCGTAACATCATCAATCATGTGCAGATCTTCGCATGGACTTCATGAAAGAAGCTAAATTCCCCCGTTCGGGGACTTGTTTGAATTCCTCGGCCCCTGTGTTGCAGTCTGCTGCTGCTCAGCTCGGCCACCGCGGGCAGCAGAGGGAGAATGAATAATCACTCTGTCCTGACAGCCACGGGCAGTGATAAGACTCCGACAGGATTATTTTTATGAGATCCAGTCAAAGCCAGGTGAAAGGTGCTGGTTATTTAAGGTTAGAGCCATGGGTTAAGCAGGAGAGAAAAAGAAAAATCTGCAAATGAAAGGGAACACTGAGGAGTTCTTGAGAGATCGGGCCATTTATTCTGTTTGGTGATATAAGTTATTCTTTACTCATGTTTATGTATTGCATGTAACTTGGGACAAACTTGGGGACATTAAACACATGTCGGTGTTTACATCATTTTTGGAATCTCCAAAATGTCTGTTTAATTTATGTGGAAATGTTACTGCTTTCGGCTCTCGCTTCTAAAAAGCAGCTGTTTAATACACTCACCTTCCTTTTTTTATGATCATAATTGTAGAATTTAATTATTTTGTCTAAATAAAAAAAAAGAAATGAATAAAAGCTGCATGTGTTTCCTTTTTAAACTTCCTCTGCACTGAGCCCCTCTCATTTCTCTGTCTTTGTGTTTGCAGCTTGAGAGGCACTCTCCTTTTTCATTCCCTCTCTGATCTCTAGTCTACTCTCCACTCTCTAATTTACTACTTCTCCTGTTTTGAGCCTGCAGCCACTGGGTCTCCTGCTCTTCAGTCAAGGGGATTAGGAGGATGGTATGTGGACGAGAAATGGGGAAGGAGGGGGGTGAGGGGTTATAGGGGAGAAAGAAAGATGAAAATGTTCAAATTTTCAACGATGCATTTTTAAAGTAAGCGTTGTATTGTCTGTATTTGGTGTGTGAGTCGGTTGACATGGATGAATCCGGGTGAAAGTAATGTTCATGCCACTTCCTGCAACCTTGTTATGTACTGATTTTGTTTTTGTGTCGGGGCCACGTCAGGGTCAAACCCATTTAGGTCTTTGAAGTAGGACAATTTATTGCAGGTAATGGCATCAACTGCTCAGATGTCATATTTCACTTCAATGCACAACTGTCATCATGAAGGCAGGGAGTATGTGCTGCTTTCAAATCGTCCCATTTGACACGTTGCCTATGTTCAAACAGCAGTTTCCACCTGATTCTTGTCACTTTGATCTCCTCTACAGATGTATTCTTTGCTTGTAGCATTTTTACATCCCCAGTGAATCTTTGCAATGACTCTGCTCGACAAAAGCCTTCGTGCTTAGATGGCAGTAAATAGTTTGACTGTCATCTTAAGCTCCTTCATCACTGCTTTACAGAATTAGTTTCTTGAGCAGACATGTTTCTCATCTTACCTGATTTTCACTCTGTTTTTGTTTTTTACAACAGTTTAGAGTTTGAAAAACAAAGTTGGGGAAACTACAACAAAACGGTGAATCTGTGATGACTGTGATATTTAAAGTAAAATGTTAACAAAGCTATGATTAAGAAAAAGACCACAGAGACAAGTTGCAGCTACAACCAATGAACTGTTAGCAGGTCAGGGTTTCAGGATAAGGATGAGTTGTGACACTTTGCTTAACTTCATCAGGAAATCACTATTTCATAAGCAACGTCAAGTTTTCTAAAATCTATCAAAAAAAGGAGGTATGTTCAGGGGTTAGATCAGTGGCTGCCATAAAGGATGAGAGTTCAACCTTTGTAGGTTAAAAGTTGATGAAAACCAGCTTGTTGTCCTGTTCCCAGTTTACAGTCCCAGTTTACAGTGATACAGGAAGAAGTCTGTGCCATTATATGAGGCCTGAATGTAAGATACATCACACATAACAATGTACTACGTATGTAGCAAAGGTTAAAAGCAACCAGATTTTCTTCCTAATCACAAACATGAAGGAATTGAGGTTGATCATATTCATGTTCCTGGAGGGCTCAGTAATTGTATATAAACATGACTGTATCATATTCCTGAGGAACAACTGTGTATGGAGTGTAAAATAGTCATGTAAAGAAGATAAAACCGCACGGAGAGAAACTGCAACATTTCCTTCAACACAAACAGCTGCCACAGTTCAGGTTCGCAGCTCTTTAAAAAGTCGATCAAATGCATTTTTGCCCTTTCATTTTCATTTGATCAAAACTAAATTGTTTCATCTTCACACTGTCAGTGTTCATATTGTCAGATTTCGTCTGCTGTAAAAGTGTGGAAGCAGAAATGGTTATTTACCGTAGTGTTTGACAGACAGATTTTATGAAAAACTTATTTCAAAGTTTGGATGAGCCCCAATTTTGTTGAAAAGTTGAAGTGTTTGTCCCAGAAAGCTGAAATGCTCCAGCAAATTGAAATGACAGAGGCGTCCTCTTCTAAAAAACGGGCTTTTTAACACTCCAGTCTGTGTTGACGTGGCTGGAGAAGAGAACGGAGTGATTGAAATGGGTTGTTGGGAAAAGAGTGAAATGTCCTCATTTTGTTTTCAAGCTATTTTTTTATAGACATTAATACTACATTTACAATCTGTGGATGGGTCCTTGGCTAGCTAAAATCGCTAAAATCTAAATGCATAAAAAAAAGAAAAAAAGGCTTTGAGGAAAAGTACAAAAATAACAAAAAATATGATTGAAGTTTAAATTCAAGAAAATGTTTCATTGTTTACAAAGTTAGCGCAGAATGAGTCATCAGCCTTTTTCTCTGCTTTCAGACAGAACGGCATGCCAGACTTACTGAAGTTTTCATGAATAAATTCATTGACACACACTCCTGCAGGTTGCTTATTAGTTGGATTTTTAGACTGCTGCTCAACTCTTTCATTGAAGATCTTTTACAATCTGGTCAGACTTCTTTCTTTTATTTTCTTTTCATTTCTCTTTCTCCCATCTTTATGAACTTGAAAGACAGCTGAGCTACATCCATAACTTTATTACCACACCAAGATAAAGAGCTGCACTCACACTTTACATAATTCTTTATGCAAAGCACATTTTTTTCCAAATAACACGTTTTAACTACGCAGCTGCAATGCAATGCCCTTGTTTTGAGCGTTTTGATCAATAGCGATGCATATATTTATTCTAATAATTCATATTTTTTGGGTAAATGCTAAATCATCTTGCAGTTTAATGTTCTGCTTGAATGAGTAAACAATTTTACTGTCATCCATGGATTCATTGATCAGAGTTGGCTTTTGACTTCTCTACTGTCGATGAACCAAATAAAAATCTGATTGATTACACATCATTAGTTTTGGGGGCATGTTAACTCACTGCAGGTAAATATGTTTCATCAACCGGCAAACACTTGAAGAAATAATCTGATCGGAGTCTGCAGGAAGTGTTTACCTTGCTGATTGCCAAAGGTTTAATCTTAATGTCGATTGTTTAATAAAATACTTCATTACTTGTTGTCATGACAACTGAGCATCTGGAGATGAAGGGCACTTGATGTTCCGGTCCTCCTGTGTTGAAGAATTTTAGATAATGCTGATTATAAATAATTATAATAATATTGAGAAATTTATGGAAAGAAAGCCAGTCTTTCCATAAAAACAGATATACTTTGACTCTGTAACTAATGCTTTGTATCTAAAACTAACTCCATACTTTGAACTCCTAATGTTAGCCATATACAGATGTGTAACACCATCTGGTACTCCTCTTCTCATAAATG
>JBBDHI010000006.1:6380565-6391358 GCA_037177115.1 Craterocephalus stercusmuscarum | reverse complement strand
CCACCATCTGAGCCAACTCACCACCAGGTGGTGATCAGTTGACAGCTCCGCCCCTCTCTTCACCCGAGTGTCCAAGAAATTATGTGTGTAGTTATAAAAATGTTATGTAATATTTGTTTTATTACCGACAGTAACTAGTAATGGGTTAAAACCCAGGATAAAACTGTAAAACTGCAGTGTGATACAGATTTTGGTGGCTGTCCCCTATCAATGTCACATTTATTTACAATTTCATTTCTCTACAAAATATACTGTGTGAACATTTTGTTTAATGTTTTTTGGTCACTTTGGACAGATATTTCAGGCTCCAAACACTCACAACTCCTCCATCCTACTCACATTCTGGCTCTTTCAGAGGCAGGTCAGAGCAGCTGTGTCACAGGTCTCTACTACATTTTAATTCTGAGCAGGTCTCGACCGTATGTGAACACAGGAGAAAGTCACTAAAAATATACACTATAGGCACAATAATGCCAGTTGGTTTTTTCTATTTTTTTGGTCCCTTTGTGCATTGACAATGCAAGTCAGAAAGTAATAAAACCGGGATGAGAAAATAAAAAAGCAACAAATGAAATTTTCTGGAAACGTCATTCAGTTCAGCTGACAGTGGCCTGCTGAGGTCACAGTTTGTGCCTTGGATTATTATGAGTCTGTGCAAAATGAAAAAGTGCACTATTCTCAGTCCCTACAATGTTTATAGGGAAAGACAGTTTGGAAAGTACTAAGCTGAAAACAGTGGCTTTTACATTGTAAAGAGTCAGTAAAGTAATTACTTGACCTGAATTAAATTCCTCCTGCCTTGCTATTTACCCAGATCCCAACCATCTGGTTTGTGATTTTAATACCATAAAGACAGATAAGGGTATGTTGTTCTATGCTTAGTCATCAGATCTTTGAAGTTGCAAACAACTCAGAGAACCTAT
Organism: Craterocephalus stercusmuscarum; assembly: GCA_037177115.1. Lineage (NCBI taxonomy): Eukaryota > Metazoa > Chordata > Actinopteri > Atheriniformes > Atherinidae > Craterocephalus > Craterocephalus stercusmuscarum. The sequence continues at coordinate 6,390,435 of JBBDHI010000006.1, read as the reverse complement.
GAGGATTCCATATCTCATATTGTATACTCTATACAGTACATATATGTATGGGGACCCCGGGACTCATTAGCCATCTTAAACTTACATTTGACAGCCAGGTACAGTGACGTGTTCATGATGCCGTAGCCATTGTCTCCGACGCAGGTGTAAATTCCCTCATTTGCAGGTGTCACGTCGTCCAGGGAGAGGGTGACGTTAGACGCCGTGTCCCATTGCAGCTCCTGGTCCCCGAACAGCCAGGAAATCCTGGGAGGAGGGTTACTGTCCACCTCACAGTGCAGCGTCACAGAGCTGCCCTCCATCACCTCAGACGAGACGTTCACCCACACCGAGCGAGGAGCATCTGCAAGGAAAAATAAAACATAAGATTAAATTCCCAATATTCCCGACAGGAGTAATTCCAAGTCAACTGCAATTCAAAAACATCATAAACCCAGTTTTAGCTGCTGACACAAGCAGCTAAGGCTGTCTTTGTTCAGGTATAATGTTAAAGAAACAAAAAAACAAATTAAATTAATAAAATAAAAAGGGGATTGTTGTTTTTCTTACACTTGATGTCCAGTGAGATGAGCCTCTCATACACCAGCGTGGTGTTGGGGTAGTAGACCCTGCAGCCCAGGAGCTGCCCGTTGTGCATGGGTCTGGGTATGAAGGTGAGGGTGTTGGAGAGCACTGCTGTGTTACCCTCCTCCAAATAGTCAGTGGTGAACTCAGGGTCGGGCAGGTAGTCGGTGTACATCCAATGGATCTCTGGAGTCATTTCAGGGCAGTTATCAGGAGCGTAGCATGTCAGGTCCAGGCTCTCATCGCTGACAATCTCCTCCGGTACGTCAATGCTGGGCTGATCTAGAGGACAAATTTAAAAAAATATTTTACTCATCAGCTCTGATAGCGCTCTCCTTTCTATCAGCCACAGTTAAATGTTGATTTAAAGTCATCACTGACTCACTCAAAACTTTAAGCTCAGCAAAGTCTGGGTAAGTATATATGTTGGCTCCACCGAGGTCTGCACGAAAGTAGTATCTCCCTGAGTGCTCCGCGCCGATGTTGCTGATGAGCAGAGTGCAGTTCCTCTGGTGCAGGTCACCCAGCAGCTTGGTGCGACCCTTGTAGCTCTCGTGCACAACATCTGTGCGCGATTTGAAGACTACAGGGGGGAAGAGTTGAGGGTAGGGCTGGCCGAAGTACCAGATACCATGAATGCCACGGTACGGCCTGATTCCAGACGGATACATGAAGGTGCATGGGATAACCACGCAGGAGTTCGTCATGGCTGAGATTTCCCGAGGTACCCAAACATTCCACTGGCAGCTGGCATCTGGGAGAGAGGGCAGATGTGCGGGGAAATTTGATCACTTTATTCTCCATATGTATTAGAAAACTGCTTGCATGGTGACACGAGCGTCTACAATCTAACATGAGAAGGTACAAAAAGTGTATTACCGTTGATGATCAACAGCAGAGGTAAGAGCAGCTCCAAACACCACATGGTCTCTGTTCAACGCTGGACCATAGACCTCTGTAAGATGAAGAGGAAACCAAACCAAATGTCTTGTTTTACAGCACTGGTGATGCTGCATGACTCACCACACAACACTGACCTTTATGATTCACACAAACTTAAATATTCATCGGATTTAACTGCTTGTGTCTCAGTCTTAGGCATTGCATGAGATTTATCAGATTTATCAGATTTATCAGATTTATCGAAAATCTTAATTCTGGTGAATGAAAATCTTTGCACATTAACCATCACAGCATTAAAACTCTTTGACAAGAAGCAAAAAGGGGTCAAATGACTAATAAAATATGTATTATAAATATAATGCATGACCAGTATAGTAAACATAAGCTCGTCATGGTATACACACAAGCAAGAGGAACTGAGTTGTTTACTACAGAATAACCAACACTGCAACACTGTGGACTGTCGGAACATAATCAAGATTTCTCACATTGACTGTGGATGATCATCTTCCCTTGCATTTTATTGATTACGTGATTGTAATTGACACCACAGATGTTTTATCTGAATTACTGGAATGACAGTTTTGCCACATGATGCTGCAGTTATATAATAAGGATTTTAACTTATTTGAAAAAAAGATGGAAATTTGGAGCATGCATGAAGTTTGTCTACTTCAGTTTTGTTCAGAGCATCCATCCAGGAGGTTCCAAACTGAACAAGATGTGTTGATAGTTGTTACAACTTAAGCTTCATATGATGCAGATTGAACTTATATGTTTCAAGGTCACAATTAATAAGGTTTTCCCAGAATATTATAAACATGCTGAGTACTGCTAGTAACTGTTTATCCCAAAGCAGCAGAAGAAGGTTTGAGTCAAACTTTGATATTTCTTTCAGGATTTTTTTTATTTTCTTATTTTATTCTATTTTTCTCAGATGAATAAAATAAAATAACATAATATTCCAGTTTAAGCCAGACAGATACATAATTACTGAGCAGAATGGATCATAAAGAAATCTAGAATGATGAAACATGGAAATTAATAACGACTGAAGAAGTCAAAGATGACTTTCTGTTTTAATGAAAATAGCAACAATACATATTCCTTGAGAGTCTGGGTTCTATTCAATAACCCTTAACTGTCTCCAAAGAAATTCCACAAACTTCTAACAAGGTATCCGCTGATAGAATTAGATGCTGTTTTTGAACTTTTGGGAGTACATTCAGAAATGATGTCTCTTTATAGAGTAGCCTTAAACTTTTATGCATGTTCTTCCAGGAGGACCCTAGCATATTAAGTCATCCACGTAAAATAATTCAAAGCTAGTGATTATACTGGAGCAACCTAGGCAAATTCAACTTATTTGCATAGTATTTAAAGACATGAAGAGTAAAGAAAACTGATGTCATTGCAAGTCACATGGCCAAAATATTTCCTTTTAACCATTCCAAACTATTACTTGTAGTTTCCAGAAAATGGAGAATACATATGTATAAAAATTAAAAAATGCTACAGTCTTGACACACTGGCTTACACCGCCTTGCAACCGTTAGCATGACAGTGGATTTACCTTGAAACGATGATGTGAGAAACAAACAGAATCTCTGCAGGACAGCTTGTCAGCAGCTCCTATTGAGGGTGTTCACTTACACCCTGGCAGCCTGGCAGCCCTCTTCTCTGTAAGGATAGAAAAAAAGAAAAAAATACTAGTGACATCATCATCATTGAGCAATGACATCACTTAGAGCCCCTTGCCAGCACAGTCGTAGTAATTCACACAAACGCAGCGTCAGTCGGCACCTGCTGGTGCCCCCTCAGTGGAATCTCTCATCATGGTGGCCGTACGTAAGCCCCCACAGTGAATGACCCTCACTGTTGGCCCAACTCTGACACGAAACCAAACACCAGTCACCACGCATCATGTCATCAGTAGATTACTGATCCTATTTGTGCTGCGCTGGAAATAAATCAGGGGGTAAAGAGGGTGTGCTGATGTGTAAACAAGCACCACTGCAACCATTTAAAGCTGTTTACTGAGAAAGTGACAAAGGCACTTAAAGTACTCACTGTCACAGAATCAGACTTTCTGTAGTGTTAAGTTACTCCAGACTTTCTCCATTTCTACTGAGAGTGCATGAACTTCTGTACTAATCAGAATGATCTGCGCTTGCATAAACTGTGTGTTGCTTTGCCACACAAGGGTTATGTGGAAACATCAGAGGGCAGGTGTCCTAACACAGCCGCAGCCAAATATAGGTTACAAGTTTAGGAAACAAGGGTGAAAGGTTAGAATTGTGCCAACAAATGTTTTATCCCTGTGAGGGGAGGAAGGCAAGGTCACGTTATCCTCTGCAGAGAGAAATCCTTATTGGGACAAACATGCAATCAAAGATCTGTCAAACTAAATAATCTCTATGTTTGTGCTGTTATAGATCAAGAATAGGAATATTCCATGCTGATCAAATTAGTTTCTTGGCAAGATACTACATAAAACAATTATTTTTGTTATCACTCTTAGTGCAGCAGAGTCCTGGTATAAATTATTAAAAGCTTTTGACAATAAATAGTTGAGACGGCAGAAGGAAGGCTGAGGAATGATCTGAAGCAAGGATCTAAAGCAATAATCCTGCACCTCCTCCAGTGCATCGCCTCATTCTGCCTGGTTTCCGTGTTGTGTTTTTGCTTTAGCTGGACTTTATGTCCTACTTTCCACTTGAATCTGAAACTGTTAAAAAGTGAAAAACAAATCAAATCTAAATTGGTGTGATTACAATTTTTTTCCTTTGGAATCATGTAGCACTGAGGGCGAAGCAGAGTTCTTTGCCTTGTGCATCAGCAGCCGGTGCGTACAGATGGCCAGATTGAGACTGGATTGTGCTTTAGAGCTTCGTGATTAACACATCTCAACATGTCCCAGAATATCTCCACCAATATTAGCTTTGTTGATAGAGAGTGTGTGGGGGCGAGGGGGGGGGGGGGGGGCACAGTGTAGGTTGACACCAGTGCATCATCATGCAGCTCCACAGCCACTAACACATGAAAAGGTAGTTTCCATCTGACCTCATATGGCTGTTATAGGTTCCTTATAGTTTGTCAGCATAAAACAAACAGCAGCCATTCATTATGGCCTTGTGGGGCAGTAGAATGAAATTATGATGTTTATAGCTAATGCTAGCAGTTAATTATCTTTATGTCAGTTCATGTGGGGCAGCATTACAGTCCATTAGATGGTTTGTTTATTGGTGGATGTATGCTGAGTTTTGACTCCCTTTTAGCTATTTATCTAGTGGCTACAAATATTTCCTCTGTTAAATATTAAACTAGCTATTCATCACTGTGTTCATCAGGTGGATGCTGAATGTGTTTGTCAGCCGTTGAGTGTTAAACAGGCAACAAAGTTTTACCATGAGAACAAAGCTATAACCCTCTTTCCTCACTGATATATCTTTTATGGTTATTATTCATCATGCAGATGTAAACTGCAAGTATTTTCAAAATGACCACATAATGCTACACCCAGCTGTTACAGTTCCACCTTTTTTCCAGTGTTGCATCAAGCTCAACCATCTGCACTCCAACAAAAGGCCGAGCTGGATGAGCGCGTCCAGGGAGCGAGGCTGTGCAGCAGCAGCAGCAGCAGAGGAGAACAGAGCTGAGCAGCCAGGCCGCGCCACTGACACCACCACCAGCAACAACAACAACGCTCCCATTGATGGGGCAGACAAACGGCTGGCACCGAGCACACAGCATACATGTGCACACTTCGAGACGCACGCACGGCGAACACTTGCCTCATTCCAGCCTCAGCACCAGGCTCCTGCTGCCTCGCAGTCCTGACAATTTCTCCTTCACGCTGTTTTTGTTCTCCCTGAGCTGCTCGTCTTGCTCTGACTCCTGGATGCCAGACTCTGTGGGTCAGAACCAAGACAGGGAGATAAAAGGATGTTAGAGGCAGACAAGCAGACAGGGGTCTGAGTGACCTCTGTTTACATGAGTTGTGGGCAGATTTAAATATGCCCGCTGCTGTATCTACAGCTGCTCTTTGGCCCACTCAGAATTCCTTTGCTCTGGTTCTTAATCCTGCGGTGTCCCATGTGCCTTCATGTTGGTCTCTGAGCCTCGATAAGACCTCTGCAGATAAATATGTTGACACTAGTCTAACTCTTTCATGTGATTAGTGCCTGAGCGCAAAAGGAAAAGCAAAGATGACTCAAGCATCGCTTTGAGTAAGGCTCAACATATGAAGAGTAGGAGGAACTTGTAAAGGACATGAATTACAGTTTTATATTGCTTTTGCATAAGATTTTGATCTTGAAGTTTTTTTTTTTTTTTTTTATCACAACCTGAAAGAGTCGAAGTGACTCAGTGAAAGAATTTTTGACTCTGCTGTTTGTGGGCAACTTTGAATTTCAGAAACAGAAAGATCTCGAAGCACGATCAATGAGCCTCATATAAATCTAATATTTGCCCAGATTCCATAAGGAATGACTGGAGGCGGGAAGAACAAGCATGGATCCACTCAGAGGTCCACCTAGTTTACATAATCATGTAACAAAGGCAACTTGTGTCTCCGGTGAAAAAGGTTTTTCCACCCTCATTGTTACATGTAGAGTGCGTCACTGTGCTCAAAAGACATTACAGCGTCGGCCAAGTGATGGCATCGGATGAGTTGTGGACAACCTCAAGGGAATCCCTCCATAAACAGTGTGAAGAGGAGCTCAAGAAGAGAATGTTGCATTCATGAAGCTGAGCGCTAACGAATACGCAGCATGCCACAACCCCCCACACACATGCAGCATAAGGCATGGCAACACACTTCTTAGTGTGGGGTGTGCAGATATGTGACCTTCCTCTGCAGCCTCCCTGTGCTGGTTGTAAGCAAAGCATGCTCCATTGTCCTGCTGGGACTGCATCGATGTCTGGATGTGGACATTTAATGAAGAGAGGAAACCTCGTCTAAAATTCTGGGTTGGTTTTTCTCCTCTTTTATCACAAAGACTCTTCACCTGATGTTTTTGTTGCTTGGTGCAAAAGATCCCTTTTCGAATATCAGATGCAATCAAACTTCAGCGTAATCATTTATTCCGCATCATGCCTCAGGGATGCAGATGCTATCTGAACAATCAACTCTGCTAAATCAGGCTATGACACCTTGTATGAGTCACTCTACGTTGCTGAAATTACTCACGCAAAACAATCGGCTGAGCCAAGAAGAACATTTTCATTGTGAGTATCGTCTGTGGAACATGCACAAGAGCATCGCCGCGGCTCTTGGATGGGGAGGGGGGAAATAATGGGACGCTTGTATGCAGAACACTGCCCATTGTGAGAGGGACGAACTGGAGGATTTTTTTTCCGGAACAGGCCCGCTCACAGCTTGCGCTTTGCTGCCTGCCTGTGACGCTCGTCCATCCACCACAAGCTAAGGCTCCCACTAAAATACTCAGAGGAGCAGATGGTCTTAAAACATGACTGCTCCCCCTCCCACACACACGGCGCACTGAGCTGTGATGAGCACACACACTCACTGATACAAGACATAAACATAAAATCGGAGCTATGCCAGGATCCAGTCACACAGTCTGTCCGAAGGACTGCAACCAGAGTTGGCATTAAAGACTGGACTGCACTTTATGGGAAAGTGATAGCGTTTACTCAGAAATGCTTTTTTTTTTACTGTGCCCATAGTTATTTGACTATTTTAGGGCACTTATAACCTGTTTGTTGTGCTTTTATTTATTTTTGCGTGTGATATAAAGGCATTTACGGAAACTTCAGATGGATATGAACATTTTCAAAACAGAAAGTGACAAAACTACAATCAAATGATCTTAACTGTTCTTTGAATTGGCACATGGGTGCAGTTCCTGCCCTCCCACTAACTGTGCATTGTGTACTGAAGTGAAGTATTTATCAGTTTTCTATGAAAAGCATTTACTTGACATCGTAGTTTACGCTTTAAATCCAATCATTCAGTCCTCCTCCTTATCTGACAAGCAGGTTCACATTGAGTCTTCCCCCAAGAGCAAGACAAAGTGTGCAGGACAGCTCGGCGAGTTTAATCTGGCAGATCATCAACAGAGCCAAAGACCAGGAGCACCGCTAGCTTATCTTTACTCTTCACTACCTGGCAACCAGATAGAGTCTGGCAATCCCTATCACAGTGGGCAGATGGTGAGCCACAGGCCTCTTCTCTCATAAGAGCACACTCCCTTCCGCTTTGAACAAAAGAGGGTGACAAACAGAGCCGTCACCTGTTAAGGCATGCAGGCAGATAAAGTGTGGCTCCCTCTCAGTGCTCCCTGAAACCCTCCACTTGACTTAATGCTGTGTAGAAACAGGGCGAGAGGGCATAAACCGCCCTTTGTTTGGATTTACAAATCTTTATGCCGAAAACTAGCATGGTGGGAGGCATTGACATTCTTGAGGGGTGATGCAAATTTTGATTTTTCTACTTACAAAAGCTCACTGATTTTGAAGGCTTGGAATGCTTTTCCATTGTTATATTCCTGTATATTTTACCAAAAGGCAGAGAAAAACGACAACTATATGTTTTTACTCTTTGTAATTGTTTAAAATGAAGTAACTGGACATTAATTCAGAGCACTTTTACCACTGTGATCTTTATGGGAAATGCACAGCACCACATTTTCAGAATCTGTTGAAAGTGTCTGAAAATATGTCTTTTAGTCAAATAAATAACACATCAGTTGTAAACTGTCCTGGCTGACTATATGTAATAGCAGGTTTTTCTACCTGGCGTCACAAGTCTGTTTAGATGCGCTCAAGCAATGGCAGCAATTACTCCGCGCTAATGGCCCGGGCTGGGAAATGTGTCCTGTGATAATTGGCTGGGCTTTTAGCAGCCTCTGCTACCATCAAAAAACAGACATGCTCGCTCATGCGTGCATGCTCACACATCATCAGAAATCACATTTACCCATCCAGGAATTCACAAGAAACACACTGCTTCATTACCTAACACCATGTGACTCATCCAGTCTTTTCACTAACTTACTCATCACATCAGTTACGAGCGCCCGCGCTAACAAGCACACACACTCACCCTGATTGTAGGTGTTTGATCTGAAAAACAAGTGACTACACTGTGAGAGCTCGATCCTCCTGTTTGCACCACTGTAAGCATCTCTGATGTAAACTCAGCAAAAGGCAGAAAGGTCTGTGTGCAATCAGAAGAAGTGCTCCTCACCTGTAGGTGTAGGTGACTGTGGCCAACCTCCAAAAGTTCAGCGGCTCCTGTATGAGCAGAGCCAGCAGTCTTCCCTCTGACACTCACATGCAAAGCGTCACACCAGCAAGACCTCTCGCCACTCTCTGTACCAAGCCCCAACAGTTGAGAATAAACTGCCCTCCCCACTGCCGCCACCATCGTCACCCCCTCCCATATGAAAATCAGGTCCTCAGTGGAACAGCATTGTTCTGAAACTTCGCCCCAAGGCTCAACCATTCATAAATACACAGGGGGCCACAAAGGGCCGCACTGTTCCGACTCTCCCTGATAAATGCGGGTGAGGCTTTGAGCTCCGAGGCCTAACTGTCCAACTTGACCAATTGCTTCTAAGCTGGATGGACCTGAGTCCATTTAATCATTTTGGACTGATGAAGAGAACGTTGACAGTTTTGTGTTTTTATGGATTCTGGGCAGAAGAATGCAGGAAGTGGTCTTCAGACGATGAGGAAAAGTAGGTATCGTGTGAAGGAAATGAGGGAAATATCTATAAATTCATCTCAAGACCAAAATAAAAAAGAATAATAATCTAAGTCAATGGGATGTTGTGTTTTTTTTTGTTGTTGTTGTTCCTCAGTTCTGCCAGCATATACCACTAAACAAAGAAAAAAAACTGAAGCTGAAGCTTTACAGCTGTTTGAGAAAGATAATTCATGGAGTCTGCATTCATTAGGGTTGCAGTATTTCTGTATTGTTGGGCCTTTTATGACAACTCATTTTTGTTAGCCTTATCATCAGTTATATGAGCTTAGAAACTATCCAACAGAAAAACACCTAGTTTAAGTTACATATCAGACAAAAATCTATCAGCTAAAGAAAACTACCATCTGCTGTTTTGGGGAATGTTTAAGGATCGATGGTAGAAAAGAATAAAGATATATGTGTTAAATCTAACTTTAAATAAACTAATAACGATACCTAATGTTGGATCAGAAATATTAAAAGGAAAAACAGCATGAAAAAGTTAAAAAATATAGGTTGACTGTTTATTAAACAGTCCTTTTTTTCTTATTGTGCTTTCAATACCCTGTCATGCTGATTCTGTCACACACAAGAGCTGCATATGAAGAGCATCTCCACTGATACCAAAGGCTCCTCCTTGATCCTTCAAACAGCCCACACACCCCACTGCTGCCACACTGAAGCTGCTT
>JBBDHI010000006.1:6368904-6380457 GCA_037177115.1 Craterocephalus stercusmuscarum | reverse complement strand
TGTTGGATCAGAAATATTAAAAGGAAAAACAGACTGAAAAAAAAGTTAAAAAATATAGGTTGACTGTTTATTAAATAGTCCTTTTTTTCTTATTGTGCTTTCAACACCCTGTCATGCTGATTCTGTCACACACAAGAGCTGCATATGAAGAGCATCTCCACTGATACCAAAGACTCCTCCTCGATCCTTCAAACAGCCCACACACCCCACTGCTGCCACACTGAAGCTGCTTGTTAACACAGATTTTGTTTTTCCATCCATTTAATCCGCAGAAGTCAATCTTTCTCACATTCAGATAGCTACAGCACATTCATCACATTTCTATTCACTTATTTTGTGCAGCTGATCGTTAAATTGCAGCATGTACCTGCATACTGATGCCAGACAACATATGAACCAACCTGCATGCAGCAGCTAACAAATCATTCTGTATTTACAGCTGAAAATAGCTCCAAGTTATCAAATCTAACCCTGAAACATATGTGCTCTTTCTGAATTTCAAAAGGGTTGCATCATTTCTCATTCAAGCAGCGCAAAGAAATCACTAGATGTAGTTTAGAAGATGATAAATGATCCAATTTTGGCTTGATTTTTTTTTTCAGCTCCTCGGTTTTGGAGCTCCTCTGCTCTTAGTTTTGTTTGCTTCTGTTCCTTTGTTTTTTTTATGTGTTTTGCGTTAAATGTTAGCACTGTTTGGAATTTTAACTCGCTCAATGATATTCTAAACCTGTAATAGGATTTGCCCATTGCTTGAGCCCCTCGTATTTTCCTTCTAAAAGACCTCGTCGCTGATCCTTTTTTGTCCAGTCATGTTACTGAGTGTGCTAGAAGTTGTTCCAACAGGTAAGGTGAGCACAATATGACTTTTTCACTCTTTTATGCCCTGTGATCACTTATTAAAAATAAATCTGTTGTTAATATCAAATCCATAAGCTTATATCAACATTGAAATGAGCTAAATTGGAAAAAAATGCCTTTCTACTGCTGATGTTTGAATCATTTCTGAAGTCATTATTTTCTTTATTTCTATACATTTTACACTCCATCTAAACTTTTAAAGATGAAACACATTTGAAAATCTATATGACATTAGCTGTGTTCATAAAGTTGCACGATGCTGTGACATGAAAACCCGAGATTTGCCTACAGACCCCTCCCCTCCAGCTGAAACAGTAGCCTTTGTCTCCAGAGGCCTTCTGGGACAGAACAGCTCAGCTCGAGCCTGACACCGCACAACATGGGAAGTCGATGTGCACAGATAATTGTCTTTTAATCACAACAATCCTCTTTTCTCTGCCCTGGATCATTTGTCTCTGTCTCTTGTGCAACCTTTCTTCTTTGCGTTTAAACCTTGTAGCTTTTGGCAAGTTTCACCAGCCCCAGCTGGCCTGAGACTTTACTCATGTATCAAAAACATGAGAGATCCAGACCAATGGTGTAAAATCAGGGAAGGGAATTGTTATCCTGTAAATATATGTTTATAATGCTTTCATTCTCAGCCCATATGTTTACATTTATATTGTCTGACAAGAAAGTGGTCACTCTCAGCAGGAAAATTAAGTTTGATACAAGAGGATCAATGGTCCTAAAAAAAGTCAGACAATTAAAAGGGCACACACCTCGTGCTAACAATTGAGTTTAAAAGTATAAAAAACATGAACTTTTAAAGCTTTCCATTTCCATTCTCACCAACAATTTTCATGTTTAGCATGTAGAAACATCAGGGGCATCTGCCAAGAAACTCAAGCATTCAACCCCCCCTCCCCTTCAGATGACCCCTGCCTACTTTTCCCAAGCATAGTTTCCACTAAACCAGGTTATTACAAGCAAATCCTGGTTTTTCTAGGCCTTCTTCTTCAGTGCAACAATGGAACACTAGTTGCATACAGATGACAAACGGTGCAGAGGAAGGTCTGACACTTACAACCTGCTCTGGTCTCGTGCGCTGCTTGCATGTTGTTTGGCTTCTTTTGCAAAGTAAGAGGCATTTAAATCCCAATGAGAGAAAATGATGTTATGTTCTAATCTGCAGATCATTCAATAAGACTTTCAGATTGAGGTGAGACCTCTTCAAGAATGAAAAAAGGAAAGGCGGCTGCTTATATTTGAGTTTTTAGAAATACAATTAGGATATCCCGTAAGCAAAGTAAATATATGCTGGGCCCTGATGGTGAACCCACACTGGGATTCTGATTATTTAGGCTCATCAGACCTCCTCTCAGGTCTGCGTGGGTGTGTAAACTTTAGGTATGAATTATACTTGTCTCGCTCTCTTGTGGGCGAGGAAAAATGAAAACTTTATGATTATTAATCCTCAGTTTAAACTCTTATATACCTTTCTATTTCCAACCTGAGCAGAAGTGATCACTTTTGGGAGTCACTGTGAAGATAATGCATTCAAAATTCAGAGTTTGCAACAGTAAAAGCACAGCAGCTTAAATCCACTAAAACACACTTTTACTGCATGGTGGTGCTACTGATGGTGGTAGGGGAGGCTGAGTGGGTGGGTGGGTGTTGCTGGGATTGTACTGGACAGAGACGAGTGACAGAACAGCGCACTGAGAAAGGATCTATTGTCACTTTGTCCACTTTATTGGACAGAGGCAGAGGTTGTGAATGCATAAACAGTTGGTGAAATGCAAACCTTTTGTGTTTTATTGTTCCCCTTTGCAGATCATTACCCCAATCGCTTTACATTTCTGCACATTTATCTGTTATTGCTGCTCTGCTCCTCAGAGAACATTTCAAACAAATATTGCTCTCGGTGCACACAGCTGCTCAGTCTCACTTCAAGTCAGAGCTGAAACATTTAACTCACATCATATTCAGAAGGACTCTGAGGCGTAATAAAACACGTACTTTAACTGTTTTTAATTCTTCTTAATGCTCTCTGCACCCAGCTGCAATGCTTCTGATGTTTTATGTAAAGCACCTTGAATTGTCCTGTACATGAAATGGGCTGTACAAATAAACTTGCCTTGCCTTTTCATTTATTTCCAAACACAGAGGGAGGCAATTTGATGCTAAGTCAGAAAATCAGAACAATCTGCGGGTGAAAATTGTGCTTATGTGTCCACAGTGTTGGTCTAAATGTAAAATCAATCAAAATATGTCAGTATGAGATGATTGACCCCTTTTAAGCTGTTAAATTTAGAGCTGTGAGCTGCTGTTGTTCCTGGTTTACATGCTAACTCTATTCCCAGAGGTGCACCTAATCTCAAATTCGTCCTAGTTGGACTAAGTTCCCATATTGTGCTCCAACTGTCACTGACAGGCTTGGATTAGAAAAGTGTTTGTTATGCAGGTCTGTTTAGGTTTTTTGCCAGCCTTGTTGGAAGATGAACAAAAAAAGTGTTTTTTGTTTGTTTGTTTGTTTTTAAGAGACTTAAGAGATGAGATATTTTTATGGAAGAAAACGCATCAATCACCGCATTTCTTCAAAGGGTTTTTTATCCTCTGAGACAAAGAAATTACGCGATTAATCCCTCTAAAAGTTTTTTATCTATCTTCAACATTCATTCATTATGAACAGATGCTAAACAGAGCAGATACTAACTGTGCATTACTCATAGCTGAGAGGCTTGGAAAAGAACGAACACCATAAAATGCAGGTGTACAGTAGGAAAAATGTGTGAAAAAGCTTATAGATAAACAACAACCACATGTACTACCCTACAGTGTATATGTGTCCATAGTCCTGCCACTACACAGTCACAATTCACCACTATTCTGTTGCAAAAAAAAGATTTCATGAGAAATTTAAAGGCAGACTTTAAAATAAACAAATAAGTCAGAGTGGGAATAAATGAAAGGGGCATTTTTATAAACCCTCATATGAGAAAATCAAACAGCAATAGATAAAAAGTGTGGATTAAAGAGCAGCATAGTTCTTACCTTATCAGCTGATCAGAAGCCAGTGAGCAGCACTGCCAGTCGTCCGCTCTCCTTCAGCATTTGCCTTTTCAGCTGCTCTCCCTCCTCCCTCGCTTCTTGTGCTCTCTGTGTCAGCAGATTGGCTCTTTGGCATTCAAAACTGTGATTTTTGAAGGGAAGGGACACTTGCCACGATTCTATTTTTAAAATCTCAGTCAAGTAGCTTGTCCACGAATAAAATCATTTGGGTGTTACAGTGGTCACAACAAGAAGTGGGAACATAGAAACCTATTTAGGATGAGAGCAGGGAAAATGATTGGTTGGAAAAGACATACAACAGGTGAGGGGAAACAAATGATGTGTAAATCTCAATGTAACTATTAAACTATAGAAAAATGGTTATTGAGCTTCACGTAAGTGAAATAGCTGTGATAAAAAGATTGTGAACCATCTATTTTATTGATTGCTGTTTTATCAATCAATATTCTGATGTTGTTTTTTAAGCAATCCTAAAGTAGCAAAAGTAGCAAAAAGAAAAAAGCAAAAAGAGCAAAAAGTAACAAAGAAATCTTAATTAAAAATGTCCTATTCAAATATTATCTGAGAGGTTAACCGCCCCGTGTCATGATGACTGGTGTGGATAAGGTCTTTGATGATGTTTGTGGCTGTGCCAATGTAGTGTGAGACGTCATTTAGAGAAGGCAGCAGTCAGCTAGTGAAAGACTAAAATCAAAACAAAAATGACATAAAATTACATGATAGGTCTTCCTTTTTACAAGTGGTGTGAGATGTGAGTGTTTTGACATAAAGCTATAAGTCAAATTAATCACAGACAGAGCTGTAACTGGCTTATAAACAGCAGAAATCTGACAGGTAAAAAGCAGAAGCAGCAAAGCCTTATCGTCTCAGAAGCACTTCTTTTGTTCTGTACCTTCTGCTTTGCAGAATGAATATAAGAAAGATCAGCAAAACATGCTTTAAATGCCAATTAGATAAAACCTTTGTTATTCATAGAGCCAGATTAACTGGCTGTATGTGCAGTTTCTTTCTTAAGGAACCAAAAGTGGAAACAGCTTTCTACATAACCAGATGTGGTAAACATCACCGCTGTCATGTCTGATACTGTGGTGAGATCTAGGTCACCGACACAAACCGTTAAATCATCTCAGTATGATGGACAGAAACACACACACACACAATTCAGGAAATGTGAAGAAAAGGAAATATATAATTATTCCGCTTCACTTTTTCAGCAGAGCAACTTTAAAAAGAAAAGAAAAAGAAACATAACCATGTAAAAGACTGCGTTATTACCTGATGGCAATTTTCATCTTACATGATCACAACACAACTGGTGCACAACAGTTTTCCAGCCTGGGACACCCACCTTTGAAATAAGACTTATTTCTGATGGTACACAGAAAATACTGCAACTAGTAGTGAAAATCTATATCCTTACTTCTTATTTTTATACACACAATCATACAGTGAATGGTCAAACTGAGAAGAACTGGGCTGGAAACATCAGGGACAGAAATAAAACATGATGCAACGACTGTGCAAGGAGTCCGATCTTCTGATGTCTAAACCTTAGATTAGACGGAAACATCAGAGCCAGTAACTGGTCTCTGGGTAAATATTTCAGCCTGTAATTTGGAATTCTTAAATATAAAAACCCTTGTGTGGAGGCCTGATGCTATATCTGTGTCATGTTTCTGTTTTAAGATGGATTGTTTTGGATGTGTTACATGTTTTATTCTTTCTGGCCTTTGTGTCCACCTAATGAATTTCCAGCCTAATGGCAGAGAAGAATGACGCAACGATGAAGCACAGCTATGGATGAGAAATCATCCTCTAGAGCTTAAGATACATCAACTACTATATCTTTTGTATGATATATCACTCAACCAAGTGTTTTTTTCTTCTGTTGCCTTTAATTCTAGTATGATTTTGGGTTTCTGTTCACATCATTCAGAGGGAAAAGAAAGAGCAAATGTCATGTAAAAACAGGCCCAGTTATGGAAGACTGGAAGCAGACTGGGGGAAGTTCTGCAGAGATGGATAGATGTTGCTCTGACTTTATTCATTCAACTTAATTTCTTCTTTTAAGGTGGTTTTCATTTCTCCTATTTTTGTTTATTTGCACCTTGCTGACACTTTTCATGTCTCGGGTAAAGCACTTTGACTTGGCTTCTATGTAAAATATGTTATACAAATAAACTCACATTTCTAAATCTGAGAGCGTTCGTACCCCGTGCTGGTAGCGGGTCAAACCCCCTTTTCCTTTCAGAACTATTTCTTGGTGGTTTAAATTCAACCACATGTTGAAAACATTGCTCTAATATTTGGATATCATCTCACAGTTGCTGCAGATTTATCAGCGGCACATCCATGATGAGAATCTCTTGTTCCACCGCCTGAAGGTTTGAGATCTTGTCTGTGCTGACTACGCTATAGCTTCTTAGAAGCTGCATCATTACACCACTTGCCTTAACCGTTGCTGTAAGGCAGGACAGATAGATGTTTTCTAGTTTCATGCTAATTCTGTCTCTACCATCTGAATGTTGCAGCTGAAATCAAAACTCATCAGACTTATAGCCGTAGGAGTGGCACCCGGTGTGGTGTTCTGCTGCTGCAGCCCATCTGCTTTAACATGATGTACATGCCTTTATATCATGTCCAACAGGTCTGCCCTTTCTGCTGATGTTTCACATCAACAAAGAGTTTTTCTATCCAGACAACTGCTGCTCACTGCATATTTCTCTGTAAACCCCAGAGATGGTTGTGTGTGACAGTTTCTTATACACTCAGACCAGCACCGAATTTCTGCCATGTGATCGGATGATTACATGTCTGTGTAAACAAGTAAATGAACAAATGTACCAAATAAAGCAGCAAATAACAAAATGGTGACATCTAGTGGTAAAACAGTGCAAGTTCAATAATTGGCTTGGAAAAGAGGCTTTTATTTGTAAAATTAGATTCTACATCATAATGAAATTTGCAATTTCAAAGTTTGTTACTGTCTGGTTGTACAACATGCTGTAGATTAAAACGGAACATTTCCATAAAAAAGGATCTATTGTGGTAGACCGTTTACCACTTGAATAAAAAGCAAAAAACAGAGAAACAGTAAATTCCTTTAAATGCACTCGGTTTCATATAAAAACAATTTTTCAGAAGTACAAAAACGAAACAGCATAAACCCATAAAAATCTACATGTGTTGACCCAAACTACATAAAAGTCAAAACCGCTAAAACCCAACAGGAGCACATTTACTTGTCAGGATGCGAACACACAAACAGAGAAGTTTTAAATCAATCTGACTTCTACTTCTACACGGAAAACTCTGTACACTGAAAGGCACTTGTGGCAGCCACAATTTTTATACAAAGTTTTATACAAAGCACAAAGTTTCAGCTGTGCATCTCTCCTCCGTCGGAGAAGTATATAACACATCCAGCATCAATTCCAGTTCATCGCGAAACACATAGAATCAACACAGAAAATTACTATT
The DNA here is from genome assembly GCA_037177115.1 of Craterocephalus stercusmuscarum. Classification (NCBI taxonomy): domain Eukaryota; kingdom Metazoa; phylum Chordata; class Actinopteri; order Atheriniformes; family Atherinidae; genus Craterocephalus; species Craterocephalus stercusmuscarum. Next base: position 6,373,065 of record JBBDHI010000006.1, on the reverse strand, counting down.
ATGGGTGATATTTACAGTTTAAAAGAGCAAACATGTTTGTTGGATGGATCGAAGCTGTGTCCGACATCAGGTTTTACACAACCAGGCTCTCCCGACTAACAGCTCCATTCTGTAAGACAGGAAAAAGACAAGGCTGGTTACAAATTAGCCAAAGAAAAAATGAACAGAAAATCTCATTTAATTACAGAAAATCTCATTTCATCACATCTGAGGCTTCTGACCACTATCAAATATCACAAGCAGGAGATCAGTGCAGCACTTATGATGGTTAGTGTGCTTTAATAAGTGACTGATATATCCTGTTTTCCACAGAAGTAACACTGCCACTAAGACCATTTTCTCTGTCACCGTTTACTAGAAATTTCTCCACAAACAGCTGCCTTGAATCTGGAACCTGAGTTGTATGACTGTACATATCTTATCTTCGACTTGCCTTGCGGAGGTTGCTTTTCTTTGAAGACGACACACTTTCGTTATCACTGTAAGGCGGTAGTGGAGGAGGCGGGTAGTCATCACGGCGATCGGGGTATCCAGAAGGGGGATTCGTAGGAAGAGGTGGGGGCCCACGTGGGGCCCTTCCCCTATCCGAGCGGTCGCTTTCACTATCCAGACGCTCCCGGCTGCGTGCTCTCTGCTGCTCCCCCATCCTCTTCCTCTCCATGGCTTCTCGCAGGAAACTGTCATCGTAATCTTCCCGGCCACCCCTGGGGGCACCGCCATAACGCCGGTCCTTCTCCAGTTCCATGAGATCGTCACGACTGCGGCTGCGTCGGCCCGCGAGGCCGCCACGGGCCTCTTCCTCTCTCGGCCCGCGGCTATCGGGGGAATAGTCGCGACGTCTGCGGTCGTCGTAGTTCCGATCATAACCGCTGCGAGCGCTGCTGCTCCACTCATCGTCAGACCTAAAGGGGAAAACGAACATCTTGTAAATGCTGACCTTTGAAGACAAACCAAAGCTTGGTTTATAAATAATCGTGACGCCATTTCCCACTTTATACGTAGATGCTGTTTTGCCTTTACATGCAGAAACTTTATCCTATTGGGAGTAAAAAACAACCAATGGCAGTCATCAGATGGCAACATGTTGTAGTTTCAAATATGTTTTCAATTACAAATCACAATTTGTAAACAGAGCAATTGAAATAATCCCTTGCCGGGAAATTAAAGGAGTTTTTGTAAAAGGTTTAATTTTGGAAATGTGGAAATAACTTCAGGTTTTCTGACTAAAGCAAAGTGTCCTTCCTTTATAAAACAACGCAACGTTAATTACAAATCAAAAACTGCAAATATCAATGAATGAAATAGGTTTCTTGAAATGAGCATCATAAATAATTTATATTTTGATAAAAATGTCCATATACACGTCACTGGGCCGCTTTGTGTAAACTCATTAAACAAGGAACCGAAATTAAACTCTCTTTCTACTATTTAATAATGGTCACAAAGTGAGTCAATAAGAAACAAATTGGATATTTATTAAAGCCTGGGGTTTTCACTGGTTTTTCAGTAAGGGTATGTAGGTGTTGGAGCACGATCTTTGCATCAAAGGCTTAAACCACTGAAACTATATTTGGTTATTGCCACACAACACTTTTTTTCAAATTCCTGCCAATGCATTGGTGAGAAGAAGAACCGTGACAAACAAAGTGATATGAGGTCATACCAAAAAAAGGCAGTGTGCTTTGTGGGGAGCGTGCATGTTGCAACAAGGAGAATGACGCTTTACTCAGTCTAGAAGTAAATGTATCAAAATTAAATCCAATTAAAGAGAACAGAGAACTGGACTGATAATTAGAGGCCACAGGTATTGTAGAGTACCCAAAAACCTCCCCAGAACCTGGGCATTACTGAAACAGTGTGGCTCATTTAGAAAACTAGAAGCACTGAGAGTGTGCAGATCTCTGTCAAGCTATAGGGTGACTTACCTGAAAAACACCTAAAAGGCCCAACAGCCCACCCAGTACCCGCTATAATGTGAACCACATCCACATGATCCAGGTAAAACAATGTGGGATAATAAGATCCTACCTGTAACTATCAGGTGACATCCAGGGCTCCCTCCTTCATCATTATATGATCCATTTTTCTTATTTTTCCCACATAAATAATTGATTAAAGACATAAATATATTAAAAAAACTGATTTCATTTAGTTGAATGTTAGAAGGTAGTAGTTATTTTTCTATTTTTTATTTTCTATTTAACTTAACTTCCTGCACCCTGCACTTATTTCCTGTTTACTACCAACATGTAAAGAAAAGATTGGTGGCTCAAAACTTTCAGTATTGTCAAGGTGTCTGAAGTCTTTGAGACTAAAGTCAGAAAGTGTTGTGAGGACGTGGAATTTAACAGCATTCAGTTGTCGATAAACAGAAAGGTGAGTGTCTGAAAGTAGCTCATGTTTGGGGGAAAGTAATGTGTTCATCAGTTAGTTCAGCTGAGGATAATGACACTCACCCTCTCCTGCCTCTGGGCTCATCTTGGCGGCGGTGAGGTGGGTAGTCGTCTCTGTGGTATGACCGTCCGATGTCGTCCAGGTTGTCCATCGAGCGGGCACGGACGCGGTCCCCCATATGACCTCCATCCCGCCGTGCGTAGTCATCGCGGCGGCGGCCTTGCTGAGAGACGCTGCTGATGGTGCTCATGGCTTCGTCCTGGTCATAGAGCGTAGCCAGAGGTGGCTGCTGGAAGCGACCCCCACGGCCACGAGGGTCCAAATTATCGTGCAGGGAACTAACTTCACTCATGTTGTCCACTGGAGAGAACCAGATAAGAGATAAAGCGGGACAAAAACAATAAAAGGTCTATAACAGAAGTATTAAATAAATAAAAACAAAATAGCACCTTATGTTTATGAATTTATTATGACAAGTACTGTAAACTTAACATACAATCACGTTCTTTGCTTAAAACAACGTGGCTGCCTTCTTTTTAACATTTAAAAAGAAAACCGAAACTTGCCACTGGTGACAATTTCTACAGTAGACATGACCAGTTCAGGGGTTTTTACTAATGACTATAAAGGCTTTTTTTTCATTTTTAATGTATGGAAGCCAACGAAGACCAACAAGCAGCAACGTGCTCTCACTTGCATGTTCATGTGAGCTGCTGCCATGTGGGTCGGCTGCAGCTGCATGCTTGTGTTGTTCTCTCAAATGTAAGTCGCTTTGGATAAAAGCGTCTGCTAAGTGACAGAAGTAGTAGTAGCTGCGAGGATATTTGATAAGCGACCTGACTGAAAGTGATTTACTGTCACCCGCAGTGGTTTGCGGTAGACTCATGATGTATGCAGGAAGTGTCGATGCACTCACAGCGCTTATAGTTGGCGGGTCTCGATGGGTCTAATGTGGCAAGCTCTTTCTCCAAGTAGTAAATTGCGCGCGTGGCGTTCCCGTCAGGGTCCACCTGAATACGATAGCCACTGCGAGCTGGGGAGGGAGAAAGGGAGGGAGAAATATACTGAGTACTTTCGGTCTGTTGAGAAGTAACTAGAACTAAAAGATCTTTTTTTTTTTTCTTTTCCTCGTCTTGAACACGTCAGGATCTGCCAAAGAGTAACAGCTGCACAAACCTGCACACACCCTCATGCTATCCACTAAAGACACCCGTGTTCTTTTCATCATCAGACATTCTTACATGGATATGCATGTGACCCAATGCTTTTATTACTTTTGTAAAACAGTTGACTGATTTTTTAAACGCGCTACACAAGTATTATTGGGCATGCTATTTATAGAGCACGTTTCATGTTCAGGACAATTAAAGGTGCTTTACATTGCTGAAGAGTACATTCAAACAAAAACTTCTAGAAAGGAATTAAATGAAAACATTAAAAAACTAAAAGATAAGGAAAGGACAACAGATTAAAATAATGATCAAATTCAAAATTTAGGCTAAAGAAAAAAGGTCCAGATGTGGACTTTCAGATAAAAACCATGTAAATGCAGCAGAGAACAGGTGGGTGGCTAAGCTGGATTTAAATAAACTGAGTGTTTCTGCTGATCTCAGACTTTCTGGGAGTGTGTTTCAGACACGTGGGCCATACAAGCTGACAGTCACTTCTTTATTAAACTATAATCCCCATAAAACTAAATCTACTTTTCATACTTTAAATGTGATCATAATGCACAGGACTGGAAATTAAAAAACTGTTTATAGTAAT
>JBBDHI010000006.1:6114718-6125096 GCA_037177115.1 Craterocephalus stercusmuscarum | reverse complement strand
ATAGATAGATAGATAGATAGATAGATAGATAGATAGATAGATAGATAGATAGATAGATAGATAGATAGATAGATATGGCATGTATCAATACTACTTAAGTGCTATTGTATAGAAATAACATAATATAATAATAAAACCCAAGAATTAACAACCAAGTAGAAAAAGAAAAAGCAGAGACGACATTTGTGTATGAAAACATTTATTATAGGCTAATAAGAGATCACATGTATTAACCATTACAGTCCAAAAACAGATGACCTCACTTTTGTATTAGCTTTTTTTTTGTTTTGTTTTGTTTGTGTCTGACATCAGAAGTGTGAATCAATTTGTCAAATATCCAAAATACAAAGAAGGAAACCAGTTATGTTGATAAATAAAAAGTTAACCCTAAAAATTCTACACCTTTTTTTTTCGTTTTTGGCAAAGTGCTGTATTATTCCAGTAAACTACTCAAAAAACAAACACATCTAACACTTGGTGAAAAATAAAAATGCCACAAGATTTTCTTCACACTTTATAAAATAATAATAACAAGAGAAGGAAAAAAAGGTTTTGCTACATCATTCTGTCTGGTTTGTTGAGCCATTACAAAAGCTGTACTCAGGCTGGGCGTGTGGTGGCGGTACAAGCAGATTCTTTCTCTGCGTGATGCATAGTTGGTTTCTGATGTCTGTTTACATGTTTTTATCTATTAAGTCCAATTGGAGCATTAGAAAAAAACAAAACAAAATCAAAAGAGTTCAAGTTCTTCATTGATGCATTGTCATTACAATATTTCAACCTGGAAGGCACGTGATCCACAGATTTCAAGGCATTTAACAAAAACATTAGAAATCCCTGTTAGTTTGATAGAGAGATGAGCGGAGAACAAAAATAAAAACACAGATATACAATATTTACGGCTCCGGACAGCAGGAAGAGCCTCTAAAACCTTCTCCAATCCCTTCTGTCTTAAACTTTGTCTTTTCCAAAAACATTGCAGTAACAAAAAAAAAATCATCTTGATTGCAAAGGTTGATAGCAGAGAGAGTGAGACATTCAAGAACGAAAAGAAAAAGCTTAAATACACAAGAGACCCACTCCACTATCATACTATTTACAACAAATCACACAGATGCCTAACAAATGCTTGTTAGTGCTTTTCTTAATGCTACAATCCCATCAACACAACCAGACTATGGACCACACTGCAAAAAGTTTTCACCCAAGTGACTGAATATTTTCTGATCCCTGTAATTTAATGAAACCATTTAAATTGGACTATCTATAAACAGGACTTATTCCCTAGACTTTAAACTGATGCACTTTGTCTTTTTCATTCTATTTAAACAAGGAGTTTTCTTCGAGTAAAATCAGCTTAATGTTCAGTTATAGAACCCCTCACTTCTTCAAGATTTCAGAACGTAAAGGAAAAAGTAACTTTCTGAATCAAAGTTTTGACTTATTTTGACTAACTTTAATTTAAACAAGTCAAAGTGTTTACAGAAACACATGAAATTTGTTTTTGTATCTATGAAAACATTTACAATTCTTGGGTTTTTGATTGTTTACATGACTTTAACATGTAATCTTTGTTTTATTTGTTCTTTTCATGGCAATAAAGGTCTTCCACTGTGTGTGATTGAATATTTAATTCCTCCTGCAGTGTGGTTGACTCAGCCTGGGCTCCACCGTCTCAAAAGCAGACACATTTGAACCATAAAACAGTCCACTATTTCCGAGCTATGAGCCCATGAGCTGTTAACAAAACATCTCAACAGTACAAAAAAAGAAACATTAGTAATTGTACAATAGCAAAAGGTTAAAAAGATCACTGCTACTTTTTGGTTTAAATATTAGTTAAACAAAATGTAACTAATTAAGCATGGGAAATAGAACAGCTGAAACAGCATAAAGTATACTTCTAAAACTATGTTAGGTATAAAAGCAAAACAAAACAACAAAGAGAGAGAAAGAACTGCTAAAATAAACAGTTTCTCTGCATCTCGATGGATTCCCAAACAGTCATGTGACAGTTCATTTTCACAGTCCTGGGACTGAAAGAAGCTTTTGAAAAAATCATGATTTGTATTTGTATCGCCTTACAAATTATTTCTCACAAAAGGTTTTCATGAGGGAAAACTCACAGGAAAAGAGCTGGAAAAGTCTGAGCACGCTCAAAGAATCGTTAGCCGTCAAGTAAATCTGCATTTTCCTACGTGTAAAGGTGATTGGTTGTGACCCTGAGAATTGGACTGCAGATTCATTTGAAAACAAACAAAAAAAAAGGAAAATAATAGTTCATTTTCTTTTCATTTTTTTCCACCATCATGACACCAACACAACTCTACAACCATGCAACAGATTGCACACTACCATAACCAAACACACATAAGCAAGAAAACCATAAACATGTATAACTTCATACTGATATGTAATCTGTTTTTTTCTTTTCAAAAAATATTTTGGAAGTTTTTTTTTCTTTTTTAGATAAATTTTTGTTTTTTACATCTCTATTTATCTCAAAGCTACCGTTAAAACAAGGTGTTTAGTGATATTTAACCCAGTAATCTTTACCGTCATTTTTCTTTTAGAAAAAAAAATTGAAAAGTACTGAATTATAAAGTCAGAAGCAGGTTCAGATGGTGCAGCAGGGAGCTTTGACTTTAGCAAAATGGCCGTACTGTAGAGCTAAAAAAACAAAAAAAAAGGCAGGAAATTCAAAAGACACCCTCTGAAGAGGCTCTAACGCAGTTAATTCAGCCATTTTCTGTTAAAGTTTTGCATTACTAGTTTTATCCGTAACTGTTACTTTCAGACTGAGTAAAAAACCGGTCATATGTTAGTGAAAACACGACACTGAGTGAACATAAAGAGAAAGCCAGAGAAAAAGAAATTAAAAATCAATATCTTGATCTGCAGGAACATAAAATAGACTGAGGCAAAGCAGCTGCAGTACAGTGGTGGGTTTGAGTCTAATTTTATTAAATCTCTGTTCTGTCTTTCAGTTTTCAGCCGCTACCCTCTCCAGTTTCACAGGAAAAACCGAATGCCGCATCTTGGACTGTGTTCAAGTCTTAAACGGACCAACAGTAGTCGTGATGAAGAAGTTTCCAGCATGAAACAGTGATTTTAGTCTCTCCTCCTGCTGGATTTCTTTGAAAATCATAAAAATAAAACAATTACTCTGTTTTTAAAAAGGCAGTGATTTAATTTTTCACTCCAAATATTGTATATAATTAAATAAATGTTCTCTTTTTTTGTGAAATGTGGGAACTCAGATGATTTGATTGGGTTTTCCCTTTAATGGTTGGTTTTCCTGCTACCAGCCTCCAGTGTGAACAGCATGCTGATCCTGCCAATTTTCTACACTCAAGCTTTCATTACAATACTTCAGATTAAATGGAAACACTGCTGCTGCGCTGTACATATTCAAGTGATTTCAGATCTGAAATGTCTCCTGCTGTCTTGATAAAGTGCCCCCCAAAAAACTGCCGGGCAACCAGTCGTCCCTCTGCAAACCCTGAAATGGCAACACCGGACTGTCCCGCCGCACCGTGAACCTGCCGCTGAATAAAGTGACCTACAGCGTTGATTCTACACATTATATTGTCCATGAAGAAGAAGAAGAATAAGAAGAAGGGGAAAAAAAGTAAGGAAGAGAAAAAGAGGGGGACACTGTGATGTTCCTTTCTCTCTGTGATTGGACACAAAGTACTGAGAAACAGAAGAAGTGCCTGAAAGCGGGACGAGACGCTTTTCTTCTAACATCCCTTCTCAGCATCAACTTTAAGGAGAATGGATGACATAAGACGAGAACGTAAGGACGGAAACTCCTCACTGGCCACGAAACCTGATACAATGAACAGAATTTCACCGTCCAATCAGAAATCAGAACAGATCTTTGCTGGTGTTTGTTTAAAAAAAACAGAGAAAAGGGAGAGGAGGGGGGGTATTGTAGTGGCCAGTGTTAGATTCCCGCACTGTACTGAGGATGAGGATGATGACGATGAAGTATAGACCCCTCAGAAGTTAAGGTGCCTCTGGCTGGGCTGGTGCAGGTGCATGGTGCCGGTCTTCGGGGGCCGCAGCAGGTTGAGACGGCGCAGGGCCTTGCGGGACAGCGGCTGGCTGCGCTGGGTGGCGTTTCCCGGCCGCTGCTGCAGGAGGCCGGTTTGGGTGGATAGCGCCGCGGCGTAGCAGGGGGAGTGGAGGGCAGAGCGACGCTGAACGACTGCCACATCCGACCTGCAGGGGGCGCAGACAAGGTTAGAGATGGTAAATCATTTGGCTAATAATCTACATGAGAAGTTAAGTCGGGTTCCCATCGTATAAACGGCTCAGGTAACGACTTTACCTGTGTCGCGCTCCATCTATCACGCATCTGCCCTTCTCCTTTCCGCCTGAGCCTGTTGGGTCTGCGGCCATGTTGCCTGACAAAAACTCCAAATCCCGGTCAAGCGTACGTCGGGGCAGGGGGTCGAGGGTCAGTCGGGGCGGGCTGCGGTGGGCGTAAACGGACATGCTGGGGTGCTCGATCAGCAGGTTCTCCAGAGGGCTGGTCTCCAGGAGGACCGGCTGGCTCCCGCAGCCGGTGAAGCACGGAGGGGGGGTGACGAACCAGCTCTCCTCCAGAGAGCAGGCGTCCAGACGCAGAAAGCCTCCCTCCTCCCCGTCCACATCGTCCTCCTCCTCTGCGCCGCCGTCCGGGTCAGTGTCGGCCGTGGAGTTGAGGGAGGTGCAGGAGGCGTAGCGGATAGCAGGGCTGGCTATAGGGGAGGGGATCATCACCAGGTCCTCCTCCTCCTCCACCTCCTCGTCTTCAGGGCTAACTGTGGATCCAGAGAGGCCATCGCCACGGCGACTGGAGCAAGCTTCAGCTGCAGAGAGGGGAAGAGGATGAGTTCACAGCATTTAGGAATGTTATACTTGATAAAGGGGGTTCTCAAAGTTTTGGTAGCTGAGGGCCACTTTAGGGACCCAACAATGGACTGGGGCCCGCCAAAGGGGAATAAAAGGGAAAAACTGAGAGTTCCTGTTTGTAAGCATTTTAATGATCAGGTTGCATTTCCACACCAAAACATAAAAACAAGAAAACACCCTCTGCCCATCCCTAAACCTTCACCCCAGCAGCCCAATTCCCAACTCCTGATCCTCCATCTCATGAGGAACAAGGAAACATTACTCGAGGGAGTTTAGAAATCCATTTGATTTAAAAAACAAAAGCTAATGATAACATTATTAGAAATGTAGTCTACAGTTGGATTAAAAGACTAAAACTGAACTGTATATTCATTTGAGGGCAGTCAGAAATGTTATTGCGGGCCACCATTGGTCCGCGGGCCGCACTTTGAGAACCTATGCTTTATACACATTTTTTAGATTACTTCGTGAAAATCATAACATACTTCAATTCCTTTTTTTTTACTTCTCCAGCTTTTTTGCCTTGATTTCTTCTTAACCATTGCAATGCCTTCAGTCTGCCAGCAGGTGGCCCTGCACATTGTCTGTGGAGCAGCAGGGTCTGGTAAACAATTATTATGTGGATGCTGAGCAGCCAGAGAGCTGCAGGCAGATCAGCATTACGTATCCAACTAAAAACCACAGCGTGCACACATGTTTCTGTTTGTGTGCAACTATCTCGCAGGCTGAAAGCTGCTTTATCTCCGCGCCGCCACCTGATCCTCGTTTCCTCTCCGAGAAGCAGCAGAAACAACTGCTGCACATTCTTCTGCTCATAAATCATCATAAACGTGCCAACAGTCTGGCCTGCCAGGCATCGGACTGCTATGTGGAAGAACAGGAGGCACGCCAGAAAGCTGCGAGTTCGGAGGGATCGGCCTTGTTTTTGTCCAACTTGTAATTATTAACTAAGAAACAGGAAGTTGTGAGGTGGAAACGTGATCTCAGGCTAACAGACAGGATGCTAAAAATAACCCTGTGTCGACTAAGCAGATGTCTCTGTTTGATTTCAGTTCTGTTTAAGGACATGCTATTTTCTCCAGTGCTCAAATAAAGCTTGTAAACAAACAAAAAAAAAGGACACATTTGAACCTAATCAGACCCTGCCGTGTTTATCTCCTTACCAAAACCACAGCTTTTAACACTCTCCATGAATAATCTCCTCTGACTTCTTTGTTCTTGATGTGCATAGATGTATATTGTATGCATGCATGGGAGCAAGTGTTTAAAGTTCATTCCTACACGTGACATGACCGCTGCCCGGCGGCTCGAACAATCAGGAGTCCACAGAGGAATCCTTGTTTACCCACAACAGGACAGAGAAGCTGCAGAGTGCTGACTCAGTGCCCAGTGGCTGATCTTATGCTCACTTTATCCTCTCACCAGCAGCAGCAGCAGCACAGTGCTCCCTGCCTCAGTCCATCAGCAGCTGATCTCCTCCTGCAGAGGCTGCAGGTGTTCGGTGTCACCTGGACTAAAGGTTTCTCCAGCAGGAGCGAGGCACCATCCTTAGTGAGGGCACGCATTGTTTTGGTCACTCCGGCAGGCTGTGTGCTGGGTTAATGAGGTCGGTCTAGACTACAAATGAACCAGCTGACCCTTATTTCCTTCTTCACCACAAAGTTCAGTTGGAAAGTTTTCAGCAGAGCAAACAGCTCTGTTCACGTCTTTCTAGACTTCTTCACCTTTCACCTCGTTGGATCATATCTGCGAGTTTCAAGCTGCGTTTTGCAACAATACCCCGCTCACTTTGACGCAAATGAAAATAAATGCCTTCAGTGGCTCCTCTGCATCAGCTTGCATGACCAGTTAGTTCTGGTCTGCAAACGATCATTTATAAAACGCAGCGCTGCAACTACCTGCAACCCAAATGTAAGCAAAGGTAATTAATCTGCTTTGTAAATGGGTATTGTGATTTTCCAGCTTCGAGGCGAGGACAAGCTCTGAGGCAAGACCACGCATGGCGCTCTTTAATAAACATTTCAGGTGTCCGTGTCTTTCATATTCACACACATACAACTAACGGATACGGTGATCGCAGGAAAACTTACAGAACCATTTTATTCTCTTTGTACTCAGAAAATAACCTGCCTTTTAGAAATGTTTACGTTTTGCTGAAAGGTTGCGACAGAAATCTGTGCTGACTTAATAAAGGGAGAAACACAATACTGGAGCCAGGTGTGTTTTGAGTAGGAGGGTGTAAGAACTCAGAGTCCATACATGTCCACCTTCACTGGTCCAGAAAGGGAACCACCAGCATCTATTTTTACCTCAGCAGGTTCCTTGGGTGCTTTTGTTTGGCTTGTTTACAGGTTGACTCGCCTGATGCCCAACGTCCTCCCCCCACCTTGCCCAAAACGGCCCGTCCCCCACTACCACCCCCCGCTGGCCTGAAATATTCGCACAGCTGTGGAATCGGAGACTTGTCAGGTCAAGTCAAGACCGGCAGAGGGTGAGCGGTAGGCCAGAGCAAAGAGCTGTGCCAAGACAGCCTGAGAGCCGTTTGGAAGCTCCTGCAGTGTGTCATGTTGCTGCTTACAGTGTGTGAGACTCGCCGAGCTTCTCCCCGTCCTCTTTCTGTTTTGTCTGGGATCTGTTTTTGGACTCAGACAGCTCTGGAAACTTGGCTCAACTTTGACCTGCCATTACAAAACTCTAAAGTTATGGAATAAACTTCTTTCCAATCTGTTGCTTCATGCTAGTTTATATTTTCTCATAAAGTGTCAGTTTGACAAATTAATCATGACCGAATGTGTTTACTGACTTTTCTTTGACCTTCCAACCAATCTGTTGGATTCTGTTTGTCTTTAACACACATGTTTACCTCCATGAAGTGTAAGTTAAGCATATTAAATCCATCACTGACGCACTTCTTCACCCCAGCCAGCGTCTAAATTAATATTGCTGTCCTGAAATGGCCTTGGAAATCCAGTCTCAGTGACTTGTTTCAAACTTTATGATGCTGCAGCTGGAATTTAAAGAGCTTGCAAACCTGACATTACAGCTGCAGTGCAAAATATGCACAACACCAGACGCCATTGTGTATAGTACAGCTGATCTATTTAATTTACAGACTGTTAGGGGAGTAAAAAAAACACATTATTCGACTGATATGACTTTATGTTGTCGCTTTAAAGCATCAAATAAACATGTGCAGGTGAGTCTAAGTGTTAACTGTTATCTCTGCGACACATGAACTGAACTGTATCTGTCAAACGGTGTACGTTTAAAGCTAAGTGATGGTTTGTATTGGCATGAAGACACTTTAAAAACGGAAAGAATACGAACAGGCAGCGCCACATTTCAAAGGAAGGGGTTGGCGCGTTCTATCAATCAAAATAAGGAAGTAAAATAACTCAATAAAAGCACGAGCTTCAGGTGTTTTTTTTTGCTCATGGCAGAATGGAAAAGTCTTTGTTCTGCTAATAGCTACAAATCTTTTCACACACCGTGGCCATCCTCACAGAACTTCCCCATAACTACCAGGTGTATTTTCTTGGCTCACAAATCTGCAAAGGTTTTGCTGCTTACTGAGCCCCGTGCTTATTTCACTGTGGGTCACACTTACCTAGATAGTTGACCAAGATCCAGTCTTCATCCTCATCGTCCTCCTTGCCATCTCCGGGTCTGCTGCGTTGGCTCAGCTCCTCCACGTCATCCCCAAACAGAGCACTGGTGAACCTCTGGAACATCCCGGGACGTTCTGCAGGGGCGCGAGGCTCAGGAGGGGTTCGAGGGGGGCGCGTAGCTCAGGGCGACGGCGGGGAGGAGGGGCAGGCTTTTTGGTCATCAGCTGCAGGGTGCACAGCGGGTAGAAGTCTCCGGAAAGGTGCTAAAGTGCATTAATAAGGTGTGGTCATGGATCATCTGAGGGCCAGCAGACACGAGCTGGACATCGCTCAACGTCAGGATTCAACGAGTGCAAACGTACAAAAGAAAGCCCTGAAAAGAGAGAAGACAGAAAAATGTCACTCAGCCAAATATATTAATAACTTTTTTTATACACAACGAAAAGTGTTTCTGAATCCAAAATTGATTTTGTCTTTGCCTAAATAAACAGTAAATTACAGTCTCCACTCAGTCTTGCGGGAAGAATCAAACTCTTCAGCTATTTAATGCTCTACTTTCATCACTAGCTCATAATTGACTGCAACTCCTTGTTTCTGCTGAGCTGTATAACACATCTGTTTAGTGCCACTGGAAACTCTGAGACTGCAACAGACCGGTATCTGTACCACAAAAACAAAAAGTGGAACTGAAGGGAAAAAGCAGCAAAGAGGTGAGGGATTACTTTTTTATTATTATTATTATTATATCAGTTACACGTCCATGTGAGGTAAAGCTTTGATTTCATGGCTTGAAAACTTCCAAACAAACTGTCTTTACTGTTTAAAGGTGGAAAGAAAAGTAAATTTGCAGTGCATGAAAAAAAAAAACGATCAGATGGTGATTTTGAAAGTAAAGAATCTCAGTCGCCGGCCAAGAAGGCTAATTATGAAATTACCAGTAACCTTATCAGCTCTTAGAGATACTCTAAAATTGCTGCACCACGTCCCACAGACCCACCGGCGCTTTGATGCTCATCTATATTTCCATTATAAAAGAGAGACAAAAAATCTGATCAGTGTATCGTGTGTTCTTATAGACTTTCTTTTATTTGTTCACTTTAAGTCACTGACCTTCGCATGAGCTGATTTCTCAACACAAATGGTGCCCATTGTTTATTCTTATGCCTGATTGTCAACTCTTGCAGCTGCTGCTTTTACCTGCCAAGAATCCAATCCTCATTCCTCATAATAAAAGACTTTAAGGCTGACAAACATGCCGGGGCATTATAGACGAATCAAAACACACAACAAGGACTTTAACTACGACTGTTAATATTGGCTTGTTGACACAGATTTATCAGGGCTGTAAAGCTGATCACCATCACTGGATTCATTTCCTGTCAGGTCTGACGGATGTGAGCAGGAGCTCCAGTCTCTCAGAATATTGATCTGATGGAAGCAAACACTGTGTCGCCCTCGGCCGTCCATACAGAGCCCCGCTGTCCTAAGAGGACACAGACACAGCTGGCTTGCAGCCGGTGTGCTGGACTCTCTGCAGCGTTTCACATTAGGAAAGTAGACTGAATGAAAAGTGATCAGTGTAACTGTCCTACTGCAGCTGCTGTATAAATGACATCCATTGGCACAGCCTCTGTGGAGTGTAAAGCCAATTGTACAATGCCCCTCTTTAAACTTTAAATCCCCCTTTTGTCTTCCATTTTACTGTTTCAGTTCAATAAAATCTATTAAAACTAGTCACACTCCCTGTCCAGTGGCCAAAAACAGATTTGGGTGAATGAAATGCAGATACCACTTGCTTTTAATGTTTTGAATGATTTTGTGTTTAAATGATTTTACTGTAATTCTTCTTTTATGCTTTTAATGTTTTA
>JBBDHI010000006.1:6098346-6110240 GCA_037177115.1 Craterocephalus stercusmuscarum | reverse complement strand
CATTTTATATGAACTCATGTAAGTGAGACCAGCTTGATTTTACATGAAAATGTCCTCCTTTAATAACACAACTGGAACTTTTAGTGCATTAGACTTTCTACATTAAATTTGCATCCATCAAGTCATTTTGTGTGCATTTGGGATGATTTTGTGTCTTTGAACGCAGTCGGTGGGCCCACTGCTGTGATTGATGCGCAGATGCTTCGTCACACAGGAGCGGTGGGAATTTTCTCAGCTAGGAAAACCATGTGAAAATTGTACACACAGAAGCAGGACACAGTGATAACATGTTACCCTAGATTTTTCCACTCCCAATAACATGAACACACCTGTACTATTCTGACATCACAACACTGATAACATGTCCCTCGCTGCTCATTTCCTGCCTTTTTTTTTTCTTTTCCAGCGTGTTACATAACTACTCCTGCGTCTGTACAATGCACACAAACCTATAGTTTAAGACTGGGCAAAACAAATCAACAACACTGAAAAATGGACATAAGGAGGTTAAAAATTAGTCGATTTGCTGGATTTTCATTAAAATGTTCAGCAATAGTGCAAGCCTAAATTATGCTCCTGTACCCTTCCTAGTTAGGACTGAATCGAATTATTATGAAACTAATAGTTTTATTCACTGAAACAAGTGAATTTACCCCCCTCCTCAGACTATTACTTTCATTCAATTTGAGGTTTATTAATAATTTAAACTGATTAAACAAAACAATGAACACATCTTGTGTGCATCAGAGCTGCTGGATACTGTTTGTCTTGTTCCTCTGTTCCCACAGAGTTCTGTTGTTGACAAGAAACCATTAACTAGTGAGCTCCACTGTTGCACTCCGTACACACGCATGCTGTATTTGGTTTTCAGTCAGCCCATAAAACACTATTCAGCTTCCGGAAATATAGTAAGAGCACTAGATCTGATTCAGTAATCAGCTAGTAAACTTGGCCACAAACTCCAAAAAAACTAATTCTGAGCCTGTAAAGCAGTGAAACTATTCACGAGGCAGTATGAAAATTGAAATTATTGAGACACAATGGTTTAGTCGGTTTGACTTTTCAGGGATTTATTGACAATAACCTTTGAAATGATTAGATTCACATTAAAGTGATGAATCGGGTACCTTTTCAGTAAAGGAATGTTTGTTGCCTTCTAACTAAAGAACAGTCGTTTTTGTAGTGTTTCATGCTACAGATACACGTTTCTTTTAAGCTGACACAACAGGCCCAATAAACTACACAAAGCATCCTGTACTGAATGTCTGTTTATGTTGGTGGAGTCATTGTGGGGACATGATCACTTATGGGCACAATAAAATGAAGTAAAAACAAATTCCACATTTGGATTAAGGTTTTATAAGGTATGGGTGATTTTAGGGTTAAATAAGTCAATAAGATGTCCTCAGAGGTGATAAAACAAGACTGTGTTCGTGTGTATTGTATATAATGGGAGTGTCGTGAACACAACATAATAAGCGATCACTGTTACACGTTACATTCATCCGTCACAACAATGCAGAGTCGCCTTCCTTCTGCCGCGCATTGTGTAATGTGGTTAATGTTTACAATCTGTGTTGCTCAAGTTTGTTCTCTGAGTCAACAGGGGTCAACAACCTTGAGTTGTTTTTACTGATGACTCAGTCAGAGTACCGGGAAAATATTTTTCTATTTGAGCTCATCCCGAGGTGATAATTTCCCATTAGCATGGAGTGTACCTGGAAAAGTTTTCTCCGCTAGTATGCTAATGTGTGGAGTTATCAGGACAGGGGAGGTCTTTCAGAAAGTTCATACACTAAAAAAAAATGAAATTTCAGTTTGTTATCAGATAATTTAGCTTGTTTGAGAACAATATATCATTAAGTGGTAGCTATGTAAGTGTTATGAATTAGCAAATGGATCTGCTGACAGATCAAGAGTAAATAAATAAGACATTTAAAAATAAAAAGTTTTGACTGATTATTAACTAACAGAACAGTCAAAACTTCATTGTTTTATTACAGGTTGTTTGTAGTTGTTTATTTTTTAATGATTTAATCTTAACTTCAACTTCACACCTGTGCTTGTTTCGGACCAGAAACATCCAGAGCATCCTCAGCCTGTTGTCAGTCTCTCCTCTGTTGCCATGCTGACAAGTCGTCAGGTTTGTGTTGTACTTTAGAAGTATGCAGGAAGGAGTGTGGACCGGGCTGCTGTGTGACAGTGACCTCTGACTGTTCCCTTTACAGCTTTACAATTAACAGGATGATTAACATCACATCCAGATTAACCTCCTGCATGTAAAACATCATGAATGAATGCAGTGGAAACACATTATTACATTTTTGTTTAGTTTTCAACACATTTGTTTGGGATTTTGAGAAAATAAGTCTCATGTTTTTTTTTTTGTTGTTCCAATTACAACCAAGATAATCACATGAACCCAGATAATATAGGGCATTTTTTTAGACTTTCAGGTGATTGCTGCTTGAAGGACAGCGCCCCCTGCAGCAGGGAAACAGCTCCATTTTTATCTTTTTCCCTACATACCCATGCTCCACCACAGCAAACGTCCTAAAGGTGCAGAGAGTCGTAATGAAAATCATCCTACAAATCTGTTGCATAAGGGTTGTTTTTAATCTGATTTTGCTAGTTCAGTCAGTTCTTGCCTCGTTCTGGTACATTTTACTTCCTGTTTTATTTTCCTAGCCTAGGCCTCCTCTGCTGATCCAATGAGTTTTGCTTCCTGCTCTTTCACACCACCCGTTCCAGTTGTTTACTGCCACACCTGCGTCTTGTTTTTCTCTGTCCCTCAGTATCTTCACAGCAGTTCTTTCTCAGTTCTTTCCCAGACCACTGCCATTGATGAGTTTACTGCTACCGGGCGCTCAGTCTCTGGGTTTTTCCATTCACTGCAGAACTTTTCAGTTTTGTTTTGCCAAAAGTCTGGATTTCAGTCTTCTTGAAGCCCACTTTGTGACAAAAACGTCCAAAAATTATCAGCTGCTGGGTTTCTTGTAAAATGTAACTTAATATAACTTAATAATTATTATTCCATTAAACTTTTTTTGGTACATCTTAGATGACTAACATCCTTTCCAACATTACGAATGCAAAGTTTGCTTGTGATGGGTCACCTTTATGTAAACAGCCTTGGTCAGAACAGCTGAGGTGAGTCATGGCTGAACTGCCAAGAGGGAAAAATACCATTAATGGGACAAGTTGTCCTGACTGCATATGTGTTGTTGAAATTTGTGCACCGTGTTTTTGACATCCACAATTTATGTGAACCCATACTCCTCTGCTCTGGCCATGTAGAGTTACAGTCCAAACAGAGGGCACACATACAACTGTTCATTACAGATGAGGGAACTAAAAGATCTGCACAGGAGCTGAGCGTTTAACATACGTATTTTGGGTGGAGTGTCACTTCTGAGCACGATAAGCTTTGACATGCAGGACCACAAACACAAACACGCGAGCACACCCAGAGGAAAAATGCGGAGGGAGAAATGGAGGGTTTGATGAGCTGATATAAGACACACACCATGCAAGAATCTGACTGTGTAGGAAAGAAAAAAAATGAACTCCCATGTGTTTTGCTGAGTATAAAGGAAATGAAAATCTCACATTACACATCACATCATTTCACACTGGCCCAAGTCAGGAGGGGGAACTGACAAGCTGACATCCTCCTCTTGAGTTGCATCAGCTGAGCTGCGGGAGGCTGGACAGTCCGCTGGGTCGGCAGGCCATTGGCTCGGAAAGCTGTCTGCTGGCTGGGCTGCAGCCCTGCTGCTCATAAAGCGAGTTAATAATAGCTGCAAAGTTATAAAACAGCGTTTCTCCTCTTCGTCTGCATGAGGAGAGTGAGTCATGGCTTCGAAAAGTTTAACTGCATGTTTGGAGTTCAGCTGCAGTTTGAAATGAGATGGACGTGATTTTAAAAAACAGGAGAAACTTGAATCCAGAAAGTAATAGAGTTTTTTTCAAAGCAGCAATTAGTGTAACAGCTCGACTCACAAATTGTTGCTTTATTTTCATTTGGGTAGGACACATATTCAGATTCATACTGAGTAAATGAAGAAATAGAAAAATACTCTCACCTGCCCCTTAGTACCAACATGGCCCGATTTACCACCAGCCTACTTAGTGTTGTTGCTAACCACGTCCATCCCTTTATGACCAGAGTTGCATCTTCTGATGGCTACTTCCACCAGAATAACCCACCATGTCACAAAACTTAAATCATGTAGCTGTTTTTTTTTAACATGATGCTGTAGTCCAGAGGCCCCCACAGCTACCAGATCTCAGCCCAGTACAGCAGCTTTGGGATGAGATGGAACAGGAAAATGTCATCATGGATGTGCAGCAACTGTGTGATGCTATCATGTCGATATGGACCGATATCTCTGAGGAAGGTTTCCATCCACTTGTTGAACTTATGCCTTAAAGAATTAGAGCAGTTCTGAAAGCAGCAGGGGTCCGGCCTTGTACTACTTGTACTAAATCTGGTCATTATCAGATGCAACATTTTACAGAAGCATCTTTAAAGTTTGTTTATATAGCACATTAATCTTTTTTATGCACTTATTTGTAAAAATAAGAGGATTATGCATCAGCCCAAAGTGACAAAGTGATAGATTAAAATAAGTGTCCACTGACACAAAAAATTTAATTTTACTTTTGATGATTTGAAAGATAAGTTTTTATGATTAAATATGAGCTTTTTTGGTTCGCCTGTAGATGTACAATACCATAATCTTCACAGAGAGAAGTCAGGCTAATGTGGGGCCTCCATGAACCCCAAGGCGAGGGTCACCTCTCAGTCTGCTTGGTGGTGTGTAGTAAATCCCCTTAATCCCGATGGGAAACATTCCTCAGACACCTCATTAAGCTTCAATTAGGTTAAACAAATCACCAGCTTTATCTGAAATGACAGGAAACCAGAAATCTTCCTTTGTTTGCTGTACGTTCAGGTTTGGTGACTTTTGCAGAGAAAGTGGTGCAGACATCAGTGTTGTGTTCCCAGTTCACACAGAATTATTCAGAGTGCAAAGGAAGCAATTAGGGATATTTACTCAGAAAAATAATTAAGATCTGGGACACTGATATTGCCAATAAAAGCACATAGCTTAATAACAACGTATTACTACAAATGGGTTGCACCTATAAACTGTAAATTTATGTATTAGCATCTTTAACACCTTCTGGATGATTTACGATTTGATAAAAAAAAATGAATGCAAAAAAATCAGTAAAAATAAAGTCTGGAGTAAAATAAAATACAGTTGAATGTAAAATAAATAAAGATAGATAATTTAAATATATCATATTTAACATATCTAACATTTATAACAGTGAATATAAGCAAATGAATAAGAAAAATAAATTGATACGATATAAAGGAATAAAATGAAAAGAGTCAGACATGGTCAGATATCAATGGGTCAAAGTTGCCAGGGATTTTGGGAGGCACAGTTTACATCAAACATTCATAAAACCTTGTGAAATATCAATAAAATATTACATTATTCAACCCTGTTTCACCTGTTAACTGTCTGATATCCAATTGGATAAATATTGTTTCCAGTTACTAAAAACAGGCGTCCAGGCCCTGCAGAGAAAACTCAGTGCGCAAAAGTGAGCACACCAGTGACACACAAGCTTAAATAAATGACATATGACAACTGAGGAAAAAAAAAGACAAAAATAACCTCTAATGTCCACTTTACCTGCATGAAAATAGTTATAAAAATAACTTGTTTAAAGACGTCCTCGGTCTTGGACATGCTAACTGCATATTATCATTTTCATTTAAAGACACATTCAGGCTGACAATTGCAGTTTAGAAGCATCTCTGACACTAAACAGGATCATCTTGAGCGCATTTTAGGTGGAAACACACTCTAGTCTATATGCATCATCTCAACAGGCCTGGTTTTTCATGGTCAATACTCTTCCCCACAAACAAGTATGTATGTGGAAGTGTGATGATCTGGGGTTGCGAGGATGTAAAAGAAATTGGGGACATGATATTTATATACACAGTCCCTTTGAGGATTTAGCAAAACAGTCTAAAACGATGACTCGTCATTTGTAAAAGCAGCATTGAAAATGACCTTTATGTGTAGCCTGGCTTGAATTCAAAAACCTTGAGGGATTTTAAAGAAAAAGAGCAACTGAACCCCTTCAGCAAACAGCAGCTGAAAAATCTCTGGAAAGTGTCAGAACAGCTTGTTATTTTCGCTTGTTGCTTCAATTTGTCATGCCCTCCAAGCTAAGGAAGATTCAAAAAAAGAATAATAAAGATATTTAAATCTTTCGAGTTTCTGATGTGGGGCTTGTGTTTTTAATATGTAAACATATGCAAGAAAATATGCAGGTATGCATTGTACTTCTACAATGCAAACATGCAGAAAGTTCCAGGTAATTCATATCTGTTGCCAGCATTTATACCTTAAATAACTTGGATTAAATCTAATCTACTTCCTTGCTTGTGGTGATTTTATCTTTAAAACATTTCCGTGTGTAGAAGTGTTGGCATGAGGAAGAATTGATAGTTTGTGAACAGCATTCCTCAGATGCTTCATCGACGCTCGTATTCCTGCAGCTCTTCTGTGAGAAACGTGACTCGCATATCTGAGCTGCTGTGTTTATTTGCATGCATCCTTGCAGTGTTAACCAAAGTGCAAAGAAACATACCTGCAGGATCTGTTAACATGGATATTCTGTAGCACCAAATTCTGCTAGCTAATGGAACCGCAAAGTATAAACAGTCTCTTGTGCATTTTAAAGGTTTGTGGTCATTACTGATCTAATTTAATGCAATTACTCCTTCCTACCGCCCTCTATTTACTGGTTTGACTTTTAATGGGTTTAATGGGCTGCTCGTAATTTATTCATTAATTTTATTTTTCAGCAGAAACTGTTGCATGAAGTCTCTGCAAGTTTGAAGGATTAACTTCATTATACTACAAGGGATTTTTTATTTTCTTGGAAATTCAAAACTACAGAAGATTAAATGTTTCACTATGCAAGAAGATTTTTTGGAGCTTGAACTGGAGTGGTACACCAAATAAATCTAGCATTTACACAACTTACTACTGAATGAGACAAGTTGGGGCCATCACGTTGGCCAGAGCACCAAGTGTGCGGCTCATGATTGAGGTCAGAGGTCAAGTAAATGCTCCAGTAAAGTGCCACTCCACCGAGATGCCTGTGAAGTTGCAGTCAGCTCTGGGTGAAAGTTCAGCCTCAGCTGACACAAACAGCTATGTTTGCATACTGGAACGTCCTCGTGAAAACATAATGCTGCTGCACGGTCGACAAAAGGCCAAAGTTTACTCAGACTATGAGGAAGAAAGACCACAAAATCCAATAAACATTTTATTAAAACATAAAAAATAGAAAATGTATCAAATTTCCATAAGCAGGAGAGAGTTGTGTCAAATACAGATCATGCATGATGATCCAGTACATTCTTCACATACCATATGTGACAGCATAATTATGTGAGCAGGATTATGACAAAACTTTGTTGTAAAACTGAGTTAACAACTGAACTACATCAGATTTTTCTGCACATAACAAAGATGACGCCTCTTATGAACCATTATTGTGAAGCCACAGCAGCCGTTGCCTTACTGTAACTAATGATTTCCATTAAGCTCAGATCTTGTGCAGGATGATCATATCAGGATGTGACTCTGATGACAGTATTTAGCATCTGTATGCTAGCATCCTATATGCAAACATGCTAACTGCATCAAAGCATCCTGACAAGCCGAGATGCATTGTTTGTTTTGATTTTTATCGCCATTTTACATGTAGATGTAAAACTAATCAAATCAAATGTCAACATGTTGAAAACTTTGAATGCCAATGTTCTTGCTGTTTAAGGCCATCTGATGGGATGGCGTCAAGTTCATCTTAAGACAAGTGTGCATCACAAGCAAATTTAACTGTCTGGATCTGTCTTGATTCTTTGGCCTGCTTAAACACTCATGACTGTTTCTACTCGTTCACCAAAAGATATTTAATTCATCGTATAAATAATTTGGTATTTGGTTTTTGGGCTAAACTGTGGTAGATATCAGAGAGAAATCAGTCTTGACAAAGTGCAAAAATATATTTACATCTTTATATATTTTAGTGCAGCTCAGTAAAACATCTTCACCTAAGGCATTATTATTTGGTTTATCATAAGAAATTCATCTATAACAACTTAAATATTGATGACATAATTTTTAATTGATGACAACATTTTCAAGATTAATCCACGATGTATTTTGTATAATACTTGTAACTCAACTGTTAAGTTTTAAGGTACTGAAAAGCATTTTTTAAGACTTGAGGATACCTCATGTTTCACCAAAGTATCAGTGTAACAGCGTTTATAAATAAAGCAAAACTTCGGAGCTTTTTGTTGTTTCATGTGAGGCTTCTGCTACTGTTGAGACCCTGAACTCACTCAGTAATCAGGCTTTAGGCACTGCATCTTAGGTAATCCAGAAAAGCTTGATGACCCCAAAAGATGGCTGAACTGCTCCGTAAATATGTTTTGACATTATTTAGGGCTTTATGTGAAAGTCTTTTTTAAAAAACCTTTGTGTAACTGGAATGTTTCCACGAGATAGATGACAAATCTTTGACAGTTTTCTATAAATATCCACATTAACTCCACATTGACTACAAAAGAAATTCACAATGAAATCCTCAACAGCAATCAGAAGCAGTGGCTCTGATACAATCTGTGCTGTGAATGCTGTGCTCCGTCGGTTTCATTTCAGCAGGACTGCTGATACAAGATTTATCACAATTAGAAGCGTGTCTCTTTGTGCAATAACAGCGTTCTCATTCGTTCTCCTCTGTCTTCCTGGCGGCTACAACCTTCCTGAGTGTGGCGGAGACCAGATTTCATCCTGAGAGTCTGAGTCTTCTAAACCAGAATTCCTATGCAAAGATTTCCCAGCGTTTCCGGCACCTGGAGCGGCTCCATTGATGTTGGTTAGTGGCACGTAGGAGTAATCCTGACGTTCGGGGAAGTAGGAAGTCACTGTGCTGCGACATGCTTGTACGAGGTGACCCATCAGGCTGGCAGACAGGAGGAAAGCCAGGGTGAGGGTGATCATCAGCCAGGTTAGCCTAAGATAAAGAGATTAAGAAAAAACTACTGTCCCTTAGTGAGTAAAACCAATAAGATGAAAGATGATATGAGATGTCCCGGCACAAAAATCCTAGTATCCTCATGGGTAAATTTTTAAGTGATACTGATTATTGTAAAGCTACTTTAAGGGGTGAATTAAAGAAAATTTAAATATTAAATATATTAATTCTACAAGCAAAATCTACTTATTCTAATTCAAGTACTGCAGAAAACTGACTATTCTGGCTCCATATGTGGCTTGTTAACACATCAACTTTCCAGACATGATGACAAATACATGCAATGCTTTCTGGGTGTACGAGCAGAGCACTCATACAAGGCCCTTGTCTCCTCTGTCTCTAAATGCTGAGTCTCTTTCACTACACTGGCTTTCTGACATGCAAAAAAGCCTTGAGGAAGTAACTGAATTACCACATTAACCGATAATTGTTATACAATGATTGATTTAGCAAATAAGATGGAGTAAGTATGTCTCACAACAGAGTGTAACTGTGGAGAGAAATCAATCATCAGCAAGACTTGATATTAAAACACTGAAAATAGAGTAAATATTTGTTTTTCCTGGTAGAAACTTTAATCTTTAACTTGATAGTTCACAGTCAAGCGGACATGAATAGAAATGGCCCTGACTGCTGAAACATAGTTGTCCAACCGCTGGGTCAAGTGGGGGCAAAAGCTGATTTTGGAAAGTTGCAGATAATGAGGTCAAGAGGTTTCCAGTCCTGCATGACCCAAAATGGAACTGGAAAGCCCAAAGATAATAAACACAACCAGGGACTGATAATCCTGGATATTTTGAGATACTGCTCAAATGAGGATTAAAATAGATATCCATCACTACATTGCTCTTTCTAACATCTGAGACCAGACGTCCCACTCAAAAACAGCTCTCCAAAAACCATAGCAACAACAACAATCCCTAACTTGCATGTGAAAAGGTAAGGAGGGTAATGAATGCATCCTGTGGACAGAGCGACAGCCTCGTTTACATGAAAAGGAAGCTCTGAGGGGCTGGGGGTCGGTATATGAGGGTCTGCACTCCCTCAGAGTTGTCCTCACTATCTTTATTAGACTCTGGGCAGAGGACAGCACTGCTGTGTTCAGTATTCTTTACTATATATCTAACATCAAACTGTGAAATGTAGCACAGCTGTTGTGATTTCTCAGCATCTTGCAAATGTCTCTGTTTAAATGAACAGGATATAACAGGTTTATTTTATTTCTATAATAGCTCTGTGAGGTAAACTTTGAGAGAGAACGATAACTTTCCCAGATGTGGTTTAGATTTATGTACATTTGGTAGACAGATGGGAACGTTTCTCGCATCCTGTCCCATCTTTTTGTTTCATATGTTGAAGTTAAACTGGAAGCTGAAACTGCTGCAATAGCAAAACGTGCGTCTGAGCATAGATGGCAGAGGTAAAAGGTCAGATGACATCGGGTTCACATGACCTTTGCCACTTACTCTGTCAGATAAGGTTCCTTTTTGTGAGCGTCTTTCTCTTGTTTCCAATGTGCAAACATTTGTTTGGCTAGGCAGTGTCCAGCTGTGGGAAAAATAAGGGAAATAAAGAAGAATTAGCAAATTTCAGAGCACATTAACCATGGCAGCTTTAATTTTTAGGTTATTCAGTTGAAGGGGTAAAAAGCGATTTTGAAGGCGATTGAGACCAAAATAAACGGGCGCCATGATTGACAGTTTCTTCTACCTATCCTCACTGTCCGCTACGGCTCCGAGGCAAAAGAGCAGATCTAAATCTGAATGGAAGCAGAATAAAGGACAAGAGCAACAACTTTATGGTTTTCCAGAGAAAGTCTGAAGGAGCTTTCATTGCAGTAACACTAGATCTAAATAATAAGACCACTTTTGTAAACAACAGGCTCGATATCAACACAGAGAGACGGTGTGTGACGTCATGCTATGTTCCTGATGGAATTACACATCTAGAGCTTCACATTGCACATTTTTTTAGTCTTTCAATCTTGAAATGATTAATTTTCGCTTGTTGCTCCTTTAAGTAAGATGTTTGGTGATGGAAAGACGCAACCAATAATACATGAGTAAATTTATCAACCAGTGTCAGTGGAATAAATAAAGACCCACTAAAGTGCTTATTATGAATATCTGTAATGCGTTCACCTCCAAGTACTATATTTTTGTCAGATTTGTTTACATTTCATGGAGACTCAGCACCATTAAACATGTCAAATACCAGCTGGCAATAAATTCTGAAGCATCTTTTTCCATTTTTCCAGCAGCTTCTGAAAATATGAAAAAAATATTCCTTGTACTGAAATGTCTTTCATTTTTGTGTCCAAAAGTTATGATTTCACATTTAAACCTTTAAATTCAATGCAGAAACTTTGCTACCCCTTGGGAAACTTTTTTAAAATTTCTGCTCTGACCTGGTTAATGATCATGCCTTTGATAGACTTTACCCTATCGACTAACAGTAGGATTATCTCTGGGCTCAAATGACAATAAGCAGTGCCACTGACCTACAAAACCTGGCTCAGGTTATGGTTTCTCTTTTAACAAGAGGTGTGTGTGTGTATGTGTCCCTACTGGGCCACAATTTAACTGAAAATATTGATAAAAGAAAAAACTGTATTGTATGTAAAACATTTATTTCAGAGCAGATTCTATTGAAAGGTTTCATTTTAAACTAGATTTCATTTGATAAACCACACAAAGCTAACTGTCTGTGTGGGTTACAGTATTAAGTTTTAGTAGCAGATGTGTAGA
>JBBDHI010000006.1:6035770-6046436 GCA_037177115.1 Craterocephalus stercusmuscarum | reverse complement strand
AAAGCCTTGCATTGAAAGCACTGTTCATACATCTTTATAATAGAAACAATCTTCAAACAACAACAGTTTAATAATTTATCTTGACTTTGCAACTTCAATAGTATGCCATAATGAGCTGGGCCTTTATGACAGCAAATTGATCATCCACGGTATTGATTTTCCAAATAGCATGATTTGAGGCAACTCTTTGGTTTTCCTTTCATCTTCCAAATCTTAATCTTATTACAATTCTTCAATCCTTTTTTTAAACCTTTACATTTACCCCACATTGTCTTTCCATTTACCTTCTTTGTGTTCAGTCCTCAGCCAAAAAGTCCTCTGATTGCAAATTTATAGATGTCTGCAGTGTGCTGCCTCAGACAGATCTTAATTTGTGATAATATAATGTTTGATATGCACACTAAAACTTCCCATTTGTTTGAATGGCTGAACATTGGTCTCTGGCTCCATAGCTTGGGGTTTTGTGTGAAAATATTAGGAGAGTTAAATTTATTATTAAACTGGATAGAAACCAAAAATTTATCTCAGCCTTTCAGTTATGAACACGCGCACAGAGAGTAAATCATTAACCCAAGATTTATTGTGCATGAGTGCAACTGCAGATCTCAATGTTTCACACATTTTAAAAGTAGATCAGGTAAACGGCATAGCTTGTAAAGCTGAGGGAGCTCTGCAAATAACTTTATTAGAATGTAATAATGTGCTGGAACGCCTAGATTCTGGTGTTCATGTTAATATTGCTCAACACATCTATGCACCTAAACAACACCCATATGACACAACACCCCCTTCCATCATACACTAAGTAACACTGAGTAACTGTTATTCACCAAAGTATAAAATGGAAAGCATCAGCTGTTTATCTGTCGCCCAAAACTCACCAATTTCCAACCAAATGGTGCATTAAAGTCGCAAGTCTTGTAATGTGTAGAATTTGTGTTCTGGTTCCACAAGAAGTGTCAAACCTATAATTTACTGGTCCCGTTCATTTCATGATTTTACTCTAGTGATGAGGGAGAAAAGTGAGCAGAACAATTCTATGATGATTTCCTTCAAAAAAGCGAAAAAAGGAAGTAAAGTAGGGCTTCCAAGCCATCCCAAAACTAACGCAATATAGTTGTTCAGAAAAAGTATTAAAAACTTGTCCAAACCTAACAAACTGATATGCATCTCTGTGTTTCCCAAACTTTAGTTAACAAAAGGTGTTGGGAACCACAGAATTACTGGGACATGGAATTATGTTGAAACAAAAAAAAAGAAAGTAATATTTTTGTGCAATATTTCAGAGGAAAATAGAGAAAAATGACCCCTAAAACCTAAGATAACTTTACTCAGAGCTCAGCTTTTTAATTAGCTTTCTCATGCCTTAGTTTGTTCACAGTTATGAAGTTTTCAAAGCCTCCTAATGAATCAACCTCTAGTCTTTATCAGCAGCCATGAGCCGCTGTAGCTGCAGTGCTTTTTAAAATATGAGACCTAATAATATCCACGAAACAAGGCAAGGCTGTGAGGTAAAAATGTTTTCAGGGAACTATTTCTTCAGATTGAGATGTCGTTTAAAAGGTTTTAACAGCAGTGGAGATCAGGCTGACATCAGGATGGAAAACCAACTGAACCACCTGTAGGTTTTGCAACAAAGGCCGATTAAACTACTGAAGACCATCAGAAATCAGGATTTATTGTGTATTGTTTGATGTTTATAAAGTCACACCCTTATAAATTAAGCTTTCATTTACAAGTTTAATTTGTCCTCACTACAAAATATGATTGGATGCTCAAAATAAAAACCAGTTTGACACATTTTACAAACAAGTTCTGCTATTAGAGACATTTAGAAGCATATTATTAATTGAGTTTTGAAGGCATCAAAACGGAGTTCTTTTTCCCTTTTGTGTTACTTTATAAAGTCTGGAAATAAGCATGTGGTCTTGTGTTTAAATATTGAATATATCTGCCATTTTTTGGGTCTTTTATCACTCCGATAATAACTCACATGCACTGTATGATGGGGAATGGCTTTCATGCCCAGGTGAAAATTGTGAGGTGATTGTTTTTGTTGTTCCTATAAAGTAGTAGTATGATATTTATGATGCGCACTTTATTTTCTCCTTACTATCAGACCTCATGCTCAGCAGGTAATAAAGCCTTTCCATTTTGGTGTTGCTGCTTTTATTACATTTTTGGTAAATGGACTGTACTTGTAGAGCGCTTTTCTAGTCATGTGATGACTCAAAGTGCTTTAACACTTCATGTCTCATTCACCGATTCACACAGCACCTATACTGATACATACTTGGTGTGGACTTTAGCCATTCACACACATTCACATCCCTAATAGGCACATCGGGAGGCAATGTAGGGTTCAGCGTCTTGCCCAAGGACACTTCGATATGTAGCGGAGGAGAACTGAAGCACTGAGCTCCTGTTTAGTAGACCTCCAGTTCTGTCCACCTGACTTACAGCTGACCTGACTTTATTTACAGCTGCCCTCCATATTTTGTCAGGTCTGTTTTTATTTCTTTATCTGCAGTGTTTGGCAAAGAAAGGCAGTTAAAAACCAGCCAGAAGGGATGGTCAGAAATGAGGATTATCGATGGTAAAAACCTAAAAGGGTAGAAACAGCATACCAATAACTGCTGTGAGGTACCAGAAATTATGTCAATAATTTCTACTTTTGATTTGAACAAATTAAAACTTGTTCAAGTTTTCTGTTCTGATAATTAAAAAAGGGAAACAAAGCAAGAAAAACATAATCCTTAAAAAGGTTATAACGTTAAAAAGCCTGTTTAAATGGTCACATCTGAAATTGAATTAGTTGGATGAACAGCTGAGGTGAATTTGTGGGTTGCCAAATCTTCTCTGAATCTTTTGCCAGCCACAAGTTCCCAGAACCGAATGAAACAGACTTATTTTTTAGCTCACTATACAAAGCAAACATGTAGCAGAATGATAACTTAAAGGATGACAAATAATAAGTTTGCTAGGTATGTGAACCTATGTGTCACTCATATCAGGTGCTGAAATGTACAGTATTTATTTATTCATTATATTCTTTCAGCGAGCGTGGGGTCATTCCCACCTGTCTTTATTTCAACATGGCAGGTGCTTGGTCAGGCTTTAATTAAACCTCATCCTCAGTGCCTTTAGCTGCCACTGCAGGCATAGAGACCTGCAATTACCAGCTGCAGCCCGTGCAGGGAGCCTTGCTGTTTACATCAGCCGACACAGCAGCTCTATACCACAAAGAGAAGTGAGGGCTTTAATTAGGCCAAAACTGCCCAGTCCAGAGTAATTACAGTCAGAAGAAGAGACATTAATTCACCTTCACTTCTTCAAAGTCACTGAACTCCTGCTCTGATTCAACACTGGATTCATAAAGAGTTTGTCATCAGGGGGCAGACGACCTTTTCAGGACAAAATCTGACACGTACTGCCGATATGAGGCTAAAAGTATGTTTTTTCCCCTTTTTTCTCAGAGGTATGTTTGGAAATATGAGATTCTTCATATATTAAATGACAGTAACAGGTGTTTTCAGAGAGGTGAGGGTGGATTTTGACATGCAGAAACAATTCCTTGCCTTTCACAGATCTGGTGTAGCTCAGTTAAATCCTGCAGCAACTCCTACAGACTCGTGTTACTATTTTCAGCCACAGTGGAAGTAAATGACATGAGAAAAATCTACTATAAAACCACATTCAAAGAGCAGCAGCAAACATACTGTATCATACTCAATATTTGATACAATTTCTGAGAGATTTTGTATCACTTTATGGTAAAAACTTTGCTCAGAACTCTGCAGTAGTCTTCTCCCACCTACTGGATATCAGGAAACTTGTTTTGTTAAAGGGCCAAGTAAAGACTTCAGATTAAAAAGATTGGAGTTTTCTCTCCAGTTTTTCTTAGGTTAAACATTAAAAATCAAAGGTTAATATAGGGCCCCGCAACCAAAATGAAGGATACCTTTCTTAGAAAATGCCTTCCAGATAATACAGAATATTAAAAACTTCTGAATGGATTACTCACAAATGTGTCTATTTGAGCTCTGTAGGTTGTCTGTCAACATTCAATGAGAATAACTTGTATTTGTTTAATAACCAGTAGTACTCTATATAGAAATATACATGTTTCATAAGTGAGGGATGCCGGCCAGGCGGGTTTGAGCCCTTAAACCTTTGGTGATCAGGTGGCTTGAGGCTGTTCTCTCATTGTTTTTTAATCAAGATCCTCTCCGGGATGCAGCTCTCCATGTCCCTGGTCAATCAGCATTGTTTATGTCTTTACTGATCCAACAGGACTGATTCTTCCCCTGTCAATCAAAGTCACAACCCTGTTGTCCAGATGTGCAATAATGCCGATGTTTCAGCGCTCATCTTTACCACTAGATGCCAGTCATTCTTACACATTGGACCTCATCTTTGCAATGCGTGAACATTAACGTAGCTGAATTTTACATCACTGCTGACAAACGTTTGTCACCTATTTTAGCTCAGAGGTAAGGCACTTGGCTCAGGAAATTTTGTTTTAAATATCCATGTGTTTTGTTTTGTTTTTGCCTCTGATAGGACTTTATTTCTGTATGATATCTCTTTTTTCCCCCCAAATATATTAACAGCCTGAGCCTCGGCATTCTGTTGGTAACACAATTAGCCAGCAATGCCTCATAACACAGTGCACTGTGATGACAGTTGCCAAGCACTCATTTCCGAAAAATGGGTGGAAGCAGCAGAGTCATACTTGAAACATAATTAGATAAAACATGTCTATCTGTTGTGTTATATCCATTTAATCATGGCATTATTTTCCGAGGCCTTTCTGCACACTCTTCTGAGGCAGTGAGTCTTGCAAATGGAATCGTGCTTTTTGCCATGAATTGCTGGAAAACTGTGGAAATATCAAGAAAACATTGGAATTATTTTGTATTGGATATTTATTGGTGTCAAAAGAGGTATTTGACCAACAGTGAAGTTAAAAAGGTATTGTGCACACAACACGGACCCTAGTTTTTATCTGTTTCTTTCACATAAATGGCCCAGCATAATCCACTCAGCCTTGCAGGCATCTCCTATTTTCCTATTATTTGCTTGATTTTTGTGGGTTTATTTGTTTGTTTAATAGGATCCCCATCAGCCAGCACTCCCTTGCAGGAGCAGTGGCTATTCTTCCTGGGGTAAATACACACATACTTGATTAAACTGAATGGAATACTACAAGAATTAATATTTTTGATTGTTGCAATGATGTTTTCATCCACCTTAGAAAGAAATGCATGGTTTGTAAATCAGATGGAATTAGGAATTGAATGCACACAAAAATCTAAGAATAACATTTTGTTTCCACGTATGTAGCAATTGGATGACTAATAATGTTCAAATTTATGGGATATGTTGGAATTGCTTTTTCTGCCCTGCAACAATACTTTCACTGCAAGTTTTCCAATTTGATGATGCAGGAAGAAAGTTTCTCCAATTTTGCAATGTATAGATCTGATGATGCAGTAAGAAAATCAATTTCCTCCAGTTACTTCCAATGAATTTCCTGAACAAAAAGGCTTTAGATCTATTGCAGATGTCATATCCCTTAAGCAAACATGTTGACTTAAATCTAGAAGATTTACAGGACAGCTGTTTGGCCCCTCAGCAAAGATGGCAAATTAATTTATCTTGGTTGTTGCTGCTTCAGCAGAGGATAGAAAACAAAATGAAAGAACAATGAAAGCAACTGTCAGCTGTTGTTGGACAAAGACTGAGTATTAATTGATAGCTCAAACAGGTGGGTAGGTTCATTTATGAAGTTTGTATGTTCAGTTATTAAGTGCAAATGATGAAACACAAAAACAGGAAGGATGCAAACCAAAGATAAAGAGATAAAACATCAGTCATGTCAAAAGAAGAGTTTGTTAAGTACAACCTATAACTTGAAACCAAACCAAAATGACAAAACAAATTTAACCAATGATTAATGTAGATTAATTTACCAGTTTCAAACAATTAAATAGGATTTTTTTCTGACTTATACTGTATGGCAGAGACACTACTTCTTTGCATTTTGCTTTGCATTTTTCTGTGTACTGTGTACTGGCATAGGCTACTTGGGGCATAAATTGACAACTGTTTGGTTTTGAGCAGATAAAACGGATTTGAGTTCACTTTTGCAGCACCAGTCAGAAGTTTTATGAAAGTTGTATGAATTATGGGTTCAGTGAGTCAGAAATGTGAGAAAAATAGTGTTTTAGCTGTTGAGAAATACTGTAGTTAATGAAACTTGTCAATCTGGAGTCCAGACCTAAATACATTTGAAAGAAAATAATATGATAAAGGTGACCAGAAACTGCGGGGTAAATTAAATCCTACATTGGCCAACAATGGGTGTATATTGACTTTCAAATTCTATTATCATTACTATCTGTTCTGGGCTAGCTTTGAAAGCCCACAATGAAATAACTAATTTCAGCATACATGCATTTAGAAATACAGGAACAAAGAATAAGGGACAAAATGTGATGAAAATCTCAGAATCAAAGGAAAAACACAGATGAATGATAATAAAACTTACTATCATTTAATTCCCCCTTTTCAACACGCCAGCAGCTAAAATGGCTGAAATGTCGACACCTGAAACACAAGGGCTCTCATCCACTTCCATCCCACACACCTCGGCATCCCATATTACCTCTCTGCAGAGACATAGTGCTGTTGTTGATAACAGTCCGACTATGCATTAGAAAACATTAAAGGCATATCGGTCACCAGTATGTGACTCTGCTATACATAGAAGCCAGGGCTGGAGACAAACAGGAGCTTTCACTGTTTTGTATATTCTGGGTAGAGAGGCATCTGAAGGTTGTGTAGGTCTGGAAAGGATTATTTTCTCTCAAATTGCTTGATGCATTAAAAAAATCCATTAGTGTGCTACAGAGCGTATTTGCATGGCAGAATGTGTTTTTCTCCCTTTCACTCTATACCATACAGTATTGAAGCATTTTACAAAGACTGTTTCAATATTTACATGACTGACAACATTGAACCATTGAGTTGTTTTTTTTATATCTCCGAGAGGCAAAGGCATGTGCTGGCAGGTTTTATTCTGTTACCTTGTAGATATAACACTGTATGGTTAGATATTTGGCCTCTTTTTTATTTTTATTTTACTTTTACTGCTTTTTACATCAGCTGCTTTACAAAACGAATCACTTTAAAGCATGGTAGGGCAACTACTCAATGTTCAACAATATGATCACATTGCAAGGTAACTGTGAAGCAGGGCGGATTTTTCTCTTTCAGACATGTCAACTGAGTGAGAAATATTTTTTGTTTTCCAATACTTCAATTTAGCCCAATTGTTATTCTTTTATTGACAAAAAAAAAAGAAAACTCACTCAATATTGGAGGAGAACATAGAAAAACATTTGATATTTGTTTGATTTGTCCTGAATCTTCTTTGCAAGGCTTACCTAAATTTATTTTCCATCACTGTGACAAATTAAAGCTGCTCTGCAGCTTTATTTTTCTTGGTATAAAATGCTCTAGATAAGTAGCTTACCAAGAGCATTGATTTTAATTAGGCACAATGACAAATTCAAATGATTGGTGAGCAGGATTTATTGCGTTTTGCAAAAAGTCTGCAGTGCGCTCCTTAAGATAATTGGTTAGATAAGATGCTGCTGTTGGTCTTTGAAGCGAACATTTTCATGTTTTGAATTCATTTTAAATGCCTCTGTTTTAAAGCTTAAACAGACAAAAGACTAGTTTAAATTAGGTTTTATCTACAATTTAGAGGGCAAGGGAGAGTCAACAATAGTGTAGACAGTAATTCTGAAACATCTCAAAAATATGAATGTGTGGGGATAATATTTTTGCACCAATGATGCAGTGTACAAATACTCCAAATGTCCATCATGATAAATAAAACTGTTGTCTATTGATAATTCTTCAGCTTTCTGGAAAATTTTGGATGAGATGGTTACTGACCCATTTCATCTTTCCAGGAAGGCGTTAAATCAACCAGCATTTTCTTTTTTTTTACCAGTTAGATAGTAGACATTTATACTTGCTTCCCTGAACTCTTCAGACACCAGCCTCCTTTCCTCTCATACAGTCATATGTAAATTAAACCTGAATCATCCATAGTTAGATCCTCTATGGGTTTTTGATATGATATAAAATAAAACGTCTGATCAACAGCAACACATGATATGATATGAATGTGTGCATTTTAATCCGTGTTCTTCATTGTGCTCTTTTTGTATCTTAAATTGGTCAGCTGCTATTGTTTTTAAAGTGCTTTGGAAATAAAATGGTTTAATAAGAACTAAGCCTGCGTAAAACACGGAGGCCACCCTCGCTACTTCCATATAAATTAGGACAGTAAATTGCAGCAACATGCTGCTATCTTGATAAATCAGTATTTTTGAATATTGTGTAAATGTGAACACCTTTCATAAAATAGGGATTTCTGGTAGTTTCTTGGTCTGAGGTATTCAGGTGAGCATTTGCATGATGTAAAGGAAAAAAGGTATCGCTAATGATACAGAAAAAGTGATGGTTGTGGGTTATTAGGATGAGTCATGATGCTAATTTGAAGTTTATACAGTTGCCGGAGTGGACATCAGCAAGTTCATCCAATGCATTGATTGTAGCTCAGCAGAGTAACTCTGTAGCCTTTAAAGAAAATGTGTGGAAGTATTTTTTCCTACATGATACGTGACCCATTGCTAATGGAGGCTGCAAAGATCAAAAGGTTGTTGAAGAAGATAATACAAAATGTACAACTCAGCCAAACTTCAGTTTGTATGTTAATAGAGAAGAGACAAAAAAGCATGTTTTTTCAAGGGTTGGCACAAGAGAGTAATTTCTTAGGATTAGAGATCCTGAGTGAATACTGAGATCAAACTACAGGACTTCATGAACGGTGGTCAACGCTCACCTGTTCACATGGGGGAAAAACTCTTTAAGTTCTAATTATGATTCTTTTTATGAAACTGTGGCATTCATTAAAATCTTCAAAACTTGGATTTATTTTTAGATACGGTGGCTAAACCATAAGAAAGAGACTGGGCAAAAAAAACTTCCAAGACAAAAACCACCGCTGAGCAATTTTCCATCGTGATCTTTTGGGAAAATGCTGTGTAGACTGACAAGACACTATTTTTACATCTGGCATGAAAGTAACATCACATTTCAGAAGGAGAACATCTATCCAGCTGTAGAGTATTGTGGTGGATGGTCTGGGGCTGTTTTGCTGCTTCAGGACCTGGAAGACCTGCTGAGATAAAGAAAACCATGAATATCATGAAGGAGAATATCTGACCATCTGTTTGTAACCTCAAGCTGGAATGAACGTGGGTTTTGCAGCAGGACAATCATTTAAAAACTTCTTTTTGTGTTTGCCTGTGTTGTTTTTTACCAATACGTAAATTAGTTTGATGATGTGAAACATTAAAGTGTGGCAAACATGCAAAATAAGAAATCAGGAAGGAGATAAACACTTTTTACTCCACTGTTTTCAGTCAGACTTCGACGGTATTGCCATCTAAACAGCTTTTTAATTTATATTACCTCTACACACCAAACTATTATAATTAAAGTTTCAGTTTTTATGTTTCTGTTTCTATGAAGGAGAACTTCTGCCATTGGCAGTGTCTTTGTTTGGGTCTTAAATGAAATAAACTAAGCCTGAAACACATGATTGTGAAATGACCGGAGAATTTCAGCCTCGACTTAAAAGTTTTGTTTTACAGCAACAGGAAAATGTGGAGACTGGTCTCATCAAACTGTCTCTGCAGTTCAGCCACAGCTGGAAGGATGCAAGGCAGTGTCTCTTAAAATAAAAAGTAATACTTCACAGAGGTGCATACCAGAGGAAGGAGAGCTGCGTTGGTAAGTAGTTGAGCGGTAAGTGATTAGATTGTTTTAAGTGAAGGGAAACAGAGAAGTTGGCATTGTCTTAAACAGGCGACATGGTGAGTGAAATGATAAGTCCAGTCTTTACACAGGTCACAACAGTCAGGGAAAGGTCACTGACTCATAGCAGAGAGCCAAAACAAAACCAGTTCTACTACATCATAATGATAAGGTCTGACCAGTTGCCACAGAAACCAATATTCCCTTTCATCCCGACTCATTTATTTCCATTTATCCACCTGCAGCAGAGTGGGTCCTAAAGTCAGGACTCATCTCACACCTGCAGCTGTGATTGCTGCCGAGGCAAACAGACTCAACAGCACATTACTTCAGTTAGCGACAATCAAAGATTGTAAAGCATCTCACGTGTCCATGTTTGTGAAGATGTGAAGATACGAGAAGACTCTTACTGACGTCTGAACAATGGACAGAGCGAGAGGATTAAAATTCAGCTAAAGATAGCAGTCTCACTTTACCCAGAGGCCAATATCTCTTGAGAGAAGAAGCAAGCAGATGATTATTGACATCAGCCAGTTTATCTGCCATCATACTCAATTTATATATGATGCCAAGTGTAATATGACATCATTGATGTACCCACTTTCTTCAAAATCAGATATCTGTTTCTCAAAGTCATGATAGGCAGGTTTTCTATACATATTAGTCTGTCTGTAAAGTTTGAAATGTTACAGGACATCTCCAGATCTGTTTTTATTCTTTAGTAAACTAGTTTAATAGATAAGATGAAGACATATGAAGGGATGGT